>JAODJU010000130.1:3534745-3546005 GCA_026776725.1 Gnathonemus echidnorhynchus
GAGGGGACTGAGGACACACCCCTGCGGCGTGCCTGTGTTCAGGATGAGAGTGGAGGAGATGTGGTCTCCCATCCTGACGTTCTGGGGTCTGTTGCTGAAGAAATCCATTATCCAGGTGCACAGTGAGCTGCTGAGGGCCAGGTTGCTCAGCTTTTGAACCGGCTTGTGGGGTTTTACTGTATTAAAGGCGGAGCTGAAGTCCACAAACAGCATCCTCACATAGGTGTTGCTGTTGTCCAGATGTCATGATGAGTCTTTCCAAGCACTTGGTAATGATTAGAGCTAAAGCAAATGGCTGGTAATCATTCAGACAGCTCACTGCGCTCTTCTTCTTGGGCAGTGGAGCAATGGTGGCTGACTTAAGGCAGGTTGGAACTACAGACGGCAGTGGCAGGTTGAAGATGGTTGTGAAAACCTCTGCTAACTGGTCTGCACATGCCTTACGTACCGTCCTTGCAACTCCATCTGGACCAGCTGCTTTCCTCACCTTGACTCTGCGTAAGGTGGTTCTGACCTGATGCTGCTGCAGCCGGATGGGGGCGTCGACCCTTTTTGGGAGAGCAGGATGAGTGTGGGCCATGTTATTGTGTTGCTCGAAGCGGGAGAAGAACCGATTTAGGGTGTCGGGTAGGGTGTTGTCCGAGGAGTCTGCCGGTGTGTGGGTGTCTTTGTAGCCGGTAAATGCCTTGATCCCCTGTCACGTATGCCTTGAGTTGTTGCTAACAAAGTGATCCTCGATGTGCTGTTTGTGTCTGCGCTTGGCCTTTTTGATGCCTTTCGGCAGGGATCGACGTGCCTCTTTGTAAGCCTGCTGATCTCCTGACTTAAAGGCAGCATCTTGTGCTCTGAGCAGGGCACACACCCTGAGGTAACACTCCCAGTGCAGAAGTTAATGTAAGAGAGCACAACAGCCGTGTGAGCGTCTAGGTCTGTTCCCTCTGCAAATATTCCCCAATCCGTAGCGTCAAAGTGGACTTGTATGGCTGCGGTGGCTTCCTCAGTCTACACCTGAATTGTTTTAACTGTTGGTCTTTGTCTGTAGATTAGAGGTTTATAAGCAGGTATCAGGGACAGAGAGAGGTGGTCTAAAAGTCCAAGGTGTGGCAGAGGGATGGCTTTGTAGGCCTCTGGAATGTTGGTGTAGACCTGGTCCAGAATGTTATTTTCCCTCTTCGCAAAGCTCTCGTTTTTATATATTCCAGGCAGGACAGACTTCAGGTTTGTGTGGTTAAAGTCTCCAATTATAACACAGTCCGGGTGCGCCATAAGCTGTTGGTTAATGGAGCATTGTAACTTCTCCATGGATAGCTTAGCATTAGCCTATGGCGGCACCGACGACCGACGTGAACTCTCTTGGCAAATAGAACGGTCTGCATTGTACTATCAGGTATTCTATGTCCGGAAAACAGTGAATGTCTTTAACTGTGGCGTTAGTGCACCAGTTGTTTACACACACATAGTCCTCCTCCCCACTTCTTACTGGACTCAGTTGTTCTGTCTGCTCTGAAGGTAGCATAGCCCGTTAGCTCAGTCGCAGTTAGTGGGGTGAAAGAGTCCGACCATGTTTCTGTTATTACCATCACACAGTAATCCAAACGGCGCGAGGTAATCCGCAGTCGTAGCTCATCCATCTTGTTGTTGAGTGACTGTGAGTTGGCAAGAAAGAGACTTGGAATGGCTGGTTTGTGGGGGTTAGCATTTAGCCTAGCCCTCAGCCCGCCTCTCTTGCCCTTCTTCTGTTTCCTGTGGCTCCGTTTCGTGCGCCGCTTCAGCGGGGGAATGTTGTAAACAGACTGCGGTTCTTTGGATCTCCGGTGGAATGAACTCCCAGCCACTTTCATTGCTCCAGAACCATAATCAGTTCAGTCCTGCTGTACTGCATATGTGCGACTGACACTCGATTCAGGAAAATAAATGTAAAAACACAAAAAATAAAAAGAAAACTGCTAAATCTCGAGGGGCGCCGGGCCACTACAGCTACTCGCGCCGCCATCACTTATAGTAAGTGCTTGGGATAAAAGACGCATCATGATTCATTAATAATGAACAAACATGAGGTCCGTATTTAACTTGTGTTATTCATAACTTGTTCCCTCGGTAGTTCCTTAGTAGTTCCTTCAGTGGTTCCTTCAGTGGTTCCTTCAGTTGTTTGCAAGGGTTTACAGAATTAACTGATATAGTAACAAATATAGTAAATGCTTGATAAAACATGCATCACGATTCATTAATGATGAATTAACATGAGATCAATATGCAACTAAGACTTAGTTTGTAGTTAATTAATGCATATTATTTGTGCCCCATTAAGTAAAGTGTTACTGAATGTTTGTACACAGTATGAATGCTAAATGGAAAAAAAACAGGGACAGCAAAAAGTGTTGATTTTTTAATTTACTTTTTCTAATTCCAAGAACAAGTTAAGGAATGTTGGAGTTATCAAACTATTTAAGCTGTGGATCATTTAGGGCTGGAACACTGTCATGACTAATTTAAAAAGGAAAGAAAAGCAAATGGTTATTAGTAGATATCAGTGCCATCAGAAGTACTGAGAGAATCTTGCTGAGTGTGCGTATGATGGGAAAGTCCACCATCTTGGAATCGCTCAGGGCCCCAGAATGCCGTGCTAACAGAGGTGTCCCTTGTGCGCCCCCTGCAGTACCGCCTGGAAACCTTCACGGAGTCCAGAACTACAGAGTGGAGCCAGGAGCCTTACACTGGTAACAGCAACGCAAGACTCCACGTAGTTGCTGTGTTTCTTTCCTTTGACTGCACTGTTAGAATGACTGCCGAGTACCACTATGACGTATCGCATGTATCGAGGTGACAGCGAACTGAGCAGGTCAGATCAGGTTTGTTTTTATATGATCACTGGCTTTGGCTCCTTCTGGGAAATCCTTAAATGTTCCGAAGCCAGCCGGGAGCGATAATCCTTCCAGCGTACCCTGGGTTTTCCCTGAGGCTGTCCTGCATGATATTAGTATTCATTTCAGTGTTGAATGTTGATATTCAATGAATCGAAGGTAAATTCGTAACCTTCGCACTCTCATTACACATGACTTTTGCTTTTTGTTCGGCTATCGACTGGTTCTGTCTTACTCTATGTGTCAGGATTCTCCTTGTCACCATCTCTGTCACTTTCCTATTCGTTCCCATAAGGTCAGCAGGTCGATGCGCATATTCAAATGGCACCAACTCCCTGGAATATCCCTGCCCAGCCCCCAGAAATGTTTAAAGACACCACCAAAGACATCAAGGTTCCCAACACCTCATCTCTCAAGGTATCCATATTCTCATGGACAAATGAATAAATATTATATAAAATTATACTATATATATTCACATTGTACTTCTTTTGTTCCTAGGATTGTGATACCTGTCATGCCAATGGGACAATAAAATGCACCAAATGTGAGGGCTCTGGAAAAGTAAGAACATTCCGGCATTCCGTAGTACAGGCAAACCTCCCTTATCCGGCCCTCCCTCTTCCGGGCGGCTCTAGGCACCCGCATGCGCAAATTAATTTTACACAACCAGCAGCTGTTGTTAGGAGCCCCGGTCCGGGGTTGGGGTGTAACAGAGTGAAAGGGAAAGGGGACGTGGAGTAAGGGAAGGACAGGGTGCGATGGACAAGGGAACACGTGGACAAAGGGGTATGCTTTATATTTTTCTGTTTTTATTGACACGCCACGGGCACAGAACAAACAAACCCGGTGCAAAAGGAGTGAATATAGAACGATGAACAAAACCCAGCTTCCGAACGCAACCCGAAGCTAACTTATCTAAGTGCAGAGAAAACAAAAACACAATGACAAATTCTACACCTTACTCCCTATGCAAATAACAGCATACAACACAAGTGTCAGACTCCAGTCCTGGGGGGCCGGAGCCCTGCACATATTTGGGTTTCCCCTCGTTTAACACACCAGATTCAACTCCTTGTGCTAATCACCACACAGCTGTTGAGCTGAATCATTTGTAGTGAAACAGGGAAAGAACTAAGCTAAACAGGGCTCCGGCCCCCCAGGACTGCAGTTTGACACCCCTGGCAGACAACAGAAGCTCGCAAAACAAAAATGGCAGTCATTGCCTATGCACCTGACAAACACACACAGATCAAAGTGTCAAAGTCTGAGGGCCGCGCAAAGATATTTGAAAGAGTAAAGAAAAAATCATCCAGCTCACTTGATGCTGGTTAAAAACTGGATGACCACTGCAAGGATAAAACGGGATGATTCGCTAGCTCAGACTGAAATAACATCCTGTTATAAGCCTTGCACCTCGTAAATATCATGTAGTTTGTATGTGTACACATGTACATATATGTTGTACTGTACTGTTTATGTATTTCTAAGTTACATGCATTTCTTACTTACGGGCACCCCTCAGTCCCATTCTGCCCAGATAAGGGAGGTTTGACTGTAATATCATAATTCCTGCACAGTCACACTGTAGCATTAGATGATAATTCATGTTCAGGGCAGCCGGAGTTCTTTTGAAGTCTTTTTGTTCCTTTCGGATTATGTGGTCATGATCTCTCTTTACTCTTCAGCGTCATCTTGGAGTTTCCAGCAGTGACGGAGACAGCAGCGTAACTGAGAGGTAAATACTGGACAACATCACCAACATTCACTAAGTACTTGGTCAAGGAACACGGTGACAGTGTTCTGATGAAGGGGATATATTGGTGAAATGGAACCGGCCTATGATTACTTCACTTGTTTTGCACAATGGCCTCTAGAGCTTGCAGTTTGAATTCAGCCCCTGCTCTCTGTGTAGAGTAATTGCATTTTCTCTCCATGGCGTTTCCTCCTGCAGATATTAGATTAGGCTGCCTGGCATCTCTAAATTGCCCATGCTGTATACTCGGGTGTACGTGCCCTGCAATTTATTGGTATCTCATGCAGGGTGCACCGCTGCTGTTAATGCTGTCTGGGATTGCTTCCACAGCTTGTCACAAACCTGCATGGGATAGGCCGGTGGAAGATGGATGGATGGATGGCACACTGCCCCTTTAGCCACCAAGTACTAAATGCTTGTACAATTTCATCTCTCTATGTTTCAGCACGTGTTTGGATTGCAGTGGGAAGGGGACACAGGAATGTAAGACCTGCAAAGGGAAGGGAAAACTCGTGGTTTACATCAACTTGAAAGTCAAATGGTTCGTATCTGTGTAAGCCCTAACCTTAACCATATGTAACCAAACAAAATACGAGACTTTTTCCATTTTAAGTTTTTTGATTGCATTCACAGATCTTTGTGGGGACCTGAAAAATTGTCCCCACTACATAAAAAAACAGGTTTTTACTACATTGTGGGGGACATTTGGTCCACACAATGTAATATAATCCTATTCCCCACACACACACTCACACACACATACACACACACACACTGACTGTTGGAGTGGTTATGGAGGCAGAAGTGGGTCCTTCGCAGTACTAGCTAAATGTACATATGGGTGCTTTTCTATTGCACCAGTTACCGTACTTTTGATACTTTCCTTTTCCCATTGATTTCCAGTTGAGTACCAGTACCAAAAGTTCCAGTACCTGGGTTACTTTTTTTTGGTACTTTGGGATAGGACTTGCAAACACCCTCTTTGTTGATTGGTTTTAATAACATAAGAAATTTACAAACGAGAGGAGGCTATTCTAGTATTTAAATTAATATTGAAGTAGCCATTTGGCTGAACAGCATCCAGACCTGTTAGGATCTTATATACCTGGATCATGTCCCCCCCTTAGTCTCCTTTGCTCAAAGCTAAACCGATTCAGCTCAGCTAACCTCTCCTCATAGGACATTCCTCAAAGACCAGGAATCATTCTCATAGCCCTACGTAGCAATGTTCTTCTTAAGGTATGGTGAAAAACCTGCACACAATATTCAAGGTGGGGTCTTACCAAGAAATTATATAATCGTAGCATCACCTCCCTTGACTTAAACTCCACACACCTAGAGATGTAACCCAACATCCTATTGGCCTTTTTTATTGCTTCCCCACACTGGCGAGAGTGGGACATGGAATCATCAACATACACACCAAGGTCTTTCTCATAATCAGCTACCTTTATTTCAGTGGGACCCATAAAGTTACATTTGAAATTTGGAGAAAAGCCACTGTAAAATCAAGTATTTTTGGCTACGACAATCACAAAAACTCCATGAAATCCCATAGGAACTAGTCATTGACTAGTAAGTGGTCTAGTAGAAGTTAAATGGACTTAAATGAATGATTCTTAATCTCAAGTTCCCTAGTAAAATATACTGTATATATTATATATTGTACCTGTACAAATACTCTGGAGAAAATTATTGGGTCAAGTGTCATTATGTCAGATGAATGACAAGATCTACCTAAAATTTGAGTTGATTGTTATATATTGTTGGTATTATTACCTGATAATGATGTGTGTGGAGTATGGAAATTGGATGGATGGATGGATGGAAAGAAATTAAATAATATGCCTTAACTATATGTATGTATTATTCATTCATTACTTTTGATTAACTTAGGACTAACAATAAATCGGACTATACTGTGGAACAATCCAGCGGCTTGAAGTCTGACACCATCAGTACCGTGTCTGGAAAGAAACTGTTAGAGGACTGCAAACCGCTGGTAACGAAAACTTTAACGACATTCATGGCAAAGTATATGCTGCCTATTGTTCATTCAACAGCTATGTAACTGTTTGAAGATGTGCGCGACCTTAATGGTTGCCTCACACAGGTGTATCCTGTGATGGGATTCCCAGACGCCCAGCTCAATCAGGAGTCCGAACGCTTGGTGAGGGAGCACCAGGCACAGTACGCTCAAACGGCTCGCATCCTCCAGCAGGTATGGCCTATGGCTGACAGACACTCAAATCCCGAAATGGGGGGGCACAACGAGGTGCCAGGTTTTTTCAATGTCTGGAACTTGTTTTGCGCGTTTCCACTGCAGAAAACTGGCCCTGGGCCAGAAAAAAACCGCTCCAGCACGGCACCACAGATAAGCTAGTCTCAGAATTTAGAACCGTAACATCAGCGAAAGTGGGCTATCACGTCCAAGCCTTCCACATACATGGAAAATTCAGTTCATAACTGATATAGTTTTCTCTATTATCGTCGGTGCTGGCTGTGAACCAACTTGCCAGCTTATTAGTGGAATAATGTTACAGTGTTCCTTTATTTTGTGGAAACTGAAAGATCGATCTGCTGACCAGATATAAACATTAATTATGAACTTGTCGCAGGTAAAATGAATAAAATATTGTGACACTCATAGTGGCGATTGAGATCAGGAGGTGGACAGCAAAGTTAACTTTTTAGCAGACTCTTTTATTGCGCGATCCTTAAAAGGACAGCAATAAAATGGCAATTGACAATAAAGTTACATACACAGACTAGGGAGAAATACAGCCTATAAAAAGACTCTGTGGTGGTGGAAACTAGGTATTGGTGCCACCTCTGACCCGTGCTACATCTTATAGCTGGAGCAGGGCCTGCTGGGAAATGCTCTAGGTCATGTGACTCAGGATGATACAGATATAGTATGACTTGCCTACCCTGTGTTTGTTTAAACAGTACAAAGGTACAAAAGACACAAAACAACAATGCTGTAACATCTTTGGCTGCTTCATCATCAAATTTAGTGAATGACACTACAAATAGTAGAAGTGAATCAGATATATCATAATATAATACATCAAACTTCCTTGTCATGTATTCCTGACCAGAGGTGGAGATTTCAAGTCCAGAGCGTACAAATCCAGACCAAGATTTTGTTTAAATCAACCAGCTGAGTACTCTGTGACTGTGACTCTTTATACTCAACTGGTTGATTGAAACAAAATCTTGGTCTGGATCTTATACTCTCTGGACCTGAAATCTCCACCTCTGTTCCTGAAAAATATATTGCAAAAGGAAAATAGCATTTATAGCGTGTATATTACACAGAATGGCCAAGGAGTATGCCCAGAAAGAAAAGTCAAGTGAAGTCAAGAGGGGCTTCATTGTCAGTGATACAGCTGGTCAGGGAAGCCTCACCATTGATTAGAATATCTCACAGGTTCAACCAGTTAATGCACATTGGATAAATGATGTTCCCTTTGCCTTGTTAATATGGTCAAAACTAATCCAGGGAATGATTGATACGACTTATAAACCTACACTGTTGACTTGACTACAATACAGCAGTGCAGCATAGAGTAGGCATTCTTACCTAGTGAGACAGCGCAAGAAGATGCTTGATTAAATTACACTTGTTATATGATGATTAGATTAAGTTTTCTACTTCATGGGGATGGATTGATGTTGCTTTTTTAAGCTGCAATATACAGTATATGGACAAAAGTGTTGGGACACCTGGCACAGATAAATTTATGACATACCATTCTAAATCTATAGGTATCAATATAGAGTTCCCCCTCATCCCCCCCCCCCTTTGCAGCTATAACAGCTGCCACTCTTCTGGGAGGACCTTCTGCATGATTTTGGAGTGTATCTGTGGGAATCTTTGCCCATTCATCCATAAGAGCATTTGTGAGGTCTGGCTGATGTTGGACATGAATGCCTGGCTTACAATCTCTGTTCTAGTTCACCCCAAAGGTGTCTGATGAGGTCAGGTATCTGTGTGAATTGGTCAAGTTCTTCCACACCAAACTCACCCAACCATGTCTTTATGAACATTGCTTTGTGCACTGGGGCACAGTCATGCTGGAACAGAAAAGGGCCTTCCCCAAACTGTTCCCACAAAATTTGAAGCATAGAATAGTCCAAAATGTCTTGGTACTGTATGCTGAAGCATTAAGAGTTCCCTTCACTGGAACTAAGGGGCCAAACCCAACCCCTGAAAAACAACACCATACCATTATCCCTCCTCCATCAAACTTTACAGTTGGCACCATGCAGTCATGCAGGTAACGTTCTCCTGGCATCTGCCAAACCCAGACTGATCCATCAGACTGCCAGACAGAGACGTGCGATTCGTAATTCCACAGAACACATTTCCATTGCTCCAGAGTCCAGTAGTCGCGTCCTTGACACCACTCTATCCAAAGCTTGGCATTGTGCTTGGTGATGTGAGGCTTGCATGCAGCTGCTCGGTCATGGAAGCCAATTCCATGAAGGCATTTAAACCCTTTGGATTATAGATTGCTTGTAGCCCAATTTGACTAATTGAAAACATTTAATATTGAAGCAGGTGTTGCCGTACATTCTATACAGTCCTGTTTGCATAACAATGTTTTAGTCAATGAGGGACCAAATGTATGATGTAAAAATTTCCTATCACCTAGTGACGTCACAGCACAATGCATTACTCGTGTTTGTGGTGATGTTGGTGTAAACAGTCTTATAAAGGTATAGCACATGTAATTATGTACAGTCCATATTGCTTGATCATGATAAGCTACTATGTTACTGGTTTATGAATTTACTATACTATACTTTTTATCATTATTTGCAGTGAATTCTTTACTTACAAAAAAAGTTTCCTTAAGAAATAAGCTTTACACCAGTGCTTAAATAAAATATTTCTCCAAAATCATTCTAATGGAAAATCATTTTAATGTTTGCTGGAATTCAAGCATGTCTTTTCAACCGTATAATAAAACTTCAATATTAAAAGTAAAGTTGCCTGTTAGATGCTGACATTTCATGATTTAGACTTGAGTTTTACCTTGCCTTTAGATGATGTCTTTGAATATAGTCCCTGAATATCAGAATTAATTGTGAAACATCTTTTGTTTCAGCGGCAAACGATTGAATACATTCCAATAACAAAGGTAACATACACGTGGAAAGAGCGGTCGCTCATGTATATCGTGTATGGGAATGAGCATAAGGTCTACACCAACGATTACCCCAGCACCTGCTGCTGCACTATACTGTAGAGCAGAAAGCCTGCTGCTCTGTATAACTGATCACACCTAATAAATTGTCATCATATATATATGTTTAGAGTCAAAAATACTGAGGAAATGCAGTTAAATATGTAGAGCATTATTGTGACAATATCATGCTACATTGTGCTGTAATGCTACGTGCATTCATTTTTATGCATTTATTTTTTTTGATTTGGGAGCAAGTATTACAATATAATGGTATATGTGAACGTTGTATAGTAGTGTAGGAAAAATATAAATGTACTCGCCTCTATTATTGATGATTTAATGACATATCTTCATAAATATTATAGTTTTAATCTTTATACTATTACAGGTGTGATGGATATTGATATGCAAAACTGTAACTGTGAATCACCAAATACTGACCGTTGTAGTTATAACGATACTGACCACTGTTATTATAGAACGCATATCCGTCATGAAAGGTTAGAGTTCTGGAGACAATGTATTGCTGTACCTGGGCTGTAACTGTATGAAAAAAACAACAAATAAAACTGTTTATTGAGGGATTGTATCAGCTTCAGAGTTTCTTCACTTCTCTGCATTTTGTGAATTATTGCTGGACATTAGTTCCACCTCCACTGGCTTTTCTTTAGAGTGAAAATTAGGTTATTTTATGCCAAAACATGGGCTGCACACCAATAAAGTCTTATGTTGAGTTACGCCTGATCGAGTCACGTCTGATCACATTTACATTTGGGGTCCTTAGTGAATAATATACACTGATTGAGAAACGGACGTAGTAGGACATCAGTGTGTGTATTGCTTTTATATTATAAAGTATTCTGATATTTACATTATTTGCTGTACAATACTTTGTGTATATTACAGTACTGGTAGCTAAATGTCCTACCTTTCCTTTATCTATCGAGATACATCCAAACTCACGTCCGGTGGCCCCAGTTCCAAGAGCAAAGTTGATGCAAGGCCATATTTGTGAAATATTCATTAACTTATCAACTCATGAATGAACTTAATCACAGATTTCATAGACAATATTGGCTCGGGTAAAATCAAAATTATGATGATGTGTTATGGCAGGGCATGGTGGAAGGATGATCCACAGTGCGGCTTACAGACAAAGGGGTTTTTATTAGAAACTAAATACAAATCACACCAGAAATAAATGAACCATGAATCGCAAAAAACAAAGGCATGTAGGGTATAAGAAGTAAATGGGGGTAAACCTAAGACTTAGGGAAATATGGAACACAGAAAACTAACTAGGGTCCAGGGGGCTGTTCCACGAAGCGAGCTTATAAAATCGAGGATTATTTGTAATAGCCTCGCTTAAGTTAGCCTAACAGTTCACTTCAGGCTCATTGAGTTCCACGAACAAAATTCAGGTGTATTTAATCTCCGCTAATTCA
>JAODJU010000130.1:3547045-3564872 GCA_026776725.1 Gnathonemus echidnorhynchus
ATATATATTTGGTTGATTGGTTGGATGGATGGATGGACAAAAATAATTATAGATAAATCTCTTCTGTTGTTTATGAAGAGCCACACACTCTCATCGGAATCGCACAGTATCTGTGGGGACCTGTTCTAGTGATCATTACATTGAGAAATGTATAGCAGTTATTAATCAAACAATGGGTGCCATATGGAGCAGGGGTTTATTAGTCATGGTCTGGGTTTGTGTTCTTACCACAAGGCCACAAAATTAATTATCCATAGCAGCTTAAATTTGGGGCTGTGGGATGGCTGGCAACTATTCTATCACTGGGCACACACACAC
This sequence comes from Gnathonemus echidnorhynchus, assembly GCA_026776725.1. Taxonomy (NCBI): domain Eukaryota; kingdom Metazoa; phylum Chordata; class Actinopteri; order Osteoglossiformes; family Mormyridae; genus Gnathonemus; species Gnathonemus echidnorhynchus. The sequence continues at coordinate 3,547,364 of JAODJU010000130.1, forward strand.
AATATATATATATATACACACACACACACACTAACGGGTAGTAACGGCTGTTAAGAGAAGCCAGTAAGCTGCAGCAGAAAACCCGCATAACGCGAGGGTTTCAATTAACATCTCACAAGGGCGATTCGAACCAGCAAGCCTATGTATGGAGGACCAGTACCTCCATGCTACCCCTGCAGAGAACTTTCATACTGATTTGTAATCTCCGCCTCAGTGACATCATTTCTTTGCCGGAGGAAAAGTTTCGTTTTCCGAAGAAACCTCACTAAAGTGACTGACGCAGTAAGGATTTGACGTGTTTTCACGCCGTCGGGATGGACAAGCTCCATTTGCTAAGGTGATTCCACAAATGTTATTCGTACGTTTAAAATCGTGAAAATATGTTTCTTAAACAACTTAAGGCCTACTTCCCGTACGGCGACTGGTTTCGCTTTCTCAGTTGATATCCTGTCTTGGCAGAAATGCTGTGCAAGAGTGCGTACAAATCTTTACAAATCGCGAGGCAACATGGCGTTGTTATTCTGGATAGTTTTGTTACAAGTAATCTTTAATGGTTTATTTTTTTATTTATTACAAATTCTTTATTTTAAGCAGACCCGGCCACATAATTGGTTGCTTTCGATTTTACGAAATACAAGCCTATGGACAGCGATTAATAACTAAACGTTTTCTCCATGTTGATTCTTTGTATATATTTGTATTGTGTGCAAATCTTTTTATTTAGCAACTCGTGCGGGAAAAAGTGCGTGTCTCGAGTGTCACGTGCCCTTACTAAATCGATTTTGCGAAATATAAATGCTGTAGTTACAAGCAGCGCACTTAAAAGATTACCAATAATTCTACAACTTAATTTAATCAACCATTTCGTTACCTTGCTGTTCGAAGTTAATAAATTTGAATTATCCTAATTGGCAGTGGACATCTGTGGTGAGGTCCCCACAGTAATCTGGCAAAATCTGGGACCCAGAACCTGATTCATTTACAATTGTTATTCGATGCGATTATATCACGATGTGATATCGTGCAGCGCATACAACATATTTTTTATGTCTCCATAGTGACCAAGATGTTGCGATCCCAGATAATTCTCATTATAAAGCAGACACCCCAAGTCAGCCCTGGGCATCAGCGCCACCTGTGGAGATAATGGATGTTGCACCAGGATATGAGGGAATTGGAGCCACCGGGGATTGTGAGTTCATGGACCTTGTTAATTACTTGCACTGGTTCATCTTCAGCACCTACCCCAAGGGTGAACTCTCATTTGTACCTTAAATACTCTGCCCTTTACCTGCTCACAGGTGTGCCACCTCCCGCACAGGATTTTCCTCAGGCCCCCTCTCCGGAAAGCCAGAACAGATCCTGGCAGTAAGGAGACCGTAGTGTTTTCCCTCAAGATGTGTTCTGACTGTACTTTTGATGTATTTCTCCTTTAGTGAACTTTCTATCACTGCAACTAACATTTCTGTATTTATAATAATTGCCTTGGAGTTTGAAGTAGAGATGTTTTAATGACTAAAGCTTAGTTCATGCTTCACTTTTCTGCATGCGCTTTCTTGCGCTTTTGGGCTTGGGACGGTCATCTGCACCGCAGCATTTGACCGCGGATGCGGGCGGTCGCGGTGACTGCATGCACACAGCAGTGATACTCCACCAGACCAGTAGGGGGTAGATGTAGTGAAACGGGTCAGCTTTTAAGAACAGTTGTAAGATTATTAGTCAAGGCTTGGGCGGTGTTACAGTAATAAGACAAACCACAGGAGTTTGAAATCCTTATGACAAAATTAGCCAGGTGATCAACATCACCCCCCCGCCCCCCAACTTGGTGAATTTTAAGATTTCAAAATGCTGGAATAGTGCTGCTTTGTACAATTGAGTGGGTATCTCCAACCCTCCCCTAACTTCTACAACAACAACTACTCTTCCTCTACTCTTTCGTTGTTGACCACTGATTTGTAAAAGTGCACGCTGCCCCCTACTGGAAACACCTACTCAATTATCTTGCACATGCGAGGTCGTTGCGCTAGGACACACAAGGTTTCTGCTAGACTTAAAAATCTGGGCTACATGCACACCGGCCGCAGTCATCCGCAACAACCCCTGATGGCGAAATTTACATCAAGTCCCCTCGTCTGCAATGAGAAGGACATGTGGAAAAGGGAAGTATGAGCTGGCCGCCTATGTGACATGACACCAGTTGGATGCAAGATATACCACTTCCTGCAGAAGTAGGATTTATTTTATTCACTGCTTCATGATCTGGCATGGGTGGCAGTGTGTGGCTCAGGGGGTTACGACTCTGTGCTAATGATCAGAAGGTCACTGGTTAGTATCCCAGGGCTTGTGACCTGATGCCACTGTTGACCCCCAGCCATAGGGGGCACTGCACTCTGGCTGACCCAGTGCAGTGACCCCCCCCCCCCAGCTTGCTCTCACCTGCATGTGTCTCCTGGAGAGCAATATACGCTTGACGAGAGCTAGTTGTATCTATATGTCGCCATCAACATATCCTAGCTAAGTCTTGGCTCATTTTATTTTCAGGATTCCCTCTATTGGTGAAGAACTGGCCAAGGAGGCTTTTCTGGAGTTTGTGTCCAGCAAGTGCTGCTACCGTAGTAGCCCTGCTAAGCAAATGTCCATAATGGACATGCATCCCCTTAATACCTATAGGGTAAGTAGTACTTTTTTTCAGCAAGAAGGAATTGGACACCATGATGATGATAGTTATGATAATTAATAAAGTTCAAAGGTTCATGTAGACGAGCATCTTTATTACCCATGAGTGAATCACTTTAATAATGCAGCTGGTTTTGGGTGTTCAGAATTATTTAAATAAGTTCAGTTAATTTATATGTAACACTTTTTAGTCGGCCCCAGGTGTTTGACAATAGTGTGTGGCAACCAAGTATTACATCATTGATACTGAATGGTGCATGAAACAGCGGAAAAGGGAAAGAGCCTGAAGACAGAAAACAGAGATAGTGAGCTTGCTTTAATGATAGGAAGGTGTAATGTATTGTAATGCCTCATGTTGCATGATGCTGATTAAATTGCCCAGCTGGACTTTCAGGGAAATTAACGTCACAGTGAAATGTCATGGCAGAAGGATTACCAGTACACTAACAAAGCATGTGATATCTGGCTTTCAGTACCGCCTGGTAACCTTTACCGAGACCAGATCTATGGACTGGGCCACTGAGCCATACAATGGTGAAGTATCATTTTTAATATCAATTTTCATATTTTAGGAAGGAGAAAAATAAGTATTAACTATATTTATTTTTTTAAGAAATCTGCGACTCTCTTCAAATCAATTCAATCCTTTATTGTCATGTGTACAAGTATGAGTACCATGTACAATGAAATGCTTGCTTGCATGTGCTCCTGCAGACAGTGAACATAGACAAGAAGACGGCTAGACAACAAGACAATGAGTAAATAAATAAATAAGACCAGAATCCCAGGAATGAATAGAGACAGTGGCAGAAGTATATGTGTGGGTAGCAGTGGAGGTGACACAAGGTTGCTGATTGTTCATGAGTCTGATTGCAGTTGGGTAGAAACTGTTCCTGAACTTGGAGGTCCGAATGGACTTTAGTCACTTCCCAGATGGGAGGAGGGTGGAAAGTGACAGTGCAGGGTGGCTGGGGTCCCATCTGATACAGTTCACTTTCCTGAGACAGCGTGTAGTGTGGATGTCATGGACCACAGGGAGCTGTGTGCCCTTTTGACCCGCTCTTAAAAATTGTAAAATCTTGAAAGAATTTCCCCTGCTAAAGGAATTCCCCTCGGGATCAATAAAGTAATTTTTTAATCTTCTCTTACTTTATCATATTTTAGGCCAAGTGAAGTCCAGCATCAGTGTTGTTTAATTAAAATGCAGAAGCGATGTTACGAGTTTTACTGCGCTCGTCAAATCCAAAGGCGATGTCGACATTTCAGAGAACCTTCTAAGTGCTTCATTTTCTCCATCTTCTCTCCTGTCAGGTGGGATCGTGGATGGGGGTATGGGACATGCACCAGGCCCGTGGGATATCGCTGTTTCATTTTCGGCTCTTTTTGAGGATGGATCACAAGACCTCCGTGTTCCCTACACATCCACTGTAAAAGTAAGGAAGCCTCTTGATTTATTTGTTCACTTTCTTTTATGTAATATTTAATCAAAATATATGACACATGAATGGGCTAATTCAAAATTATTTAGAAGGTTATGCTAAGAAATTGCTAAGAAAAGAAGTATGATTTGTGGGACTTATGAAGTCCTGTTTGCTGTTTTTACATCGTAAGGCAGAATGGTTTGCTTAGCTTACTGTGGGTCATATTGGTTTGAGGAAGAACCAAACAATGCTGTCTAAAATATTGCTGATTTTGAGTAAGTAATGGGCAAGCGTTCGTTTTTTTAGGAAGTTGCTGATTATGGCCTTGTCTGTCCAGTTTTAAAAAGGAGAACATGTTGATTGTCAATTGATTGTCACATGACTGTCTCTGAGTTGAGGTTGCAAAGTACAGGTCCGTAATGATTTGTATTGCTCATAAAAATCCAGCACCTCAACCTTCTTCACCTGGAGTATTTTTACTTTTTTGTCTTAAAATTAGGTCATTTTGAACTTTAATTGAATATGTTTTTGCATTAATATTGACAAAGTGTGCCAGTCATCATTGTAGTTTTGTTTTTTTTTTTCCCATTTTTTAATCCTGTAGGGCTGTGAATCCTGCTTGGCTCTGGGTAGAAAAGCTTGTACGACATGTACAGCATCAGGATATGTAAGTAAAACATGCTATAGTTTTTTTTTTATATATATATATATATATAAAAATGGTACCTCAGAACTCAGATTTAATTTGTTCAGAACTCTGGATCGAATCCTAAAAAGTTTGAGTTGTGAGTGAATTTTCCCCTTAAGAAATAATGGAAAAACAATTAATTTGTTCCCAGCCCCCCAAAAAATACATCTAAATATGTTTTTTTAGCATTTTAACACAAAATGAACCGGATAAAACAAGAACAACATATACTAACCACATCTAAGCACATTTATCAAAACAGTAATTTGTAAAGTAAGAAAATAAATGTATCCAAACAATGTGTAAAGTTAAAAAAAACAATGTGTCCTGCCCCGATCGTCTGCTCCTTCCGTGTGCCACACCCCCTCGTTAACCCCGTGTGGAATGCCCGTGTGATCAGCTGTTTCTGGTTGTTGTCATGAGTCCTCTGTATTTCGTCCGCATTTCAGTTTGTTTCCCCAGTTTGATCATTGTATTGTCCGTCTGCGTTTTGCCTGCCTTACCTGTAGTTAAATCCCGCGTTCCCCAATACCCTGACGTCTGCGTCTTTGTCTCCGTTCCGTCCCGCTCGGCATGACAATGTTATTATAATTAAACGTAATAATGATTTGTTATTAATATTAAAATAATTAATAAGAAATCTTTATTTTTAAATGTGTTTTATTATATAATAATAATTACTGTTACTGTGTATCATTGTCTAAATGTATTTTTACTGTCTAAATATATGTATTCAGCTAGTGTAAACACGATGCTCTCACAGCGAATGCGAGGCTGAGACTGAAGCGTCACCCTTTGTTTCCGCTGAGAGACGTGCCGCGTGACTCATTTCCCCACGCATTCAAGTTCTTAGGTTGGCGTTCACGGTTTGACTTCTGAGATTCAGATCAAGTTCTAGGTTATTTTTTTTCGAACTGGTTAGTTCGACTTTTAAGAAATTCAAGTTCTAATGAGTTCGAGAACTGAGGTACCACTGTATATTTTTTTAATTATTAGCAGCCTGAAATCCTTGGTTATATGATTTCAGGTACAGTGCTCGTCTTGCGGTGGATTGGGAAGAGTCAACTCGGCAGTGCAGCCTTGTTCTTGGTGCTCTGGTGTTGGCCGGGTCAAGTGAGACTGTGCCTCCATTACTCTTATTCAGAAGGAATATCTTATATGTTCATGCCTTTAAAAACCCTGTGGTTTCTTTTTGTTCATTCATTCATTTATTCATTGCAGATGCACTTCTTGTTCTGGAGTGGGCACACAGATATGCAACACCTGCAAAGGAAAACGACAGCTCGTCACTTACCTTAAGCTCACGGTGAAATGGTATAGACTGCTTGATAATAAAAGGAAAAATAATAATTGATTCCCATAGTGGTAGATATCACAATCTACAAAGTTATTGAGTTTTGGCAGAATTCATAAATATTTTTACTATAAAGGTTATGTCTCCTCTCTAAACTTTGATTGCTGTGAGTGACACTGGGGGATCATTTTGCCCTTGACAACAATGACGAAAATGTTTTAAAGCACATAATAAAAAATAAAATACAGTATGCTGTATACTTAACCACAAAGGCAAAATTCAATAACCAAACTGACACTGAAACTGAGAAAAAGGCTGGTTTGCTTTGGTTTGGTGTGGATTTTTGTAGTTATTGTAATTTTCACATTCTGATATCTGAAAATCGTTGAACAGATATTTTGTCAGAAGATAAAGCAGAATCCCGATTTCAGTCATAATTCAGTTTTGATAAAATATGCAGTGTGTGTTCTGGCTGTGTAGGTACTCACCCTCAAACAGCTCTATAAAAAGACAACAGTGGATTGAGTGGGTAGCATGTCTCCACTTTACTGCTAAGTGAATGTGTTTCTTTGTGGTATTCTCTGCTAATATTGTATCTGTTGCGTAAGAACGGCCCGTTAACAGTGCCGGTACTTTGCCTCGTGACGTTCTTCAGGAAAAACAACGTATATGAGAGTGTGGCAAACAAGCAATCTGGCTTCCCGACGGAAAAGCTCAGCCAAGTTACCGGGGACATGGTCTTCAGCGACATTCAGCCTCTGGTGAGATGAACGTCTATAGCTCCTATTTTAGCTACCAAAATCTAATAAATCCGTTCATCTGAACTCCTAGCCTGACAAAATGTTAACCTTCGAGTCAGTGTTGGCATCGGGGGGAGGCACCAGGAAGACCTAGCACCCCCAGATGACTGCCTGTTCTCCCCCCCCATATAATCACCTAAAGATGCTAAAAACGATTAGCCTGTTAGCCCGCCGACACTGTGTGGAATGCCTTGTCCTCAGCAGAGCGCTACAGAAAACTGGAGCAGCACTGTTGATTAGTGGTTTTGAGTTGTTGTGATAGACGCGGTACTTCCTGTTGACCGCTGATGGCTGCTTCCGTGTTGTATCTTCAAGGTGTACCCAGTTATTGGGTTTCCGGACAACGACATCAACAGGGCTTCAAACGAAGCTGTAAGGCTACACCAGGCCCAGTTTTGCTCCACTGGCCGTATCCTCCAACAGGTAACAACCATTTGTTAATATGGACACCTTGTCATTTAACTGATGTGCTTTCCATCAGTGATGGTTGGCAAAGTACTCGCTTCACCGTTGGGCCCTTAACCCCGCTGGATGGATAGCTGACCCTACGCTGTCACCTCAACTTTCATTTTCACCTATATATTGTCCCTGTCCAATGAAAACCTTGTATGTCAGTTCTTTGACGATTCTCCTCTGTCTACCGATGGCATTTGATGTCTAACTGACCAATCAAAAGATGTTTTAAGAAGTCATCTACCTGTCTCATTAGAAGAGCTTTGTCTGAGGGTAAATGTACCATATGGTAGGACACTGATTATGTCCAAACATTTAAACTAGCTGTCGATAACTTACTGAGTTCTGTGAGTGTGGTGATACCCGTAAAACACGTAAGAAAACCACGTAACTCCACATTTGCTGACAACAAACCCCATGAGTACACTTCACTGACAGCTGTGCAGTAATGTGTTTTTATTCGTGGTGCTAAGAGTGTCTCCTTACATTGCTTTATGTTTATTATGTGAAGTATTTTCCAAGAAAGTGCATTCTTTCACATTCCTGAAATAATCAATTTTTGGAGATGCGTGTTTTTCTTTGGACAGCAACAATATGTATATGTGTCAAAGGAAAGTAAGGTGGGATATGCGGAAATCTACCAGAACCAATGATTGTAGAAAGGGTGAATAAAGTATCATCATTTAAAAAAAAAAAAATCACTACAAACATGAGAAATCTGTTGCTGTGGTTTCCCGACTGTCATGTCTTTGGTTTAAAGTGCATTTTGTTATTTTAGTAGATATTATTTTCAGAATCCATGCATGGTTGCACATGCATAGGCTCTCCTCACATTCTTACATCTTTTGGATTTAGAAGCAGACCATTGAGCTAATCCCCATCACCCGGGTGCACTACTGCTGGAAGGAAAAGACCTACATCTACTTTGTATATGGGGTGGAGCACAGAGTCCACACTGATGACTATCCTGCAAAATGTCTCTGCTGCTCTATTTTGTAAAGAAAAGATCTCATGTTTTCGAAGTTGTCCTGGCTGTAAGCATTTTAAGAAAGTGACTGTGTGATTTCAGTCAACCTGGTCTCATGGTGAAATCTCAACGGTTTGCAGTTTTACGAGTTTAGATGTCTAGTACTGAGCAGAAGTATTTGGCAGCCAAAGAAAAATATTTTAATGCAATTTATCTGGACAGTAAGTGTATGTCTGCTCACAAAAGAACACAATTCTTAAAATGTAGAGTGTTCCCATTTTTCATATGTGAACTCCGAACACAAAGACAGGCTGGGAATTGAACTCACAACCCCAGAAATGTGAGGGTACTGCCCTAACATCTGTGCCATTTCTTTGATATAGCTTTTGAAACAAATATATTTTTAAATCCAGATATAATATTTTTTATTCTGTCGTAAATCTTTTGATTTTTATTAGTATTTTTAGGGAAACGTCATACATACATGTAGTAATCTCCAAGAATGGAAAAAAAATCACAAAAGAACGAACTTAAGTAGCTGAGCCTCACAATGTACATTCACTGGTCATTTCCTCTTTTATATTGTGCCTATACAAAGGTCTAATTATTTTGGTAAAAACAAACAAAGCAATGGTCTATTTATGGGACTCAATAGGAGTAATTATTAGGTTGGCAGAAAGTGTTTTGACTTAAGATAACTGAGACCTTGCCCCTTTGCCAACCAATTCTTTCTCTTACTGCTGTTTATTAATCTTTTATTTACTCGTGTTCACTTTATCAGTCAAATGATTTTTTGTGTATTTGTTTATTTTTAAAACCAGTTCCCATTGTATCTCGCTGTTGGAAGAACATGTGTGAAATGATTGGTTATACAGAATAAAACAAATTGTGCTTTAAAGCTTGGCTCACAATCCATTAGTTGTTTTGCATTAGACCTCATTATTGTTAATATACATACAAAAATAAAAACGGGTAAAGAAAGTAAAATAAAATCCGGTAATACAAAAGATGACTTGCTGTGTTAATTATTAAATTAAGCAGCAGGTATTTTAATCCTTTATTGAAAACCTGAAAGGAGTATTTAGTATCGTCCTGTTTTTTATTTTAATTTTTTTTTTGTACTTGGCTGTTCAGCACCTATATTAAAAGACTCTTCCTAGCAGAGTGGTCATATTTAAAAATTTCGTATCTTTCTGGCTCATGATGAACTTCACTTATGCATTATAAATAGTCATGGATTTCCTTTAGACTGCATGCTGTCGTCTGCACGGCAGCACTGAGTTACACTGGAGGTCGTGTCTACGGGTGTGGCTGGATTTGACCTATTGTCTAACTTATTGACATTTCAAGGGGAGCCGAGTTAAGACAGGGAATGTTTCTGCGGGGGTTTGCGTAGATACTTACGCAAAAGCAGACTGGGTGCGGAATTAATAGCTACTATTATTTTAACATCGACCCATGGACGGCCAAGCCGAAGACCTCGGTGAGTTGCATATGTTTTTGATATCGGACACTGATGCAGAGACGTGCATAATTTCATGCTTGTTAAAAACTTGTATTGAAGTCAAACCTGTGCGCCTGCCTTATGACACGCCAGTCGATGGTTTTTTTTTGAAAGATAAGGAAACGCCCACAATTAATAACAGTCATTAGTATAACACTCGAAGTGGACGATTTTATGCTTTTATGTTTAACAAGTCTGGCGGATCATAAAAATTAAAGGATGCGTGCATCTTATTCATCTTATAGCCGAAAAGGCAAATTCAGTGTCAAAATGCTTTTAACCTTTGTTTTGGATAGCGCAGTAATGCTCTGTGAGATTTTTCGCTTCTTATACTTTTATCTCATTTCGCATTTTTATCATGTAGTTGGGTTATCTTTATGTTTACTGGGCTCAGCACCCTAAAATGTCAACATTATGCAATATATCTACCCGCTGGAATTAGACATGTTACTTTAATACAATGTATGTTCAAGTTAACTGCTCTGTATACAAACGAACTAATAGTGAAAATCTTCATAATATATCGAATATATTAAACATTGTTTATAGCTGTTTTGTTTAAAGTCGTCTGTTCTGTTAATAGCACGGAGTAGTCTATTTTATGACACGCAGCCTACAAACGCAAAGCGAACAGAAGTTCTTTGAATTTTTTTGCATTTTGCCAGATGATATGAATATGTACATCAATTAATATTCGGGTTAAAAGTTCGCTGCCTTCCCAAGCTCAATTTCTTAATAAAAGCTAAATAATATCATTTAATAATTCTTTTCTTAATCTTTTAGCTTTTAAAATACAATATGTATGCCAGACCCACCTCCGAGTGTCTGGTATACAGTTTACTATGAATAATACTGTGATGTTTATAATAGCCCTTGGGCTTTGAATGGGGTTATTCATAAAATAAACAACACATGCCCGCCGGACCAAATTAGGAGGAATCCTCGGTTAGTTTGCATTTGTAACATCTGTGTACTCAGTCAAATGTACAGCTAGAAGTCTATGAACCATTTACGAAACTCAAGACTGTGCAGGGAAGAATATAGAAAGGGGAGAAGCTTTTCATAAAAGTTGAATGTGTTGCCGGTGCAATTATCGTATCACCCCCCAAAAAATAAAAAATTCCTGCCGGCCATAATGGAGAAAAAAACTCTGATCTCTGAGGTGTGACTTGCATCGGTAGTTGCTTCCTTGCGATTTTTTGAACTGCAGTTTTCTGGTAAACATCAGAATGGTGCATTTCTGCATAAGTATTTCAGGCTCGCCCAATGCATCAATCACTCGATCAGACTTTATTTATATAGCACGTTTCCTACAAACACAATGCAACACAAAGTGCTTTGAATAATAATAATAATTATTATTATTAAATAAATAAAACTATCAACCCAAACCTACTGCCATCCTCACCCAAACAAAATAAAGGGACAAAAGACATGAAAGACAAAGTATAAAGTTAAAATTTAAAAGTGAAATATAGTGAGTATGAAAGCAGGTCTGCTTTCATTTTGTCCTGTAAAGGAAGAAAGGGGTCTTACTGCGGTTTGCTGTTTATATTGCTTGAATGAGATCACAGTTCAGGGAACTGATTAATTAAACACCATACATATTAAATTAATATAATTTACCTGTAATATATATAGCAAGACAGGCTGCAGACCTTTCCCGGAGGAAAATTTTGTTGCTCATAACAGTCTTCTTTGTCTCATCATAAATAAATGGTCGTCGTCTTTGGAGATTACCGAATTCTGACCAGTTTCTTTGACACCCCACCTTAGGAGCAATAAGGAGACATTAAAGTATAAATCAATCTAAGATAAATGGTTCTCTCCAGTATGAGAATAACAGGAGAAACACAAGAAAAGCAAGAGTTCTTTTGAGATGAGACCAGGCTGAGATGAGAGGAAGACTATTTCTCGGGAGCTAACTTAACGAAGTATGAGAAAATGGTCAAAATATCATATTGATGCTAGATAGAGCTCAGTTATGTCTAGGAGAAACAGGTTGGACAAAGAAGAGATCTTATTCTGAGTTCAACTTTCCTCTAGGATAGAATGGTGTTCCTCTTTCACAATAGATGGAATCAACAGGGACAATTTCAGGATTATCTGCAGTATGGTGTACTTTCCTCATGAAGGAATTATTGGAAACCAAGGACTAGAAAACTTCGATAAGAGGGACTCCTTTCCTTATAAAGCAGCTATGTATAAAGGGAAGATTCTCTGAGGGCTTGCATTTTACCACACAGAAAGTCTGAGGTGGAGATTTCAGGTCCAGAGAGCACAAATCCAGACCAAGAATTTGTTTCAACCAACCAGTTGAGTACTCTGTGACTATGACTCTTTATACTGAACTGCTTGGTTGAAACAAACTCGACTTCGTCTGGGTGTGGACCTGAAATCTCCATCTCTGCCGAAAGTTTACCTGGTCATTTTACAGGAGCACTCCCAGTTAGCACAACATAATGGCTCCTGTAACTTTAACCTGCAACCATGGGATTATAAATCCATGTCCTTAACTGCTATGCATTGCCCCAGAACCTTTAGGAAACAGCCTTGTGCTCTTTTTACAGTGTGTCAGGAGAAATATAAAATACACATTAACCAAAGAGTAATTCATGGACATTTTGGCTTTGTTCCTTCTCACTTTCCGTAGGTGAGTTTGATCCAGACATGCCAGAGGAGGGGCCGACTGCGCCCCCGCCTGGCTGGTTAGATAATGTCAGTGGGTATGAGGAGGTCCCAAGTGACGGAGGTTGGTATCGACAGCAAGCCCTTTGCACATGCTATATGCTGACTGTAATTTCTCAGGGAGATTGAACAATTTGTTGATTTTAGCTGGCCAAATCCAGGAATGTTAGAAGGAATAGACCTAAGGGCTGTTCAGTCAGTTCAGTTATCACTTTCCTTTTGGTTAACTTTCATTGGGTTGTTTTGTTAGCTGTCATTGAGTTATTTTGTATGTTCGAAGCAATACACCGCTACTAAAAAAGTAATTATTTGATCTAGTATTAGTGTGGGTTTATTTATGTTTTTTTTAATCCTTAGCCCATTAGAAATTGTAGTAATCTTCGGAATATTACCATATTTACAAAGTACTTAAAAATCTGTTCTATCATGTGAATCCATTGAAACTAAAGCCTTCTTCCCGGCTCACCCGCTGATGTCATCGTCACTTTGCCCTGCAGGGTGCACCGACAAGGTGTGTCCTCCTCCTCCAGAACGTGTGCCTAAGCCAGCGAATGACCGGAGCGTAGAGGTCCCTGAAGTCAGGTGATCGACCAAACGCCAAAAGACTCGACCGCTTATGTTAAGCAAACGAATGAATTGAGTGGAGTCTTTGTAAGGGATCAGACAGTCTCAAGTCAGATAATCAGAAACACACACAGCTGCATTCCTGTACTCATAGGGGCATCCTCTCCCTGCCATGTCATTCCATATTCCTAACTCTAACTCGGCGAATCCCAAAACCTAATAAAATCTGAAGACAGTAGCTGCGATGTGTTCATTAAAAAAAAAAAAAAACATAAAAAGCCAAATGAAGTTCTGAGAAAGGCCCTGATTTTGTATCAGAACATACGGCTGGCCGCCGTCTGATTTGCGGACTTTTCCGCTTCTCCTAGGGTGCCGACAGTGTCAGAGGACGTGGCAAGAGAGGCACTGTTACAGTTTGTGGGGAAAAAGTGGACGTACAGCAGGAAGCCAGCCAGGGACCTGATCTTCAAGGACTTGAAGCCTCTCACAGTGTACCGTGTAAGTGACCTGGAACTGACTGTCAGAGTAGAACATAATCCCTGCTCTCCCTCCAAATAGAAGTATTTCTGAAGCCAGTAAAGTGACTCATATGTAGATTCCTACACTGTTGTTTTCTGGCCTTGTTTTCTCAATGGGGAGGTTTGGTGGTGGGGTGGTTTAGCCCTTTAGCCTCATGTCTGCAACCTGGGTTCAAGTGTCTGTGTGTGATCTATGTATGTGTGGTGCTTGTATGTTCTCCCTGTGTCGTTGTAGGGTTTCCTCAGGGTCCTTCAATTCCCCACCCCCCATACTCCAGAAAACATGCTGAGATCACTTACAGTTACTAAATTGTCCATATGTGTGGGTGTGCCTTGTGATCTGACTGACAGGGATAAGCAGTTACAGAAAATGGCTGGATGATTAATCAGATGTAAAATGGAGTATTTTGTGTATTTTTTGTGTACAGTACCGCTTGGAAACTTTTACAGAATCCAGATCTGGTTCCTGGGAGTTCGAACCTTACACTGGTATGTCCTTCATTAACAAAACGATGGCCTGTTTTCCTGTGTGTTGCTCATGGACGAAGCATTAGCAGGTTGTTAGCATGACTTTTGGTGCCACAAAATCCAGCATAAATGGCAAGAAATGACTGGAGGCCCTGGAGATGAAATGGAGACCTTCCTGTGGTTCTTGCAGGCCAGTCTGTAGACGGCCCTCAGTACGGCTCCTGCCCCCCACCCTGGGATGTGATGGCGGAGATCCCGCCCCGCTTCACTGACCACACCCAGAAAGTGAGGGTGCCGCATTCGTCTTTTGTGAAGGTGGGCGCTCCTGTGAGGGCGGAGTTTGGTGTACAGCTGGAAATTTCATCAAAGATATCCAGCCGTCTTTCTTTGTTGTTTAACAGAGGGATATGTGAGAGTTGGGGGTGTGGCCATCTCAGGAAGGAGAGTCGTGTGACTGGTTGTTGCCATCAAGTCACTTCACCTGTGCTTTATTCATGATCAGTGGTATAAACTGACATATTCTATGCTTTCTGGACTGGCTCCTAGAGTCACAGGCCCAGATTCAGTACCTCATTCTTGCTGGAATGGAATTCCGTGTTTTTGTTCCACTTTGAATAGCATTGACCCTGACCCTGCCCAGTCCCTACAAACCCTGAACAGAGAAATCCCAGCTCCTTATTCCTGTGTGGCCCATGTCCTTGTCCCTGTGCGCAGAATTTGCAAGAACATTCCAGTAGCTAGTGCGATATGGGAAGGCCTGTTGTATGAGACGCTTAATGAAAAGTCAACGAAAAAATTGAAACAGCTTTTGTTTTTTTGTGGTTTTTGTTCTTCTGAGGCGTACTTAAAATGCGGGGGTTACCGTTCCTAGATGAACAGACGTGTCTGCTTGTTCCCGCTTGTGCGTCTGTGACTGTCATGTGCCCCTAGGTGTGTCACCGGTGTCATGGGTGCGGTAAGGTGCGGTGCAGTCACTGTCATGGCAGAAGAAGTGTGAGTCACAGCTCCCTAATTTTTTCTTCCTTTCCTCTGGTGCTTCTCTAGTTAGTCTTGACTGGACATGCATGTTTATGCATTATATACAGATGCTCCTCTGCTTACAAATGAGACACGTTCCAAACGGCTGTTTGTAAATTGAAATGTTCGTAAGTCGTTATTCAGCATCATTTTAATAGTATACGCAAGTACAAAGAACTAGGATGCTGGGAGTACGTACAGCCAGAAGTCGTACTACCTGGAATTGGCACGTAGAAAAAAAAAATGTTGTTGCTGGCAGGAAATGGGAGCCCAATGAGCACAATTTGTACTTACACAATTTATACTCTTCATTGGTATGTCTGAAAGTTCGTATGTAGAGGAGCGTCTCTGTATATATAATGCATATTTCCCTCTGGGAACAATAAAGTCTGTCTGTCTAAATACATATATGCCACTTTTATATCACACTTTTATCCGTTCGAGTTCAATATTAAAGATAAGTAAAAATATATCTGCTTTTAGGTCAGAAGTCTTTAGGAATTAACTGCAGCCTTGTGAATAAAATCAAACGCACTTGACACACACGTTAACATTATGTGCTATTCTGGTGCCCTTAGAAAGATGTGACATCAGTGAAGTTCTCCATCTTTTTCCTTAAATCTTCAAGACACGGTGTGGATTTTGTTATGGCAGCGGACGATCCCGGAACAAGCCGTGCTCTTCCTGTCACGGGTCGGGAAGGAAAAGGTATGAGGTCTGCAGGAAGTTATAAACACTGTTTTAACCTACACTGCTGTTTCATCTGGGCTAAATACATATTCACAATTTGTGCCTGCTTCTTGTTTGTCTTCTAAATGTCCTTTCATGGTGTCTCATTTTCAGATGCAGCATATGTCACGCGAAAGGTCATCGAGAATGTCCCTCATGCCATGGACTGAAATACCTAATGCACTACATTCTTCTAACCATCACATGGTAAAGGAAAGTTGTCAAAAACGTTTGACGTACTGAAACTCCCCTTGAGGTGCCCTGCTATAACAGTGTTGCATAATTATTTTTTTAACAATTAAAGATTACCACAAAAGCATCAGCAGGTATGTGTAAATGTTTACACAGCCCGGTGTTTTGGTCAGAGATAACTTGGCAGAGCAGTTTTCTGATGTCTAAGAAGGAACTTAAAAGGCATACAGGCTTCTGACCACACCAGATTGTGTGAAGACTGGGGATGAGTCACCCACACTCTTTATTCATGTCTTTTATCCAGGAAGAACCATGTGTCAGAGTTCATCCCAGATCGCATCCCAGAATTCCCGGTGAAGAAATTTGGGAAGGTGTCAGGCGATCCATTCTTTGTGGACGAAAGCGTTTTGGTATGGGCGGGGTGTGACACATAGAACCTTAATCTGCGGTCCTGCTGGTGCGAGTTATAAGCAGGGATCTCCCATAGGTCTACCCCATCGTGGGCTTCCCCGACCAGGACATCTGCCGTGAATCCAGGAGGGTAACCGAAGAACACCTCAACAAATTCACTTCTGTCAGCCGTATACTCCAGCAGGTGAGTCCATTTGTCTGCATGGGGGGCACTGCAGATCGCTGTATATTTTTATGTAATTCTGCTGTTACTTTTTAGCAAGTTGGCATTGAGTGAGTTTTGATTCCATTAGGAGAAATGTTTAAATATGGTGGTAATTAAAGCTGTTTGCACGCGAGTATTTAAAATCTCTACTAAGTCATTACTAAGCTATAGTTCATATTTTACGTTGTCACGTCATAGGCGAAAAATCGTATCTGCCATTACATTTTCTTGCCACTAGGTGTCAGGTGTCTTTCTGATTTGACTGAAGTGATTTTGCGGCTTGGGTTATTTAGGAAAATCACATTCACCTGTCGCTTCAGTCAGTTTTCATTTAAATAATTGTCTGCATATTTTTACAGCGTCAGAGCCTTGAACTGGTCCCCCTTACTCACGCTTTCTATGCTTACAATGGAAAGGATTACAACTACTATGTTTTTGGCATTGAAAATAAGGTTTATACCTCCAAGTATCCAACAAGCTGTTGTATTTTGTAATAATTTCACTAAATCTGTATCTGCATGCTATGACTATACTACTGTGTTTCTGATTTTTAATAAATGAACATTTATATAATGATATATAATTTATATATTTTCATTTGCAAAATTAATGTGTGTATAGTGCATTTCTAATAAAAGTATTGCTTTTATAATGACTATCAATCATTTATTTTTAGTGCAAATACTACTATGCGTACAACTATATGTTGGTCTACAAAAATAACTTGGCCGTAAACCTTGTAATCTGTAGACCTACCAGGCAAAGCCATGTAGCACCTTGTGCAAGAAGGCAAGCCTCACTGTCAAGGCCAAGACAGACCTCATCAGTCAGTCTACGTGACACACACACACACACACACACACACACACACACACACACACACACACACACACACACACACACACACACACACA
>JAODJU010000130.1:3564972-3582722 GCA_026776725.1 Gnathonemus echidnorhynchus
ACACACACACACACACACACACACACACACACACACACACACACACACACACACACACACACACACACACACATATAATATGGGGGGGACTAAGTACTGCGTCCAACGCAAATAGTGAGTAAATCCACATTAAATTTGATTGCTGCCCAACTGTTCCTTATACTGCCAACTGCTTACGTGAACTACGTACGCCCTTGGAATAGTCAGTGTTTCATTTTATAATGTTATATATAGGATTATTGAATACCACTGTCCGTCCGTGAAACCATCGAATTTCTATTAACGTGTTTCATACGCTTTTCCAGAATGTTAATGATCCAGAAATATAAATGGCTTTAAAAAAAAAAAAAAAATCGGTCGTTCCTGAAATGTTTTCCAGGCCATCGTGTTCCAGCGGGATTTTTTTAAAATGCATTTTCAAGTTTCTGCGTCAATGGCAGGATGTGCCGTAAGCATGGGCATCGTCAGGTCCGATCACTCGGGGCTACAGCCCCTAGAATTTCCTGGGTAAACTTGACTTAGCCCTTGATTTTTTTTCAATAGCTTTAAACTCCCCTGGCCTGAAGTGCGCGCATTCCCACGCAGGTTTCTGGATGTCAAAATATATTCACAGATTTATCTAGATACCCGTTACGGATAAGATTCATTTGTTCGCCATTTATTAGCTTAAGTGCTGGATTCATCTATCCCGTAATCTCCTGTTCGTCTCGTCGTTGCTGCTCAGCAGCTTGTATTGTGGGAGACCTCCCTCTTCTAGACAAGTTTCATCGTGGGAGACCCCCCTCCTCTCGTTAAACGTATCTGTTGGGGGCGTCCCGTATTTCTTTAGGGACAGAGTCCCTAAATTTCCCCCAGCTCCAATCATACAGCAAACTTTTTTAATTGTGATTTTGATTAAATTACATGTGCAAGGCGTGAAGGAAAAAAACCAACACCCCCACAGTCCTAAAAAAATCACGCTTTGCTTGTTTCTTCTACCACTTCAGATAAAAATAAAACGGTTAAATGTCTTGTTTTGTGTCCACCCGAATCATCCATTACTCGAAAAACTGAAGAGAAAATGAATGGATAGATGGATGCCTGAATGAATAGTTGTAGTAGGAAAAAATTCTTATTAGTTTATCTTAGTGAGAATGGCGACAGGTACTGGACTTGCAGGGCTGTGGTGGGATGCCGAGGCGGACTGAGGTACCTAACCATGCGTGGAGGACTGCAGCCCGGGGGTGTGGCTTTCAGTTTGTTTATTATACGGAGATGGGGAGGGATGTGGGACATTTATGACTTACTCGGTCTCCTGCAAAGTGTTAGGGTCAGTGTGCCGTACCTGTTTTGTGTGGAATTCCGCTTTCGAGGGGCTCAAAAACAAATCCTGAGGCTGGTAAGTTCTAATGCCGTTATATAATTACGCGTTGTCATCAATTTCACCGGCTGCCCAAAATGATACACGTTTCGCAAGGGCAATATTATTTGCTCAGTCATTGACAATGAAGCCAGTACGCTATCATATATAAAAATACAACAATATGAAATATTAACGCTTAATTATTATTATCACGTAATAAGCAAAACTTAATAGTAAATCAGGCGAATTGATACTGAAGGCAAGTATAGCTGAAATTATGATGCATGGTTTTCTTGATGGATTACTTTTGTTTTGCACCTTGTAATAACAATATAAATATACCAAAAAAGGTCATAGAAAACCAGTTATTCTACTGAAAAAGGAATTAATTTAATATTTCAGTTAGTCTGTGACAAGATATGTAACATCAGTGTTAAAGGCAATATGACAACCGGCTGGGGACCACAGTTTAAAATATGTGAACACTTGTTAGTTTCACCTTTCATAAACCATCAGGTTTCACTAACCACAATTTTGATGGAACAAGAAGACAAACACCTCTGAGTTATATTTATAATAATTTTTAAACATGGCGTACGTCTGTTCAACTTGTATGTCATTACAACTCTTTATGTTTTGGCCGCGTTTGCGTTTGTACATGATGATTATGGAACGCAGTCGTCATATTGGGCAAACTATAAAAATATAGATTTGTGCAACAGTTTCAGTTGGGTTTCCTCTACACAGGGAGATGCTGGCTGGGACCCGCTGTGTTGTACTATGACTAAAATCCTGTGCATTGTTCCGCTTTTCCTGTTATGTAGTTTATTCCTCTGCACAGACTGTGCGCGTCTCTTCTGACGTTTCCGCCGGTGGCCGTAAGTGCGCAGTTCTTTACGTCCAAGCTGTTCGAGTATAATTATGGCTTTAAAATCGAGTTTCCGTCGATCAGCAGTCAGCTCAGGAAACTTGGAAATCTTATTTGTTCTCCCCAGACCTCTGCACACAAAACGAATTAAATAATCCACGTTTATGTTTGCCTCTTCTGAATTCAGTTATACTATGTGTTCAATTAGGATTATATTATTTGGCCAAATAAGATAAGGGGAAAAGAAAATAGAAGTAATGAATTAAGGTGAAGATGATTAATGAGGCATTCTGTCATCACTGGCGTTTACTCCGGTCTCCTGATGAGACGATCGTACGCTGTCGTGCTGCTCCTCTTGGGCAGGAAAGTGGGGACGTTTGCAGTGATTGTCTCCTGCTGTGTCCTGCATGTGGAGGTTGGTCCTTCTAATGATGAATTCTCGTGTTTTTGGTGGTGTCGCCTATTATAATAATTACGGTGTGGACTTCCTGGGGTGCTGAAGGAGAAGTTTGGAAACAAGCTTTTCTGGATAAAGTGGTTATGGAAAGCAGGATGGATGGTTGAATTAACAGTTATTATAACAGCCCCTCGGGTCATCAATTAAGCCAATCAGTGCTTTGCCTTTGCTCTAACCCTATTTACTTTCTGACCTTGAGACTTTGCGTCCTGAAAGCAGCTTCTTTACGGCAAGGATCGTATGAGAGTTAAACATACGTCTGAATTTAACCGGGTGCCCTGCATGAACCAGGGGCTCCGTCTTTATCGTGTCGCAGTTCCCCTTTATCTTATCAGCTATGTGTTGGGCGACCGGAGGGGCCCGGAGCAAGCGGGCCGCGACCAGCGTGTTGTGCAGACATCCGATGAATCACTGGAAGAGGATCCTTTACAACAGTCGTTATAAATCAAAGCTGCACCCAGCTGTGCAGCTATAAGGCTGTTTCGGAGAGCAGCAATGGTGTATCTTTCTAGATTTATATACTGTATGGCTACACAGAGATGAAGTTACGATTAAATAAGTCACGGTCTTTTTTTCTTCTTTTATGGATGAGGTAACCGCAGTAACACATAACAGTATTATAGTTTGAGTGCTGGTGATATACTCTTGTCTTTCTGTTTACCTATTTTATTAACTGCCCCGTTTTTTCAAAATTTTTTTGTAAGACTTCAAAACCCCTATGTGTCATTTGAGTAGTAAAATGAAGGTAATAATAGCAAGAAGGGTAAAATATATGGGTAAAATAATCCCCTTTTACTTATGTCCTCATATGTTTTCGCTCATACAAATATATGTACTTTATTGCTAAGATAACAAATGACTTAAATACCATACAGCAACATTTTTTAAAAATGGTACTGTTGTACAAACTGTCTTCCACTCTCATAAAAGGGATTATTTCCACACTGGTTTAAATGTAATATTGGGTAATATACGTGTGAAAATTTATTCAGTTCCCGGGACCATCGACATTGCATGCTTGCAAGGCCCAGATTTATGGATCTGAGGTCCTCAGTTTGTGTTATTTATGTAAAAGGGCTGTATTTATTTAGTCCTGGCTTACAGTACGACCCTCTGATGCTGTAGAGAGGCAGGATCTTGCTCTCACTTAAACGCTTTCTGGGGGACAGAGCTCACATCCAGAGCTACCCTTGCATAATGAATGGCTCTTTCTCATTTCCCTTGCAGAGGTTTTGGCTTAAGCAGTTTTGAGAGAGAGATAGAAAGAAAGAGAGAGAGAGAGAGAGATCTTCTGCACGTGTGGATGCTTCCTGATTTAGTAAATGGCCATGCTTGTGTCAAATAGGCCCCCAGTGCATTGAGCGAGAGCTGGGCAGTGTTTTCTCTAGCTGCCCTGGTTTATTGTTGTTAATCATTTACGTTTACCAAGAGGGACCGGCAGGCTTCAAACTGAGGCTCGGAGCCCTGTCAGGACCCCCCTGCCATCTCCAGGCACTCCTGATCTTCACCCCCCTCCCCCCTTTTCCCCAAGATCAGGCTCAGACTGTGGCCTCCTGACACACTGACACCCTTCCCAAGGTTCCTGCCGCTTAGTCAGTGACCTGCTTATCCTCATTCTGGTGTAGCAGGCCCACGGTGGGTTCACTCTGGGGCGTGAGTCGGGGCACCAGCTACGGGTGTCTCTCGGTGCTGCTCTGATGGCTGCAGAGCTCTGGTGACCACTGTGAAAGATATCTGAGAAAAGAAATGTCCTCAAAGGGCCAGCAGGTGGTGTAGTGGTTAAGTCTTAATGTTTCAATGTGCAGTTGTGAAATGTTCCAGTAAGACACTCTCTCTAAGATTTAACATTACGACCTCTTTTGGCTGTTTTGTACTGAAACAATTACTGTTTAATTTGAATATCTCACTGTGTGCCTGTGTCTAAAGGAAATCCAAGTTTTTTTTTCTTGGATTTTGGCATTTAATATTATTTATAAGCGGCTTTATTATAGTGAATAAACATGGGCTTAAAACTGTCTTTTTAGGTAAAAACCACACACATTTTACATTTTATCTATACAAATGTTAGAACTGCCTCTTTTGTAATTTTGTAATTTTGGATATTTCAACAGAAATCTCACATTTTGAGGTTCAGGGGCCCAAAGCAAGTGACTGAGTTGATTGGTATGAGAAATCCTGTAAATGGAGTGAACCATGTCCTACAATCTGATGCCATAGGTGCTAAATAATGTGTAAAGCTTAAGAGAGACGTTTGGTGGGAAGGACAACATAACCCCAGCCATAAGAGAACTTAGACAATCCTTTTACCCTCAAGTCTAGCAGGTGTCCCTGCTTGTTTTATTGCCTGGGGATAAGTGTGACATGAAAGGCTATTTTCTTGACAGGTGCTGACTTTATAATTGCGCTTGTCTACCAGATACATTGTGTTATATTAAGGTAATTTGCCATCAGCCCAGGAATCCACCTTTTTTCCCCCTGATGTGCGTGTGAATGTCAGTGTTGTGTAGGGTTTGGTGTCTGTGTGTGTTTGCGCGCCCATGTGAATTATGCTTATATTACATTATGGGGAACAAAACATGTTACTTTGACATTGTGGGGACCATTTTTCAGGTCCCACAAAGATCTGTGAATGCAATTAAAAAACAAAAAATGCAGAATATCTTGTATTTTGTTTGGTTACTTATGGTATGGTGTATATGTGTGTGTGTTTGTGTGTGTGTGTGTGTGTATGTGCGTGCTGTGCTCTTCTGTTAAGGGAATTTGGCCAGTAAACACACAGGAAGGCGGAATAACATTAGCTAGCAAACAATGGGCAGCGCCGCCTTCGTGAATAGGGTATTGTAATTATTAGTCTGCTTGTGTTTAAGATTTTTTTTTTTCTGACCCTCCTCTCCTGCTGTTTCCTGTGTGTGTGACACAGACCACCCAAACTGAATGTCCCTGCTGTCCCCCTCATAGATATCAAGCCATGACAGACTACATTTTAATCTTTGTGCATACACTCCCGGGGTGGTGGGCAGGCCTCATAACAAATAGCTTTTAAATCATTTTTTCCCACAGAAAGAAAAAAGTCATTTCCTAGAGCCGTTTGTAAAGACAAAGACAGTCAAAGAGACAACTGACAGAAAGTAAACAAGCTATTTACCTATAAAAAGTCACTTCTACATTTTTCGCTATATTATGCTAATTCAAAATGGATTTTAAGACCTGATAGAACATTTCTTCATATTTCATGCAGGAATGGTCAAGGGACGCACAGGCTCCACCAGACAGATGTTGCATTTGTGTGTGTATTTTATCCCGGCCCCTTTGTCCTCTGACGCCGGGTGTGTCTGACTGGCCTGAGGGTTCTGATTAGCCACTGTTCCATCAACAGCACCAGCATGCTGCCCAAGTGTGAAATCAGGTTCCCTGGCAACACCACTCCTGTCCTCCCAAACAATGTTTTTTGTTTCATTTTTTTATCGTCATGGGTTTCGCACAGAACAGAAGCAATGCTAAGCTAACTTATTAAACAAAAAAGAATCAAAAAGAAACTTGTACATCAAAGACATCACTTGTTTTTGACAGATAAATCAATCTGAGAACGTTAGTTTTTTTTTTTGTGAAACTAAAAAAATTCATGAAATACCATGATGCTGCATTTTGCAATTATAAGTGTCAAGTTTTATTGTCATGTGTTTATAGTACAATGACATTCTTATGGTGATCTTCCTTCAGTTTATAAGCAAATGAATAAATATTGCAGCAGACAATAACAATGAATAACACCACAATACACAAACAGTATATATTTATTTTCAGAGACATTAGACTGGCATTAAAATCCCGGTTTCATTTGCTGAAGCATTAGCCACTTTTAATCTGGTCCTTTGGTTACTCTGTGTCCTACGAACGGCTGACATCCCGTCTCCTTCAATACTTCATAATCCTTCAGCCAAGGAAGCCACACACACGAATAAAAATTGAATAACCCATTGTATTTTTTCCTTCATTGCCTTAATGAATTGCCTGTTATCTCTCTGCCATCAGCAGTCACCCAGCCTCGCCAAGTCATGCGTTTCCTTCCCGTAGCGAGAGCGTAGGCTGGTCCAGGATCTGCTGCTTGCGTCAGGGAGGCACAGCAGGTTTATGGATGTGACTTCTAGTGACTTCTGAAAACCCGTCCCTGTTTTCTCATTTGACGATGTTTTTTAGGCTACTGCTGAGGTTACAGAAGCTGCTTAGCTTACAGAGGTTGCTTAGGTCAGTGGTTCCCAACCCAGTCCTCGGGGAACCCTGGACAGTCCACGTTTTTGCTCCCTCCCAGCTCCCAGCCAATCAGGAGCACCGCATACCTGGTACAGGTGTGCTTGGAGCTGAGAGGAAGCAAAAACATGGACTGTCAGGAGCGAAAACACTGGCTTAGGTTACAGCAGTTGCTTAGGTTATACTGGTTGTCTCTAGTTTGGATGAGTACATTTTGTTAAGTAGAATGAGATTATTGAACATTTTTGCTGACTGGTGGTCTTCATAGGCTATTCTAGACTATAGTCCAGGGCCCTGGCAAAATCAGGAGCCCCAGCTAGCAAAATGGGAAAAATGGAAAATGAACCAGAACTGTCTGATCAGTTCACTAGCAGAGCATCGGCTAATCCTATGGGCAGCACCCTCAGATACACATACACACAGCTCTGTTGGCGGATTATCGGCGTTGCATCTTTTAAAATTCTTTCTCGTTCCTCACCTGGCTCCAACAAGTAGCTCAAATAGGTGGCTTGGGGTGGGGGGGATAGCTATATCAGCCTAAGGCCCCTAGAGAAGGTAATCCAGTCCTCAATGGTCTTCATTGTCATGTCTGATTACGATGCCACACGGTGTTCGGGCTGTGGGTCAAGCCTTACCTCATCCATTACATCTACCTGCAAAGCCACTCAATTAGCCATAGAGTTCCAGCTAAGCAAGACAAACAACCTATAGCCTTGACTCCAGGTGGTGATGTCATCGTCGGGCTCAATCACGCACGGCTAGCCAAGCGCAAACAACTGCTTCAGAAGTACTGACGCTGGTAAACAGTGCAGCCCATTCAGACGTACAGTCCAGCAGGCGCGGCCACGGATGTGACGTCACCCCCACACCCCGAGCTCCGGGTGGTGTTTGACCTCCTGCCGCGGGGGCTGCGATAAACAGGGGAGCGGGGTGTCGTCAAAGATAGCTGGGCGGACGGTAGCCATGGCCACACCATTGATAAGGCGCCAGACAGAAGGCACGTCTCCCTCTGTCCCACGTCACCATGTCGCCATGGCGTTTCCGCTCCTGCCCCGGGGCTGCATACCTGACTCCCCACCGTTTCTGAAGGCCCCCTAATCAGCTGTGACACTCGTCACGGCTGGGGCGTCACCAACTGACGGATACGCCTACGTTTCCTTTGGGGGGGGGGGGGGGGGGCAGATGGACATCTCCGCGAATGCTTCTGGGCTGCCCGGTGTCTTCCCCTACAACAAACATTTCCTCTTCCTTCCCCATGTATATAAACACAGGGGATGGAATTTCTTCAGGGCCATGGGAAATGAAGATAAACACAGAAGTGTGACTACAGCAAGACATGCCATGAGTGAGGTGCAGCTAGAGATGAAGCCTAAGGTTCAAGGAGAACCTTTGTCTTTTTTGATTTCTTTTTGTACATTTTTTTCTCCCTTAGAGTGCCCTGCTATTTATAGCAATTGCATGACATTGCGGATTTTACAAAATGAATGTGCGGAAACCTACTATGGCTAAAACTTATGGCCTCGTAATTTTACATTCCTCTCTCTGGCTAAAAATACCTGAAGCCCTAAAGCACTGCTCAAAGGGAACCTTGTGGACAGGTTATCAGTTCTATCTAAATCCGAGGACTGGAGAAGTTATTTTGCTCTACCAGTGTAGCAGGTCAGCTCAGAGGTACCAATCAAGAGCTTTCAATTTTGGCTGGAAAATCCATCCTCTTATGAATGTGTCCTTCACCTCCATCATTATCTGTTGAATTGTGTTAATGACAAATGCCCACTCTGCCCAAATTATCCAGGATCATTTTTACCCTCTAATTTCAGTTGATCCTCGCCTTAGGTCGAAGTGGTTCTTGTGCCTTTAGGTACAAAGTCAGAGTAGATGATCTCACTGAAATGACTTTGCTTAATTGAAGGCTAATCCCTGGCCTCTGATTCGAGCTTCATTTGTGGCAGAGGGAGGCTTCAGAAAAGAAAGATTTGTTAAAAGCAGGTTTTGTAAAAATGGTACACGCGCTTCTTGATATCAAGCAGTGTTTACTTTTCTGGTTCACATGCATGATACTATACGCCCTAAACCCTACTAAATGGTATCGCAGGTACACGTAATATCTACACTAAGTAGATATATATTAGGTACAGATAGTACCAGATAGGCCCCTTTTGCTTCCAGAACCACTTCAAGCGTGGATGAGCTGTGTGTCCACAGAAGCTATTCTGCACACTGCTGTTGTACTGAGCTGTTATTTTTGCACTTGTGTTCTTCCTGTTAGCTTTAGTGAGTCTCGCCATTCTCTGACCTCAATAACAAGGCCTTTTTCAGCCACAGAAATGCCATGGACTGGACACTGTAGTGTGTGAAAATCCTGGATAGTGGCTGTTTCTGAGATGCCAGAACTACTGTGTCTGGCAACATCGACAACACATTCAGAGTCACTGGCGTCTTAGCCGAACAGCAACTGAACCTCCTCACCCTGTGTTTGCTGTCTGTATTCGGCTGCGGCTGCATGACTCTCTGTCCGGAAGAGCAGGCTGTTTGTGTTAACGAGCAGGTGAACCTAATAAAGTGGCTACTGAGTGCTGAGGGAAAACAAAGAATTCAGATGCTCACAGCAAAGGCTTAACTGCGCCGATGTGCCTGGATCTGTGATGAATCTGAAAAGCGATTAGGAGAATGTGTTCCACGTTACATTATGCAGGTCTTTTGGAATTGAGTTATAGAAACCACCAAGATGAAACATATTTAATCAAATTATATTCTTTTAACTGAGGGGGTTTCAGAGTTATGGATGATAGTTTTCTTACAGGATATGACATATAGCTTATAATGAAAACTATACAATTCTCCAAAGAGTTGGTAAGGTTAAAATTTATTTTCACTGCATATATTTGCCTACTGTTAAAGCTGGACTTTAATGCCAATGCAAAATGGAAATAGGTCCATCTGTCATCACACAGTCCTGGGTGTTCTATAATCCAGGTAATGGTAGGGTGTTATGTATGTTTATAGTAATCACTGTCAGCACTAATGCCATGCAGAAACGACAGCTATTGTGTTTCATGATGTCATTGAGCACTGGAACATGGGAAATATATTAATTGCACATTGCATTGTCTCATATGATAATGTATGATAGCTATTTGGTTCCAATGAATAATGTATGAGAACACATGCGTTAATTATGGTAGAATGTCAACATATATGAACGCAGGAAATAAAATACAAAAAAGTCATAATGGATGTTTTGTGGATCTTTTCCACATGGTTTTTGCCAGTATTTTCAGTGCATTTCTTGTTTAGTGCATCCAAAACCACGAATAGAACTCATGTTCACGTCAGAGAGGAGCTGCGGTCCAGCTGTTGCCATTTTCAACGATGAGCGCGGAGACTAGACAGAAGCGGAACCAGCCGCGAGTCCGGACCCGCCGTCTTCACGAGCAGGACTGCCCCAGCGTAAAACCGGGAGTCCCGAAACGAGGAGACAGCCAGGCTTCTCTGCTGGTTACTCAGGCGGAGTTCACACAGGAAGACGTTACAAGACGTGGCCAGAGCTGACGACCGGCCCACGGTTTGACATCCCTAGTGAGGCTAGGACCTCCTTCCTGAACGTTGGAGAGGGGGTGAGGAATTCAGAGAACAGGGGACAAAGGTTCGCAAGGTCAGGCCGCTGTGTATTGTTTGCTTGAAACAGGAATACGGAATTATGGCTACCCATACCAAGGAAGGAGACAAAAATTCAGTATATTGTCCATCTACTATTGAGAGCTTTCCTGTTCATTTCCTGTTCATTTTATTATTAACAATATAGTAACAACAATAATCATCAGTATTTATAGCACCAATCACGTGTGATCGACAGAGTAAATTTACATAGTAAATTTATTTACATTTGTTTAATCTGTCACAGCTGTGCCACCTCACATGTAGAATAAATATCACTGCAGTTGTAAATGATGGCATGGTGAAGAATATCTTCCTCTGCGGAAGGTCAGTTATTTATTTGACCGGCTTGGTGTTCAAACAGTACGTCTCTCCTTTAATCATTTTGAATAAGTGATAATTGCTTTTTAAACATATAAAGGCAGCGTTTGGCCCTTTGACGTGTGCCGGATAGTGGAATGTAACCTTGCTGAGAACATGTACTTGATGGATAACGTACAGCCATAAGCCGTTGTCTTATGATTCCCAGATGGTCCAGGAAAATAAACGCCGGGATCACGTGTGGGATTGTATGATGGTGAGCTCTCGGGGCTTGGGGCTGCATTACCTCTCTTTCACATTGGGTCTTCGTGGCTGTATCACGCATCATTCTGGATGGGACTCCCCAGAATTCCAAACGAACTGTCATCAATGTCCTGCTTGAAAATTCAGCTCCTTGGGTCCATTATGTGTGGTGGACAATCAGCTGCACGTTGTGGGTTCTTCTCTTATGGGTGCAACACCAGTGTAAACTGGATGGGCAAGAACTGTGTTTGGGAAAGGGAGTTACGGTTAGGTCACCATTCTGGAATCTTCATGGACCCCAAGGCGAAATGAAAGCACAATGTGCTACATTATAGGCCAGTGAGGAAAGCGCTCTTTGGGATACGGGCTATCAGTCACACTATTAATTATACTGATGCAGAGTAAGAACATGTTATTATGAAAATTTGTGTTGCCAAAAATGGCGAAAAGGTGCACTACAAAGTGACATCGTTTTTTGTTAAAATAAATTGACTGTAGCCCTAAAATTTATAATAAATTTTGACAATTTTTGGACATAAAAATATTTAACCGTGATTACAAGGTATTTTGTTGCTGTAATGCAAAAACATAATGCTAATGCTAATTCCCGCAAATATATTTCACTAAAAGGACCTGCCGTTCTCAGGTTTAAGCTAAGGCTTTGTTTGTTTTTGCTTTTCAAATTTGTAGCTGAAAGCCTAATTTGCATAAAAAATGGACGATGAATAAGCGTCTCGAGTACATCGGCATAAAGCTCATTTATTGTGATCCCCACCTGACTAAAGCCTGCAGAAGAGGATGGGTTTATATGTCCGGAACATTCTCCTTTCAGTTTCCACATGCAGGTTTCTCCCTGCAACTGTACATAGGACAAGTGGGTACAGAAACTGGATGGTTTGATGGATGGATGGATGGATGGATGGATGGATGGATGGGTTTCTGCCTTGCTCTTTGTATTGTAGCATTCATCGTCCACGGGATGTAGTTGCCAATCACCCAACTATCTGCCATTGGGGTTGGGGTATGTGGATGATTACATGCTCAGTGTATATGCAAATTATTTCAGCTTTTCATTACCAGTAAACAGTTCGTTTGCTTAATCAGCCATGTCAGTGTCATAATATTATTAGTGATACTTTAATACTATTAGTTCACTTTGTCATTACAAGAAATGTTTCAAATGTAACAATTAAATGATTAAAGCACTCGCAAAAGTATAATAAACAGAGCAGGGGGCCTGTGTTTTGGTTCCCATTAGAACGGGGGCACGGCTACACCAATGTGTTTGGCTTCTCTCTCATTTATCAATGGCAAACATATACATCTGTGTTTACCTCTGCTGGTTTGGATGAGCTCTGTCCCTGAGGATGAGTCACATGACAGACAGGCACGCTGCTGCCTTCTCTTTCTGTAAATCTGCTCTGATTTATACCAGCATAATTATCTACATCGCCGCTGTAATGAAGATGAACTGGCGCCAGATTTAAATAAAAATGTCATTTTAATCGCAGTGTGAAAGGGTTAAAGTAAATACTAATAAATCTGAGGAAGATGTGGTGTGTTTTCTTAGTGTTTTGCAAAGTTTGGCCTGAAAGGCACAATAGCTGTTTCTAATTTGCCTGAGTCAGTTCTAGGGGCCAGGAATTAAATGAACCTAAATTTATAAGTGTGTATTCCTTTCCAAGAGAGCACAGTGCTTTGTATTGGGAACAACAGGGCGCCGGAGAGCAGGAGAGCCAACAGAAAAGGTTCAAAATATCGTAAAGCCAACGGAAGCTTGTGAAAATGACCCGAAGAGCTACTGAAAATTTTACGTGATTTTGTAAGGCTGGATGACGGCCTGAGCTCGTTTCACTGTTCAGCGTGACTAGGGTTTTATTCAACGCGACAAGAGTTTTTCCCTTTGATAGTGGCTTTTGTTTGTTTCTCTGTCCTTATCCATCACAGACAGAGATAAAGTTGTAACAAACCCCTTCAAACGTGACTTAAAATACCCAGCTATCCAATTTCTTGCTAATGGCGAGTGCTAGACCTTTTCGAGGCAGCGGAGCGTAAGCAGGCCGTGTGTTTGAGGGGGAGGGCTATAAATCTTGAATTTTTCTCCTACGCCCCCCGCAACGCTTACCCCTTGCCCCAAAGTCTCCACAGGCAGATGTTGGTATCTGGGCCCACACTGGAATCTATGGAGTTGTCAGCGCTCCATGTCTGGTATGTGTGGGTTGGCTGGGCGCTGTGAGTGGGGGCATGTTCCATTCCGTTGGGCATAGCGCTGATGCCAGCGAGGTCAGGAGTGGACTCAGAGAGAGAGAGAGAGAGTGTTTCTGCCAGCCCTGATCAACCGAGACGCGGCTTGGACAGCGGCCTGGCCACTTCAAAGCAGAAATCTGAGCCAGACTGGAGACAGTGAGAGATAGGGAGTGGTGACACTGCTTGTAACAGGAAGAGGACCTGAAGAGGGTCCGTTTTGTTGTCCTGTGGTTTTCCTTCCTTATCGCCCGGCCTGTGAACCAGCACCCAACCCTGACACCGTAAAACTGTCGAGGGGAATTGTCCATCTATGTCAGAGATAGTGCTGCGTTAGACCCCAGTCAGCCAGATGGCCAATTTTCTGCTTCATTTCATTGCCTTTAAATCAAAGGAGATAAAGTCGTAATGAACTTTTTTCCACCGTGAGTCTGGTTGCTGTCGGTTTTCACGTCGTCGCTGAAGGACGGTAAGCCAGCGACGTGGCTCTTTGTCTACGTTTTCGTGAAACATTGCTGGCCTACGTCTTATTGCAATGTGGTCTGCTCTGATAAACCCAGTTAGATGGTGTGACCCAAGCTGGCCGTTTTCACAGCCTTCGAAGGGATTTTATGGGGAAGTTTAACATTGAAAAAATAAAGGCATAGGACAAATCTGTTGAGTGAATGAGTTTCTGTCACTTATAGACATCTAAGCATTATTTTCAGCTGGATGGTTGGACAGCTAATTATCATATAAAGAGAAGATACCCCAAGGCTTCACAGGAAGCATCTCCACAGATGTGGGAGGAGATTGTTAAGCTTCTACCGGCATCCAGGCAGGCAAGGGTGACGCTGTGACACCTGTGACCCCCCCTCTGTGTTTCAGAAGGCATCTTCAGATGGTTGTGAAAGACCACGCCGCTGACACGAAACAGGGCCTTTGCTGAACTGTCCAGAGCGGGCCAAGCTGATTGGACCCTCCAATGTCCTCCTGTTGGTCACCTGGCCAGCTTCAGTGTCCCTGGCTCTCTGTGTGACAGCTCATTTCACACAAACAAAAGTGATGCATTCAACCTATGCTTCTCTGTACAGCTATGTTACACAAAGTGGCCTCTGATCTCAGTTCGCGGTTCAGGAGGGGTGAGTGGGGGGGGCGGGTGAGCTAACAGGTCCTCATGTTGTCATCCCTAACTTAATTAACACGAATGATTCAGATTGTTAAAGAATGCTGTTCACTCTGAAATGTTAATCAAAATCAGGCGATTGGAAACAAGCTGTAGGCCTGAAAACCTTATTTAGATTTTTTTTTTTAATTTTAAAAGACATTTAGTCAAGTTTATGTGTAAGTTCATGTACTTCCAGGAATGTTAGATACTATTGATTGTTTTTTTAATGTGACTCTTCCTAGCCTGGTTCACAGGTATCGCTGCACTAAAAATGTACTTTTGTGGAACAGTACAGAGTTCGTTTTAGTGATCTGGGCACCTACAGTATGAGGACTTTTCAGTGTTTCTGTCAGTATAGTCTGATGAAGCTTAGGACTATCAGAAAGTTACTTGAAATAAGTAATGAATTCATAAAGCTGGACAGCAGAGGTAATCGCATGATTAAATGGGCGTGTTACAGTTTCCTGTAACAGATATTTTGCTATGACTTTTTTTTTTTTGCATTTCGCTGGATCAAAGAGAAAATACATGTCTTCCAGGGACATTTTCCAAGGCTTTCTAGAACAAGACAAACCATTCTATCAGATAACACCTTTATTTGCAGATATGAAAAAATGCGTTTTTCATCTTGCTGTGGTTTTTATTAAATAACTAAATAACACAGGGAATCTGAGCAAAGGCACTTGTTTCCTAGAACCACCAACAACTTCTTTTCCCGTCCTTAACAATCTTGCCATCTGGAAGTGACTTCATATTGAGTGCTTCCTCCTTCCACTGGACCATTTCCCCATTTTTTTCCCAGAAACCCACATGTTCCCACCGTTTCCAGCAAACACAGATAAGGCCGGGCCTTAACCTAAAAAGAAACATTACTATTCAAAGGTATTTTGAGCATTCAAGTTATAGCTCTCCTGAGAAGTTCATTTTTGCTGCCAAGCGATAGCTTTACAAAAACCTCTGTCATAAGTCACAAAGGCCTCCTATGATCCTCAGCAATCGGTAAAATCATGCACTGCGTGACACAAATCGAAGTCTCCGTATAGCAGAAAAATATTATAATTCACTAAATTTAAGTCGATTTTTTTTTCTTGCTGGATCTGATAACTGCACGGCAAAAAAATACATCTTAGAAAAGAAATTTCACTTCGACATTTTACTGGGGAGAAATTTTAAGGCAATAAGTCCATGATGTATGGTCTATACATATGTTTTTAATAGACTAAGGACATTCTAAGTTCCCTTTACAAGAGGATTGACTTTTGATGTTATTTAACAGACATTATGGATTTAATAGTCGTCCTCTTCTGTTTCTGTAGCTTCAATTAAATTAATAACCTGCAGACCTAAGTTCCAACGATGATGTATTAAGATATATTTTTTCTTTAAAAATTATTTTCATAAATTTTCATTACAGTAATTTAAATGTATTATATGTGAAAGTGTATTTAACAGTTTCCAACTGTTTTTTTGTGTGGGATTCAGGGGTAGCTGTCATCTGGCACATCCCAGGTCCTGGATAAGTGTGCTGGATAAGTTGGGAAAGCCATGGATAATTTTTTATTCCTGCAAATATTCCATTTACTCTTTGTGTGACCACTGCTACAAAATTCAACTAATACTTCATATGGATAGATATCTTCATGAACAGAAAAGCTCTGTGGTTTATCAGATACATTTTGAATGTAAAACTGGATGAAGTGATCAAGGTTTTAAAACACGAGATACTTATGGGGCAGTAAAGTTTTTCAAGTCAAACAAGCGGTTGTTTTTCCAGAAAGAAACAATCAAACAATTCTTATTCTTTATTTCACATGAAAGAAAAAGGGTGGTGAAACATTTGAAGATACACAATTGTCTACATTTTTTGACCTCTGTGGGAAAAAGCCGACATACTTTCAAACATTGTGTTTAGTCACAAGTGTGTTTTGCAGACACTGTACACTGGTTTACTGACAATATCAGGTTTCCGTCCAGGGCTGAAAGTTCTATATATTTCAGCTCCGTGTCCCACAGGGTATTGCGTGCTGCTGCTTTCAGCTGAAACACTGCGACCCGAACTTGGCATCCTTTGAGGAGTGCGTGATGTCGCCTGAGATTTCTCGACGCCGGGAGGATGCTGGCACTTCGGCAGTCGCTTAAAACACAAGACGCACGCCAGCGCTCCCGTGTCGCTATTTTGCAAAATGATCCACAGCCTCCTCAGCTATTTTAGCAGACGAAAAACACCCAGCAAGCCTATTATCATGAAGAATGCGGCTTCTCAGATGGAGTTTGAACGACTATCCATTACGCAGCATATCAAATCCTGCTTCAAGATTAAGGACTCACTACTGGCCAATGAGTAAATTGCTTTGTATCTCCTGGTGTTTACTTATCAGAAACTTTGACTGAGATTTGTTCATTTATTCTGTCCATTTTCTCAGATGAAATGGGCAAATGATAGCTACTGAAAAGTGTTATGTCCACATTCCTTTTTGCTTTCTTAACCTGGGCTTCTCTTTTTCCCCTTACTTTGCTATCTGATGCTGCTCCTGCTGCTGCTGGCTAGGAGGTGATGTGACTGAGGAGAGGCTCACAGACTTGAGGAAGACATGAGGATTTTGGGACTGTGGAGGAGAGTCGGCAGGAGACCCCAGACCCCATGTCCTGAGGGGTCCTGTCTGATGATACAGCTCCTACTGGTGCTGCCTGTTTGCTCTGCTGTCCGGCCCGAAAGTGCCCCCAGGCTGCAGCTCCCCCACGCAGGTCCGTGTCTGCCTCCCATGCCCCCGACACATATAACCATATAGACACCTTAGCTCCAAAACTCCAAGAGGTCATAGTAGATTCACTTCGCAATATTAGGTGGAAATGGTTGTGAGTTGACTTTGTTTTCAGATTTATCTATTGAAATGTAAAATATACTGCCTCTCCCCAGGTTACGACGGAATTACGTTCCGATAAATCTTAGCTGAAAAAGCATTACAATACAGCACACCTAACCTAACAAACATCACAGCCTAACCCAGCGTATCCTAAACATGCTTAAAACACTAACATTAGCCTACAGTTGGGCAAAATCTTTAACATGAAGCATATTTTATAATAAAGTGTTGAATATCCCATGAAATTTATTGAATAATGTACTGAAAGTGAAAAACATTTACCCTTTATTGTGTGTGTGTCTATATATATATATATATATATATATATATATATATATATATATATATACACATCCTAT
>JAODJU010000130.1:3589006-3606667 GCA_026776725.1 Gnathonemus echidnorhynchus
AATCTTCAAAGGACGAAAGCTTCTCTTGAGAGGAAATGAAAAGAGCCCGGATAGATAAAGGAGAATGGCTGTGAGTCCCTTGACGCATCGTCAGTAAGGCACAGAGATTCACTATTTAGCACCTGATTCCCAAAAGGACAGCAGCTGCATGTTAGTGTTTTGCTTGTTCTCTTTCAAAGAAGACTTCCTGCTTTCTGTTTGCCTTTTCAAAAACCGTATTTGAGGAATGAATTCAAACTTCGCTTTGCAAAGTCTTCCCTTCAGCAGTCCACCGGCCCCACTGGAGCTGATCCCAGCGATCTTTTCCTTTAATAGTTGTTTATCGGTATCCTTACTCCCTCGGTACTATTAATTAGTAATCTTGGAGTACACAAACAGCACATACCTTAGAGCCACTCGCTACATTAACGGGCCGGTCTGGACAGCGGGAGACTTGAAAAACCACGAGAGAATTCAGCATGCTGCTACAAAGTAAAAGAGAAGGAAAAACAGGCTTTGAGAACAGAGTGTGGATTCATGCTGGTGTCAAAGCACATTGGCAAACCTAAAATCCCTCATTACGAAATGCTTCAGAAGAATCATTCTTGGTAAACAGGACACATTAATTAGATTTATTCAAACCTGGAGATGCTTTCAGGCTTTTATTGTCCTTCTGCACAGAATCAGCAGTGTTCTGAGTCTCCAGCAAACCTGCCTGCCTATTCTGTGAGGATTTCAATGCTGAGCACTGAGAATTAGCCAAGCTGGACGTCATTATCAAGCTAGTCTGTCTGAAAGGTCTTTCCAGATGATGCCGGTGTGTTGCTGTGTACAAACGCTGCCCCACTTAGCTGTAAGGTGTTTATAATAATGTGCATTGGCTGTGATGGGGTTCTTTGGCTTTGCCTGTACCTCATAAATACACTTCTGGATTGTCCATCCATCAGTGGTGGACTTTGTGTTTTCCAGTGATTTGTTCCTATACTGAAATTACCTGTAGATGATGCTGTGTAACATTTAAAATGTCAGTCTTGTATTGATTATGACAGATAATTTTAAGCTGTGCTTTATAAGCTCAGGATGACACGGTGCTGTACTGGCCATCGCTGTTGCTTCACACCTCTGGGGTGATGACCAGGGTTTGGGTCTCTGCCGTGACTCCGTGTGTGTGGAGTTTGCATGTTCTCACCGTGTCATCGTGGGGTTTCCTCCGGGTTCTCCGGTTTCCCCCCACAGTCCAAAGACATGCTGAGGCTAATTGGAGTTACCAAATTGCCCGTAGGTGTGTGTGTGTGAGGGTGTTCTGTGATGGGTTGGTACCCTGATCCTGGCTTGTTCCCTGCCCTGCACCCATAGCCTCCTAGATAGCCTTTGGACCCCCTGCGACCCTGAATCGGACAAGAGGTTACAGAAGATGGATGGATGGAATTTAAGCTCTACAAATATAACATACATTTTGCCAAAAGAGATGCCTGAAATATTTGACATGAACAAATTAGCATTTAAAATGTCATTTTTCATAGTATTAAAACATACATCATCGGATTTCCAGTTCTTTGTCATATGAGTTGACAGAACCACATGCTGCTATGCAATTAGGTTCCTTGTTTTATTATTAGTTACTGATATGATAATTAAAGTCAGATTTGATAATTGCTGTTTAAGTAGTGATGTTGATTACAATGGACTATTCACCAGTTTGGCTATAGAAATCTGCAGTTCTTTACCGTGTTATATAAATAATAATAATAAAAAAAAAACATTTATTACTGCATTTGCTGATGGAAAATCTTTTGTTTAACTTCATTTTTAAATAATTACTTAGTCTGGGATGAGAACCATGAATTATATTTCCAATAAGCATTACAGAGGGAATGTTGGCCTTTTGTGTTTCTAGTTTGTAAGCTTTCATGAGGTAATACAATAGTATAAAAAAGGGCCCTTGACTTGCCGTTCAGATCTGGTAACTTCATACTTTTCACAGTGTGTATTTTGTTATTTTGGCTAACTGCATTGGAGTCTGCATTTCAGGTAAAAATGCACAAAATTTCTCTTCTAGTTTTCGTAATCAAGTTAAAAAAGAAATGTCAAGACTAAATTGGACGTGGGCCCAGAAATGTCAATGAACCAAAGTCTGTCTTCGGTAGATCCAAAGGCCAGACCTGATACCAGATCATCTTGCCAGGGCAGTGAGTGATTATTCAAAATAAGACAGACGCAGCAACGAATCCAAGCGGGGAGTCAAAGCACACTGCAGTCTGCATGAAATGTGACCTCCTCCACAAAGTTAATCATCCGTATTAATCCAAACGTAATCCAACCTTTTTTTATCTGGCAAACTTGTTTTGGCTCCTAGTAATGTGTGGCTTGATGCAGCTTTCTTTTTATTTCACTTAATATCTGTGTGTATTTGTTTTACAGCAATTTAGATATGCAGCGTTTGTTGTTACAGTCACTGGAGCTTCACTGCACTGAGAATTAGCTGTAAAAGCCAGTTGTAGGTTTCTTGCAGCTAAATACTGACAAACATGGGTTCAATGCAAACTGTCTCCATTTATTTAGTCAGGCATTTGACCGTATGGCTCCGTGCATAAATGTTTCATTTTTAATCACCATCAACAATTATTCCTAGAATTTTGTAGGTCTGACACGTAAATTGTGCCCAAATCCAGTTAACAGCTTTCATCCCAGTCCCTACAACTGAATGTTGTAAATTCTCACACCCCATTGCTCACACATGAAAGTGCGGTGTACAGGTGTGAGGAAAATATCTAATAGTCTAAGGGATGTGATATGATCTGAGTAAGTTATATGTGATACACGACAGATCACTTACTTATATGGAATGGAATTTGTGAATGGGAGAAGAGAGAAGAGAAACAGAGAAACTCTGGAATTAGTGCAGATGGATTTAGGGTCTGGGCCTGATTTGTTAGCTTTTGTTTGAAGTTTTAATGTATTTATTTTCCTTACTTACAGACCCAGGGATCTTGGGATGGAAATGGTGACCAGAGTGACAACAGAGTGTAAATCCTATTGCTATTTTTATGAATTTCAAGCCTTCATAATCACCCCTGATCCAGTAAACCCAAGTTTTTTCAACAGTTTTAGCTATTCAAACTATAGCAAGAAGACAAAGCTTTGCTGTTGGGCTGGAAATTGAAAGTAACTACTTGAGGTTGAATTTGATGGCAAAAGCACTAAAGTAGGTTAGATATTGGCCTTTGGTGTGATACTCAATACTCAACATATGCCAAGTTAGTCCAACAAATAGTAAGGGTATACTTTCATTTAAATTTTATTATCTCTGTCTCTAAGCCTTCTCCTACCTAAAAGAATGGAACGGAGGTGTGAGCTTGCGTCAGACAGAGTCATTTTTCAGGAGTCATACTTACAGAAGACCCTCAAAACTTGGCTTCCGCATGCAGAAACAGTACAAACAATAAACATTATGCTATTGTTATAACTCTTGCGGCTTAATTTACTTTCACTAGATAAGACAATAATCTCCTTATTTTTCTTCATGCAGCTCTGAGGTCTAGAGTCCACTGAAGATGACATTAAGTTAGTTTTGGCTTGATGGCAAACAGCTGGGACGACAAGCAAGCAGTGGACAGGGTAGCCTGCTGCTTAAACCCAGATTCCTGGAAACCCTTATAAGGGTAAAGTACAAAAGACTACAGGAAAAAAACATTTATATGTTTCAGAAAATACTGCATATGGAGCATAATTCACTTTCAGTTTCTGAGTATACTGGAATGCAAATAACATACAGCAAACCTCTTACCGGCATGACTTTAACAAATTATAGCCCTTCAAAATTTAAAATGGTATTACAGTTATTTTATTTAGTGTGTATTACTAAGTGCATTGCTCGAGATACATTTAACAATAGCCCTTAACAACTCCAAGATGGTCGAGGTTTAAAGTCAAGACTGCTTATACAGTATACAGTATATGTCTTTGGTCATAAGTTAATTGGATTTTTGGCTGTATCTCAATATGTTTGTAATTCTAATCCTTGGTTGATAGAAATACCAGAGTAAAAGGAGCTGGATCTGAGAATTATGAGGTTTATAAATGGGAAATCATGTGACAGGGTCATATGTTCGCGAGGGGACAGGCTACACAAAGTCTTCATGTACTGTACACCCCTTAACCCAAGTGTCTCACAGTCACTCCCGGCCGTTTGTTAAGGGCTCAGCGAGTCGGGTCTCTCTGAGGTTCTATTTGCATTAAATCATCACTAGTAGCCTGTGGATTCACTGACCGGCTTGCACTGTATTATTGAAACAGTAATCCATAGATTCATACCACCTCCAATTAATAATAAACTATCTGCATGGCCTATTCTGAGTTAGAGCAGACATATCAACAACAATAAATTTAATTGTAGGGGGAAATAAGTGCTGGGTGAAATTCTCCTGTGTTTCAGGTTCACGTTTTTCCAAAACACTCCGACATTCTCACGGCACAGCCTGGACGGGTGCATTCATTTCTCTTTTGCCGTGTCCTGGGCTTGGCTCCACCATCCATCCGACAGGCCCCCGGCTCTCTGGAAGCGGTTTAAAAACGCTCTCAGACGCTCTCCAGCTTGCCGTCCAGGAATGCGGACGTCAGTCAGGGGGGCCCCGCGGGCGTCGCTTAGAGTGAAGTGGATGCTTTATCAGAGAGCTTTCACACCTGGCCCCCCGGCTCTCGCCCCCATTAATCTGCGTCATGCCGTCGTCTCGCATGGACAGTCGGCTGGCTTTTGAGAGCTGAGGAGAGGTCTCTGCCTGGGAGAATGGGAAGATCAGGTGACCGCCTTAGTGCCAAAAATCGAGCTGACGTACTTAATGAATTTTTGTTCAAAATGTTACGCGCACGAGGGGAAGTCGTACGAGAATTGGTGACATTTTGGATGGTTATTTATTCTGATGTAATTCTGGGGCCCTTATTAAATTTTCATAGCCGCCTCAAAGGCCAAGCTCATTTTCAGTGCTTGGAAGATAAAGATGCCATTTAAGCATTTCTTAATGAATTGCTGGAATCTGGAATTTCAGATTTATTATAAATGTACTTAACCACCATCAGGAATCCATTTGCAATCACTTTTGCAGATCGCCATAAAATGACATTTTTCAAGCATTAAACAATTGATATTTAACTATTGTTAATCAAAAGTTTTGTGTATTTTCAGATTACTGTCCCCTGACCTTGTTTTCCGTCTTATCTAATCTCTTAATGGTGTTGCTAATGGAAGGAAAATGTGTTAATGGTTATGAATTTTTCAAATAAACTACAACCACTTCATCCCCTTAAAGTAGAAGTGCACAGGAGAGAGTGGACATGGTTCAGAAGTGCCCCCAGCCTTTAATCAGAGTTCTTTCCTTCTCTTGTTTTTGCAACCTTTGCCAATCTCCAGACCTTGGAGTACCTCTACATACTGCCCCTTCTTCTTGCAAGGACATGTCCCTCAGAGAGCTGAACGGCACAGGGAAAGGGGGGGGGTCAGGCGAGGTTAATTTGCGATGATTGTTGTAGGTCATTTCATGCCTAGTTAAGCTGGTGGTCCCTGGGGAGGGAGACAAGGGCCTTGCTTGTGTCTGCGTTGAGAGCCTTTTGCTCATATCACCCTCTGAAGACTTTTCCCTCAGCAACCTATCAGAGTGCCTTCTTTTCTAAACATGTTTGTAAAAGGCCACAAGAAATCAGAAATACTCTGACTGTGTAACCACTGGCCTGGAAGTAAATCTCTGTATGTGTTTGCATTTGTCGATCTCCCAGATCTGCAGTCCAGGAACAGCACTGCGGTGTTCTGGGGCAGTGAAGTGAACGGCGGGTATCAGACGCTGCTGCTGGATGAAGACCGAGGCTGGCTTCTCGTCGGGGGTCGCGACCACGTCTACATGCTGCGCTGCGACGATCTGCTCCGGCCCGCACGTGAGGTCAGGGCCTGCTAATGTGCTGCTAACTACAGGGCTCCCATCAGCTATGCTAACGCATGCTCCTCCATGTGTCTGTGTGATCGTGTTCTGCCATGAAAAGCAAATGACAAATGTATGGCTTAAAACCCTCACTTGTGATTTTACTAAATACAGTAAGTTGAGCTAAAGTACAGTTTTGGACATGTCTCAATCACTGCAAGATTTTAGAACGTTTTTACAGTTGTATATATAACCAGGGGCGTAGGAGTCAGGGGGAATTGGGGAGATATGTACCCCTCGATATTTAATTCGAATTCATTCATGGATTCATTCATGAATTCATCCCCCCAATAAATAATCCTTTGTATTATTCCAATATCAAACTCTCTCCTATACCGTTGCGTATAACACCTTACTATTAATCATTTTCAGTTACTCTTTCAAACATTAAAGCCATTTCTAAAAATTCAAGTCCAAGGAGAAGAATTTCAGACTGAATTAATATACTTGTAAATGATTTGCTCACTGTCCCATTCAGATTTATTGGCCTGCTCCGAGGGAACACATAGAACATTGCACATCGGCTGGGAAGAGTGCAGAGGTAAGAAACAGCAGCTCACCTTTAATAACAAGCGAGAGGTGGGCACCTCTAAGGATCTTTCCGGATGACTGAGAACCTGCCATCAGCCTGTTCAAGCTAAGGGTCCTGGAAAAAAAGCATCACGCTCTGTCTGTGGTTAAGGGAAATGAGTCCTGAAGTACTCCAGTTATTTATAGCACCCTAGAGAGAGTGTGAGGGCTTTGGAGGGGGGCTGCATCCCACATATGACATCCATCTCTGTTAGTAATTAAAAAACAGACCATGAAAGTGTGAGTGGCAATTTCAGGCACGAAAACAACATTCCTCTGTTGTCATTTTCACGTTCACAGCCTGGAGATTCGAGATAAGCCAAAAGTTGTTGGTCAGTTGACAGCATTGTTATGGTGATGATTAGTTTTCATTGGGCTTGTATGCATCGTCTCAGACAACACGGGAACGGTATGCTCCTTTGCAGGTGGACTGCATGAATCACGTCAGGCTGCTGCAGACCTTTAATAAGACCCATGTGTATGTCTGCGGAACCGGGGCTTACCACCCAATGTGTGCCTACATCGACCTGGGCCACAGTACCGAGGTGAGCAAGGTGCCTGTGAATCCACTAGACCAGGGGTCTCCAACTCTGGTCCTGGAGAGCTACTATCCAGTAGGTTTTCTATCCTACCGGGCTTCTGATGAGCCACACCTCTTCTCTGGTAAATACCAGGGCCAGGTGTGGCTCATCAGAAGCCAAGTAGGATAGAAAACCTACTGGATAGCAGCTCTCTAGGACCGGAGTTGGAGACCCCTGCATTAGACTCTGTTCTTCAGTGTACCATGTGCTGGTCTTGCAACTTCAAAAACACATTCCAGAAGCCCACCAGGGGAGCATTGAGAACATCCAGTAGGATCTAACCTGATTGATGTTAGGTGTTGTTCATGCCTTATCTAAAGGGAGTTACACAACCCATGAACTGCACACATGCTGCACAGTTCAAATCCCACTGAATGTCTCCTACTTTAGATATCCTCAAGGGTCCAACAGCATATCTCAAACACCTTTCGGTCAGAAAGTTCAACTCCTTAACCACCAATCCGCCTGGTACCCTCCACGACCCATTGAGATGTCAGTAAACAAGCTCACAATGAAGGTTCCTTGAGTTGAAAGTTCCGGTTGGTGCTCAGACGCTTTCCATCCTTGACAGGAGCCCTTGTTCCAACTGCTGCACCACACAGTGGAATCTGGGCGTGGGAAGTGCCCATACAGCCCGCAGGAGCCCTTCACGGCCAAGCTCTCCGGTAAGCCTGAGCCTCCATTCAGCGGGTCGCCATGCTCTGTGACCACAGGTCAGTTGTCTTCAATCAGGCTGGTCTCTGGTTCTCACGGTTTGATTCGTCAGTC
The DNA here is from genome assembly GCA_026776725.1 of Gnathonemus echidnorhynchus. NCBI lineage: Eukaryota > Metazoa > Chordata > Actinopteri > Osteoglossiformes > Mormyridae > Gnathonemus > Gnathonemus echidnorhynchus. The sequence goes on from JAODJU010000130.1 coordinate 3,596,874, forward strand.
GGGAATCGCAGAGCGGCACACCTGGACTGTCGCTGCCAAAGCCACCCACGGCCACAATGTCACATGTGTCCATCTGCCTTTTACTGTCATTAGAAGAGAATTCTGGGAAAGCATCCTGCTGGTTGGCCTACCAGTCGGCTGTCTGGTGGTTTATTCTGGAAATGAAAGGAACCACATGATTTCTTTTTTCACTTGCTTTTCAGTGCCTGAAGGGCTGCCAGTGTATAATTAAAGGTTTTTCTGCAGAGCATAAAGGCACTGGCCACCAATCATTTTGTGGCATGTCTTTGAAGTACCCAAAACATAAGCAGGATTAATTAATTGGTCCTGTAAGCTGTATTCAGTGTTTCGATGACATTAATTAAAAAGAAAAGGGCCTTGTTTAATGAAAAGTAAAGAGCTGTGAAAACGTTACGATTTTAACGAGAATTTGGTTTTGTGTGTTGTTGCATTTTACTTTGTCGAGTAAGATAATATTTTGAAAGTATCTTGTTTTTGTTGGAGGACACTGCACTATTTATTTATAATTTATAAAAATAGCAGCACATCTGGACAAGTCATGTGGTATTCTGCCAGTGCTGTGAAAGAACAGCAGAGTGCGTACGCGTGCGTGTGATCAAAACCACTTGTATTTTTATGGAAGATGGAAACCTGTACGCCGGCACATCTGTAGACTTCATGGGCACCAACGCCGCCATCTTTCGTACATCTGTGTATGGCAGCAACCAGCACTACATCCGCACTGAGGCCTACCAGGACCACTGGCTAAATGGTGAGGAGCTCCCCATGTAAGACACATCCAGAAAGTCTACAGGGCCTGTCATTGTGGTGGGGTGGAATGCAACTCAGTGGGTTTGGGATCTTTGCCCATGTCCATGAGGTTGTGGGTTCAATTCCCCCCAGTTAGCAGAGTAATCAGGTCAATGTTGGACCTTTGAACAAGACCCTTATAACCCCAAGTTCTGCTTGCTGCTTGCTGACCCTGCTCTCTGATCCTCGGTCAGTAGTTTTACGCTTGTAGTGTGAATTTGTAGTATTCTTTCTGATAGCCTTGGTGTTGAAGATCTATTTCTTCTTCTTCCAGACCTCCGTGTTAATGTTGATGTCTCTATGTAACAATTTGTCCATCATTTGCCCCCCCCAGAGCCAGAGTTTGTGGGGTCTTTCTCCATCCCAGACACACACAGTCAAGACGATGACAAGATCTACTTCTTCTTCAAGGAGACAGCGGTGGAGTCGAACGAATGGGACAGACACATCTACAGCAGGGTAGCCAGGGTGTGCAAGGTAAATGACATCCTCTCGGGGTATTTAATGCATTTAATGCGAAAAGCCATAATGCAAATGGCTCTTTGTGTAATGCTTTCACTTAGTAGAGGATGTCACAGGGCATGACGGACAGGTTAGACTGAGAAAAGTGTCTTGAAAAAGAGTCCTGGCCCTTTAAGAAAGCAAAACAAAAATGTGTCAAAAAAAAGGAATAATAAAACAATAAAAGAAAACAATGGTGCATAGAAGGTATCATTAGTAGGATCATGCATGACTCAGAAATCAAACTAAATCATTAGTGGGGAAAGTGAACTAAATACAAGAGTTGAGCCATTTCTTGTTCCTACCTAATCCTGCGATGTGGGGTTAGCTGTCTCCCCCTGTAATAAAGCCGCACCTTTCTAGTGAATTGGACCCATCTGAGCTGAGATGTTAATTAGGAAGCTTCCAGCCATCTGCTGGAAGAAAGTGCGAGCGAGCGAGTGTTTGTTTTTGCGAGCGAAACTGCGGCAAGACGTGCCAAGGGATCACTGAAGTGATATCTACCTTAACTTTGCCCCACCCCAGAATGACATCGGGGGGAAGAGAAGCCTGATTAATCGCTGGACTACCTTCCTGAAGGCCAGGCTGGTGTGCTCGGTGCCAGGGCCGGAGGGCTTGGACACGCACTTTGATGAACTGGGTAGGCCGCAGTGCCACGCTGCTCAGCTGCTGGACGTTTATATTGGCTCTGATGTCTATCCTGCTAGGAAACGTGAACTGACACGCTCATCTTCTCCCTCCTCCTGCAGCCAGTTACACTAAAAATCTCCTCCCTCACATATTTGGCTCGATCAGGGAGTATTAAGCCCTTCGTTCACTGTAATCTTTGTTTTTTTCTGGTGTGCTTTCAGAGGACATCTTTGTTCTAGAAACAAAAGACTCCCAGAACCCAGTCATCTACGGAGTCTTCACCACTTCCAGGTAAACGGGGGCTCTTCAGTTTCGTCAAATGAGGAAAATGACAGCAACATTGCAAAACTGCAGTCTTTTCAGCAATTATTAGGGTGTTTTATGTCCTACTAATAGAATACAGTAGGGTACAACTGAAAATAATGGGGGCAGTGATTTATTTTTACCCATAAAAGCTGTTAAAAGAGTTTCCCATTTTTTTCCGACATAACAGACCCATTACTCTCCTGTGTGCGCTGTCACGCCCATGAACCCTGACCCTAAAGGTCTCTGCGGAGTGCTCTGCCATGTTGTGTTATTCCAGTTGCCCCCACTACCAGCACCAGTACCTTTTCCTCCCCCAATGCCTCTCCTTCTCTCTTGTCCAAAGCTCTGTGTTCAGGGGCTCAGCCGTCTGTGTCTACTCCATGGCGTCCATCCGGGCTGCCTTCAGCGGGTCCTTCTCCCACAAGGAAGGGCCCAATTACCGCTGGGTGGAATACAAGGAGCGAGTGCCATACCCACGGCCCGGAACGGTGGGTATGCCCTGCAGGGAGGGCTCTGTTTTCAGAGGGTATCAGGGGACAAAGGTGGATAGTTCAAGTCCAGAAAGTAAAACTTCAAACCAAGATTTTGTTTCAACCAACCAATTGAGTATTCTGTGACTGATTCTTTATGCTCAAAAGTTTGGTTGAAACAAAATCTTGGTCTGGATTTTTATTTTCTGAACCTAAACTGTCCACATCTGCCAGAGGGGCATCTGTGTGATACACGGGTGATGAAACAAAAGTCAAACTCACTAATGGTCACAGTTCATCACAATACCCTTCAGAAAAACCAAGTGTGTTAAGGAGTATAGCTACGGTGGTTGTAGAGGTGTATGAGGTGTTTGTTCAGTGTTGCTTTCTTAACAAACGGTTAAAGCATTCGGTTGAATGTTTAGCATTAGCTTGTAGCTTCTGGCCAAACTCACTGATGAATGCGAAAAATAATGACCTTCACAAAGGATTTTTGCATCATGCATCATTAATGTGGCATTCCCAAATAATTCAATTTTTGTTGATTTGTATAGCTGCAACAAAATTTATGCCAGCGATGAAGCGTTATGTAACAAATATGACAACACAAATCAACTTATAAAACAGCTTTACAGCTGTACCCGGTTTCAGTGGAGTACAGTTAATTGGTTGCTGATGTCCAATAAGGTGCTTTCGCTTAGCCTTTTCTCCCAATTTGAGAGCCTTGCTGCTAAGCTACCAAGTGCAGTAGGGCGTCGGTTTAGCTTGAATGACTTTACATTCATCAGCCTCTCTGAAACCTTCATCCGAAGCAACGTTCAATTTTTCTGGCTGGATTTGCCCATTTATACAGCTGGATGTTTCACTGGAGCAAATCGGGATAAGTGCCTTTTCTCGTATGCACGACAGCAGGGTCTCCTCTGTGAGCTGAACTAGAAACCTCCTGAGTGCATATTCTGATTAATGATTACACTGCTGGTTCCCCGCACTAATGTCAGCATGTTACCTTGCATCCTAATACTGCCAAAAAAATGTCTTAATACATTTAGGTGTAGCTGGCTAATAAAGTGAATTCTGATTCTAATAGTGTCCTAGTGAAACCTACGACCCACTCCACAAATCCACCCGCGACTACCCGGACGATGTGGTCAGCTTCATGAGAGGACACCAGCTCATGTGGGAACCTGTGCTGCCCATCAACAGAAGACCCGTGTTTATGAGAGTGAGCGCCCCCTACAGGCTGCGGAAAATAGTGGTAGACAGGGTTGATGCAGAGGATGGCCAGTACGACGTACTTTACCTGGGCACAGGTAGGTGACGAGAATACAGTTAAATTGATTATGCTACACCCAATAACGTGGCAACAAATGTTACACTGCAGACAGATAAAAATGGCAATCCTTATAATTATATAATGTATAAATATGGCCCAGAAAAAATAGAGGGTGACATTTTACTTGAAGCTGTCATCTATTATGCATCATAGATACACTACCTTCATAATGCATTATAATGCTCTGTATAAGAATTAAGAATATTTTGTACTGCATTATGAAGGTATCTACAGTGCATTTTAGATGAGAGCTTCATAAAGCATTCATATTGCATAATAAATATGGCTATAATGTGTTTTACTTTTCATAAATATTTACGAATGTGTTCATAGATTCTTATTGACATGGCATTCATAGAAAGTGTTACCAAAAAGACTGTTCATATGAGTATTATGGCATTACCTGCACATGTTCTCAGAAAGTAGTGCACTTGCAGGTCAGCTAACATGACTGAATGAAACCTGCTGGTCTGTGGAATTCGGCAGAATGTGACAAAGTTGATTAATGAGGGAGGATATTTAACCTCAGGACACTGACCCCAGTTCAAAGGCCCTTCAGGTTGATAGCCGAAGCCTATTTTTCATCCGTGTGTTAAAAAGAGAAGGGCTCATTTAGGTGGCTGTCATACTTCACAGCTATTAATAATCTGAAGGGTTAAAACCCAACACCTCGAGTTAACCATTACCTCATATTGTTTGTGGGATTGGTTTTTGTTAAAAGCCAAGGATTAATGAACTTCTATTTGTTATTGCATTATTGTATCTTCATTATTGCAGAAGATTTGAGAAGAACGATAATTTTATGCCTCTGACGTTGCTTAGATACTGGGCATTTGCTTTTGGTTGGGAATATTGAATTATTGCCAATGGCGTAAACAAGTCATTTGGCGTGTACACAATGATGACAGCACTATCAGCCTCTTGGGGGTCACTGTAGAGCAAGCAGCCGTATTTAGACGCAGGGCAGTTCCCATGCCTGGCTTGGCTAGGACTCCCTGGGACCACCCTGATATTATGCAGGGTGTCCATTAGCCTGTGTGCTATGCGTGTTAGCATTCCCTATGCTTTGCCTGCCTGGTGTGCTTGTTAGTGTTCTCTGTGCTTCGTTGTCCTGCCGTCCACCTGGCTTTGTGGCTTCTCTGAACTGCTGCTCATCTGCCCCCATGGCACCCCTGAAGTCCTCCTGCCCTTAGCAAACTATCTCAGACACATTCAGGGTCAAATGTGTGGTGCACTTTAGCTACAGCGACCGCCTGTATCACACAGAGTGTCTCGGGAGCCTTATCTAGTGGTCTTATTTATTGTTATTCATTGGTGATATTATTGTCTTGTTGGCAGTATAGTTTGAAAAAAGCAAGACATTCATTATTTTACACACATAAAACAATAAAACCTTGAATATGAGTTTGATACCATACTACAGAACAATGAGATTAATAGGAAATCCTTACTTTTGGCCTTAAATGTTATACCATTCAGCTTGAGGCAGGCTGCAGAATTAGTGATGGGAAGCTTTGAAAGCCACTCATTTTTCCCAAATTAAATATTTATACTGAGTTTCCTTCAGTTGCTGTATAAAAACTGAAGGCTTTCCATCTGGAGACAGGTGTCCATTAACAGGTGACTCCTTTACTCTGCAGACAACAGCAAGCTTCTGAAGGTGATTTCCATCTTGAAGGAGAACTGGGAGACGGAGGAGGTTGTCCTGGAGGAGCTGACTTTGTTTCCTGTAGGTGACTTTCAGGAGCTCAGCGTATGACTACGTCCAATTTCCCCTCAATGTAATCTTATGCCCCTAGCGTTGGTTGTCGTTCCTTTCTGTGGAAAATGAGTATTGCATTGAAAAATAGCCCAGGGTGAAAGATCTACTGATCTGCTGGACATTTTCAAAGTTTTCCAAGTAAGTGAATAAACTGGGAGCCCAAAGGAAGGGAGAAATGAAGAAAAACAACAGTTGGTTTATTTTTTGAGCAAAAAACCACTAAAAAAAAAACAGCAAACAAAGGGGATGTCATAGCTGTACTAAACAAGACAAATGCAACATCAGATGGATCTCAGCAAAGGAAAACAGGGGAGGGGGTCTATGAAGCCTTATGAGAGCATGCTCAGAGGTGAAGGAACTTTGGGTACTTAATTACTTTTTCCTGTGGGAAGAACAGAGGTTAGCCTAAATTATCAGGGGAACTCACAGTGAGGCCCCAGGACTTGGCAGGAATCCACAAAGCAGTTACTCTGGAGAAGCCAGACACTCGAAGCTGACATATTTTAGCTGTCATGTCCCTGGGGTATCAAAGCATTCGAACAGGACAAATCTTAACCTATATTTTGTTAACTTTCTCCTCTGTGTCATTCTTTCTGGCATTCTCGCCCCTAACAGAAGCCCACACCGATCCTGAACATGGAGCTGTCAACTAAAAGGGTAAGTTTTCCCGTGCATGATATTTAGTTTTATTGCAACAGATACAGGAAGCCCTATTTATGCCAGAATGAGCTGGAAATGAGCTCCAGTGACAAGTTAGAAAGACGCTCACACATCTTGTTGCAAACATGCACGAATTAACCAACCAGAGACTGACAGAGAATATGATGGCTATAAGCTGGATCGTGATTGGCTCAATTTCCCCTCCGCATGAGCAGCAGCTCCTGTACGTGAGCAGTGATGTGGGCCTGGTCCAGCTGCCCTTGCAGCGCTGCCAGCTCTATGGCCAGGCCTGTGCTGACTGCTGCCTGGCCAGAGACCCCTACTGCGCTTGGGATGGAGCCACCTGCAGCAGCTACTTCCCGAGCAACAAGAGGCAAGTTTCCCCCCCAAAGATACATACTGTTATTTTTATTGTTAATTATTTCAAAATCCACCACAGCAGGGATCTGAGTCGACAGCACGAATGTTAATAGTTCCTGTTGGTAATCATCCTGCTGGCCCATAAAGACATCACATCAAAGTTATAGATGGATTCTGGGAGTTGTTGTACTAAAAAAAAACAAAAAAAAAAAAAACAAAAACATTTGGCTATGATGTCAAGCATGTTACTCATTTTACTTGGCACTGTGAATTTTGCAAATATATAAATACATGAAACAGCCAGTGACAGGCTGCTCCTATCCTGTATTTTGATCTTTTATTCTCTTTGCCTAGTAATCTGGCAACTCTTTGTTCCTGTCTTCACTGATGTGTTTTATCTCAAGAAATAAACCTTCACATGTAACATGACACTTAAAGTCTCCTTTTCATTTCTAGACGTGCTCGTCGACAGGACGTCAGGCACGGGGACCCGCTGAGTCAGTGTCACGACTTGGGAGATGGTAAAGAGCCGCCTCTTCCTCGGACTTGAACAAATTTGCTCGGGTGCATTGCTCCCTCTAGTGTTGAGAATGAACGATACACCGAATTGTACAGTTCCGCGGCACCGTTTTTTACAGGTCGAGGGGTGGTGGAGGAAAAGGTCATCTATGGGGTGGAGGGTAACGCCACCTTCTTGGAGTGCGTGCCGAGGTCCCAGCAGACAACGATCAGGTGGAGGGTACAGTTTCCTTTAGCCCAAACCAGCAGGGATGTAAGTACCCAATACAGTAATAATTGCATTGTACAGAAACCGGGATTAGCGAACAATCGGGTGAAATTGTGCTTTGATCTGTGGGGCAAGTTTGTTTTTTATTATGTACCGTAATGTTATTTTTTAAAGAATAACAAATAAATCCAATGGTACGCTTTCATTTTGTGTGAAAAACACGAACCAAATTAAGGTAACACGTTTATTGAACGCAAAATCACGTCCTACGGTGCTTTGGCAAGGGTGCCACATAAAGATAGGTAAAATCGTAATAATCCTTGCGATGGAATGGCATCCTACCCAGAATGGCCTTCTTCATGTTCCATGCTCCTTGGGACAATCTCCAAGCTCACCACAACCCTGCACTGGAAAAGCAGCTATAGACGATGGTTGGCTGTAATATTTCCCATAAAAATAAACAAACGGTTATTTTTCAACCAGTATAATGGTTCTTATCCCACAGATTGCAGTAAAGTGGGAAAAAAAACATAAGTTTGCGGTTACGTGTGTGGCTAATTAAAATTTATCCCCAATAAAATGTCCAGTTTTATTGAATACATTTTTTTTCTTACTTTGCTTTAAGGAAATATAAACATAAACCAAATCCAATGCGGTACTGCCCTATTCTCAGAAAAGGCTTCAGCTGTCTCTCCAGCCAAACCACGTTATAGTTTTAACCCACTAACTAGGCTACATGGTTACGGCCACTAACCAAGAGCACGGTACTAAGCTGGTTACAGGGTTGCCAAATCTCACGCATCTGCGTGACACTCGCGCTTTCTGACGCTCACGTAAGAAATCTGACGGCAAATCTACATTATTTCATTATAGACCTGAAATAAGCTAGATCAAAAACGTTGAGGTACTTTGCAAACTAGACTATTTGCAAGGTAATGTAAGTGTTACGTGCATGTATAAATGTGTGTGCAGACTTGTCTCGAATTGAAAATCTCACGCCAGTCAGTTAACCAAAGCAACCCTGTGATTATTAGAATTAGAAATGAAGCATGGCTTGAAAAAAGCTGGAATGACACCAAAAAACAGAAGATTCCACAGACTTATTTGGTCCTTTTTGCAGCTTCTGCAGAGCGATGAGCGCGTCGTGCACATAAAGCGCGGCGTCCTCCTTCAGCGCTTAGAGCCGGGAGACTCGGGCCTCTACACCTGCCTGGCCCAGGAACACTCCTTCACCAGCACGCTGGCCCGCTACAACCTGCGCGTCGTATCCCAGCAGCAAGTCGTGGCTGGCAGCGTTTCGGCCGCAGAGAGGTTTGGGGAGCCGGTGGCCGGCGCTGATGATGCAGATGCGCCGGGGAACCGCGCCGGGATCCATGTCTCGCACGGACATCAGATCACCAAGAGCTACAAGGACTGGCACCTCATGGGCATGAGCGCGGACGAGTACTGCGAACAGATGTGGTACCGCGAGAAGCGCCGGAAGCTCCGCAATCTGAAGTGGAAGCAGGACGGTAAAAAGGCCAGAGTGCGACGGCAGAACCCCCCGCAGCCCTCACCGTGACGCCGCACTGCAACGCTGGGATACATTTTAACTGATTCTTTTTGCACAACACCCGACATGTTTGAGTGATTTGACTACATGCTTTTTATACAAACCATCCTCCTCAAATGGCTGGAAACCTTCTCTAACCTCAGCATTCAGCATAAAGGGAATCCCTTTATATTCAGCGCTTGCTTAATCCTAGGATGTTGATTTCCCCTTGCGGAGATCAATGTCTTCTGTCAATGAAGAGCTTTAAGCGAATCTGTATGTATAACTGAAAAATTGCGTTTTCACATTGAACGTAAAAAAATGTAGGCTACGCTTTGACAAAGCGTCTCATGCTGCAATAAATTACGAAGTTCTACTGTAACAGCGCGGTTATTCTTGCCATAGGCAAGAGTTGTGTGTTTTTTATTTCTGAGGTTTCAGATAGGCCTATTTAGAATCGGGAATGTCTGAAGGTTAAGCCATCGAAAAAGTTAATAATTAAAGATACGTTCATCCCATTTAGCAACGTTTAATACAGAAACTTTAGATTCAAATTGTTGACAGGTGCTGCGGTATCTATGAAAAATGTTTGTTCTCCGTACAGGTGTTATGCCGAAAAAGGCATCTCTGCCGAAAAAGGCATCCCTGCCTTAGAATGCATGCCGGTGTTCTGACGAGTTGAGCTTTTAAGGGTTTTTTGGGGG
>JAODJU010000130.1:3606767-3624921 GCA_026776725.1 Gnathonemus echidnorhynchus
TTTGGGGGTTAGGGTTAGAGTTTTACGGGTTTTGGGGGGCTATTGATTAGCACTACGGTAGCCTAACTCGACAAAGTCGCTCAACTCGTTTCAGATCAGCGACCAATCATTTAGAGACAGGCATGCATTCTACGGCAGGGATGCCTTTTTCGGAATAACACCTGTTAGAGAGAGTAAACGGTTTTGATTCGCCTGCAGGTAATTAACCATGTACATTGTTTTCAATGTGCAGTACAAAATACATAATCTTCCCCTGTATTTACATGTTAAATAAAAAATTTATGTAAAAGACAAAAGCATAAATAGATTATAAATGTTTTTAGATTAGAATTCGTGTAGCGCATTCATTTAGACAGAGGCAATACATTTAAGAAGATATGAACATCTGTGGTAGAATGTACTAGAAACTATTTACAGATATGGAAAAGGTAAAACATTGTTTTTCCCATATACATATCAAGTTATTTATTGATGCCCTAGAGTATTTTCAAAAGCTATGCTAGCTCAACTGGCCAATTTTTAATGCGAACAGGAGAGTATATCCATGCTAGCTGTACTGAATGCAGTTCCACTCCAGGCCACCTTCAAGGAAGCTAATGTAAATGATGACGAAGATGGGTCACGTGATCTTAGACTTACTTGGTAAATATGCATGTGCCCCTGTTTAGTGAACAGTATAGTTCTATTTCGTAACAGTTGCTTCTGAGTTTAAACTGAGTACTCTGGGTAAAGTGAAAATGGGCTGAGTGGGGGTATGTTCCTCCACTGAGATGGCATTTCAAGGGCATTTATGTGTGATGCACATATTTACTCATAATCAGAAATCAAAACATTTTATGGAGGTGTCATTAAGCACTTGATATATAAATGTATATTTGTGGGTGTTTAAGCCTTATTCTAACTACCGTTTTTTGAACATGGCAATTTTTTATTTTAACGGAGGGAGTGTTAATTATACAATTGCTTGTGATGTTCATATTTTTTTTTACACAATTTAACAGGTTGTTTTGAACAAATGTTTTTATTTTGTTACACTAGAATTAAAAAAAAAATGTAAACTTGAATTATACTACTGTGAGCTGGTGCTGTTAAAGTATAAGGGCTTCAAACTGCATGAGCGATACAGTATCAACGCGATAAGTAGGCGCATCTTATATTTACTATATTTAATTAACATTTCTGTGTATGCATACCATTTTTGGATACCGTCAGATTCTATGTCAACACTAAAAAATTGAACTGCCCATTGTACCTGTCTGAATGACATATTTAGTATAGGTGTTTTTCAACAATAAATATTTTTTACATAAAATAATAAATAATATCAGTTAGATTTTCATTTACATTTTATTGATGAATTGGTGTACAATCGATGACAGTGAACATACATATATGAACTTTTATGATGCTCCATACTGAAGTCCACTTTAACCTAGAACATGTATATTTTATTACTTACAAGCAGAGGTGGTACACAAACCCATTACCTGAGTCAAATTATAGATATGACTGGTCAAATATTACTCCAATACAAGTGAAAATTGTTCTGTCAAATTTTAAATTGAATTAAAGTACTGCAGTAGTTGATTTTTAAAATATTTAAGTATTCACATTTTCTTTTTAATGACAATGCATTGTATTGTTACCGCAATCCATTTACAGAACCTAATTACTCTGAAATGGCCTATTGAATGCCCTGAATTGCTTGTAGAACCTGTAGAATAAAATGCTTGCGGAATATGTTGCAATTTCAATAGAAACATAATTGAACTGACAAAAGGATGGCAATTGTCATTTTCATTTTTTAATTTAAGATCACCCCACTCCACCTCCAAACAACAGCATGGTAGTGTTTTGACACAACTCTGGTGGTGTGTGTGTGCACATGTATGCATCAGGCAGACAGTGGAATTACTGTGGATGCAACTTCCTCATAAAATAAGAAACTAAATACAACAACCAACTCAGTCACACACCTCTGGCTTTATAACTGCCCAACAGCAACTAGCCTGACAGCACAGGAATAGTTTACTGTGACTGGTTATTTTCTTGTGACTAATGCAATATGACTTACCGCATTTTCGAAAATTCGTCCGCTGACTTCAAAGCTATGTTTCAAACTGAGTAATTGTACCTCGTTACTGTCCACCCCTGCTTAGTGCTTACAAAACTAATGGCAAATCAATAAAATGTACTGTGGGCAGTGGTACTCAGAATTGAATAGGGTCTCTTGGTGTGATTGTATATACCAGAATATATCAGTAATATCTTCTTTGAACACAGCTCTGTGCTCTTAGTAGTGATGCCCGATATATGATGACTCGAGATATCAGTGTGACAGTAAAACAGCATAAATTTAAATTTATCGTATACTTCGCTTCACATATTTTTTCAGCTGTGCCTGGGTTTATATTCCTGTAATCACTGTAAAACAGAAGAATGACCATGGACTTCCTTGCGCTCAGAGAATGTTAGAAACTCTCTTACCCAGGAAACCATTGCAGTCGTCATCAAGAGTAGACTGTAGTCGCCGGTTGTGACGTATTCAACGTGGTCGCCATAATAAACCTAGGTACATGGGTTAATCGAGCCTTGTGGTTTTACGAAGGTGGTGGAGTAACGAACCGCAGTACAAAGATATATATTAACTTTTCAGTGATACTTATAAAATAGTCAGAGTCGGCTGCAAGACTGTGAGAAGAAAAACTGAGAAGTATTACGAGGTAAGACATTCGGGTGAAAGTGATTCGGTAAGAAGCCCCTCACTTGAATGGCAGAGTTCACGTTTGCAATAAACTATGGGTTGGTCATTTGCTGGAGGGTCGCCTGTAGCTGGATACTGACATTTCATGAGTACCGGTGCACGGTCCTATTATCAGAAAAGGTCGGCAACTAAAAGCAGAGGACTGTAACCTAATCGTTTATTTGCCGGTAGCTGACAAGCTAGGAACCCCCTGTATTTCCATACACGTGAGACGAATTAAAATCAGCGCCTGAAATATGACACACATTGCACAATTCGCACAGATCCTGCAGTTACATATAAAAACCCTTTATCTTTTTTTTTTTTTATTTTTTAAACAGATCCAATGACTTTTGATCTGTAGTGTACTGAGAGCCCATTGCTCAAATGCGATTGAACTGCGCTGCCGGTGTGTAGAAAGCGGTCCACAGCGGTCCGCTATAGGAAGCGTGACATCCAGGGGTCTCCAAGTCCGTGTCCACTTCGTCGTGCACAACAGTGTAACTTTCAGAGAAAACGACGTGCCGACCGGCTGTCCTTTTCTAAATGCTTCTTTTTCCTCTGCATCTCTCTATCAAAAGCGCACATGTGAGCGCCTGCGGAACTGACAGGCTTGTTAACCCTTCATAGACTAATCGAGCTGCAGTCGGGAATCGGCATATTAACGGTCCGCGTGTAAAATGACCTTTTCTTGCAATAATTATTGTTGCTTGTTTATCAGTGTATCATGTATTTGCAGGCTGAATGCTATTTTAATGATTAACTCGCGACCTTGAATTGGATAAACCCGAATATAACGTCGATGGGTGTGTGTCTTCTACATTTCGGCTTCAGAATACATTTCACGATAGTAAATGTTCAGTTTTTGTTTCACTTTTGCTTGTAACGTTGAATTTATCTCGAATCTTTTAGTTCACATATTTTGACTTTTTTTGTGAAGGATTTTTGGACCTTTTTTAAAATAATATTGTTTATTAATAATGCGGTAGTCTTTTAAAATATATTTGATAATACTATGGTTCCGGACCTTGAACTTGATTTGTCAGTTTGAATTTCACCGGGAGGGTGTATACATTAGGGCACAATTTAACTTGTCAGCTGGTAGTTATAACATTTTAAGCTCATAATTGTTGTAATAAACTTTTATTTGTGGTGACATTTGTTTTGCAAAGCATGATTTTATTAGTTATTAAGAATGAAGTTTTTTATTTTATCCTGTACATGCTGACCTTTGGGAAAACGTGACATTTAAAATTTCAAAGTTTTACCTCTTGCATGTAAACAAATTTACAGAACTGGATAAAACATATGTCCATTTTCACCTCTTAATAATGCAGATATCCAGTTTAAGTTGTTGCCAGCCGATTGAACATAGGAATTAATTGCTCCCCTGTAGGCTATTAGTTCTTTTTTGGCAACAGGGCTGAGGCTATAATTAGGCTGAACGTGAGCAGGTGTGGAACGAAGAGGAAAAATCCTTTACGAGATGTTTATCCTGTGAGCTGCTGTACTTCTAAAAGAGGGAAATCAATGAAATACTGTGGATGCTTGCTAGTGTTGTTCAAATTATTCTAACATAAATGTATTTCCAAAAAATAAAGCCTGTTGGAAAACAAGTTGCCTGCTAGGTGTTTGTACCTTAGACACATGGATCTATTCCCCCCAGAGGAGGAGACTTTAAGGAGCGATATTATGAGTGCTCTTGGGGGGAGGATGTCCTGGTTAGTTCAGGGTAATGAGGCATGTGCGTCCGCAGTCTCTTCATGCGCCATGAGTTTTGAGTACATGGCCCTTCAAGGCAGAGCCTGAACTTAAGCTTCCTACAGCAGCATTAAACCATGACGTCCATTAACTGCAGATGATGAATAGTGGCTTTAGGCGTAACTGTTCCTCGCCCTCTTGCCGCCCGTTTCCCTTCACAGGCTGCGCCATGGCTTCCCCGTCCCCAAGCGTGGACTCCAAGGCAGAGCTCTCCTCCTTGCTGGAGCAGTGGGAGCTGCAGCAGCAAGGCAGCACCCCGGAGCTGGTGTCCATCCTCGCCAAGTCAGTACACAACATGATGGGATGGGTGTGGTTTGTATGTATAGGGGTGTGGCCTGGCTTTATAGGGGTGTGGCCTGGCTTTATAGGGGTGTGGCCTGGCTCTATAGGGGTGTGGCCTGGCTCTATAGGGGTGTGGCCTGCCCCTGTATATGGGTGTGGCCTGGCTCTGTATATGGGTGTGGCCTGGCCCTGTATATGGGTGTGGCCTGGCCCTGTATATGGGTGTGGCCTGGCCCTGTATATGGGTGTGGCCAATATGTGGGGTGTGGCCTGGCTCTGTGTGGGTGTGGCCTATATGTGGGGTGTGACCTGGCTCTGTATGGGTGTGGCCTATATTTGAGGTGTGGTCTGGCTCTTTATGGGTGTGGCCTTGATGTGTGGGGTGTGGTCACATTTCAGCCACTGCTTCCCAATGCAGGTGTAGGTTTCAGTTTCATGCTTTCTTAAAAGTAAAACTGCAGTTCCCAGTCAGCCTGTATGGCCCCCAGGCTGTTCCACATATTTCTTATATTTCACCCCCATCATGTTACATAAAAAACACCCCATGCTTCACTGGCATCCCAGCCAAGGTGTCCCCTGACTCATGTCCCTGGCTTCCTGTGACTGGCTCCTGGCACTCCACAGCCCTGTACTGGATATGCGGATGTGCAATGTAGATGGATTGATGGATGTTTAAAATAGTCTTATAAAACATTGATTTTTTTTTTATCCTACCATTTTTCCTGTTTTACATGATGTATTAGAATTTCAGAACTGATTGAACGAGAGACTGAGGAGTACCACAAGGCTGACCCTGATCCGTTTGATGACCGTCATCCAGGTGAAACTTTGCTCTCATTCCAAGGACAATAAGTTTATAGTGGGATCTTGTCTGTCTCCAGAAGGTTACTAGTTCAAATCCCATGGCTGGCAGAGTGATCATGTCACTCTCGGGCCATTTAGAAAGGCCCTTAATCCTAAAAACTGCTCTAGCCGTACGCTTACCTCTCACAGGAGAGCAACATGTTATATGATCAAGGGGTTCCTGTGTACCTGTGTTGGTGCTTGTACAAATGGCAAATTGCATCATCAATGGAGTAATGGAGTGTTTCTCTATCTGCTTTGGTTCCCCCAGGCAGAGCAGACCCAGAGTGTATGCTGGGACATGTGCTTAAAATCCTGTTTAAGAACGACGACTTCACCAACGCGGTAAAGTTCCGCTCTGGCCTCCCCTTCCAGTCCTTTCTTTTGTTATCTGTAAGACCAACCTGGCAGATGACTGTGAGTCAAATTCAGTGGTGGTGAGCAGCTCTGTCATGACACATCTGCATCCCGCACCCCTTGCAGCTTCTGAACACGTACGTGATGACCAGCAGGGAGGTCTCCCTCAACACCGCTGCCTGTCGCCTTCTGCAGAACATCATGCCGGGACTGGAGACAGCAGTGGTTTTCCAGGAGAAGGTGTAGCACTCTTGACGGCAGAAACCGCCTGACCTTTCTGTGAAATGACTGAAATGACAAATGATTTGGTCCTTGGCTATTTTGGTAGTGCTTCACACTTCGGGGGTCATGGGTTCGAATCTGGCCTGAACTCTGCACAGATTGCGAGTCCAAGAACAGGGAAGCCACTAGAGATTTTGGGCCCCCCAACCTAGACCAAGCGATTTGCGTTCCTTCAAGGCCCCTTTCAACTTTCTCCGCCTTCACAACTTCCCTGTCCAAGAGCAAATAAATCACGTGAATCAGTGACTCTAAATTGCATTTAGTGTCTAAGACCTTGGAATCTGCCTTGATCCTCTTCTAGGTTTGGTAACTCAATAGGTTAGATATCCTGTGGTTATTAAAAATGAATTTATATATAGAGGGATGGAATTTTCATGACTTGGCTTTGCCGGTGGTGACTTGCTAACTGCCCCCCCCCCCCCCCCCCCCCCTCATGCTCCAGGAGGGCGTGGTGGAGAAGCTCTTTGAATGGGCCCAGGAGGCCGAATCCCCCCTGTGTATCTATGCCACGGGGCTGCTGGGCGGAGCCATGGAGAACCAGGACATCGCCGGCAACTACAGGGAGGAGAATTCGCAGCTGGTCAGTGAACGCCTGTCCTGCGTTTGACGCTTGCTGTCCTGGGGGAGGTGCTGGCGTTTCCAGCATCGAGGACACGCTGTCGGAATGGCGTCGGGACAGCCTGAAAGCCTGTCATGGCGACTCTATAGCTGTGTTCTCAGAGTAATTTGAAAAGGCACCTTTCATCTTTTATTGTCATGTTTTCATTTTACTTTTTTCCCCCAGGATGTCTGTGCGGTGTTTTGCACCGTCTGGATAAGTAAAACAATTAGAAATCCTATTTATTTTTTTTTGCCGAAGAAGAAATGTTTAAGTGCGGAAAGCTCCGGAATTGGATCTGTGCCACTGAGACCTTTGCTGTGGTCAGATAGGTTCAGTAAATATCTGTCTTGGTGCTTCCTAGTGGGCGGATCTGGTGGCTAATCGAAGGCTCCTGTTGTACATATACATTTCGGCTATGTATCTGATATTTGTCCAAAGTGACTTACGGTAGGGCAGGGCTACAATTTGTGTGTACTACCTGGAATTTGAAGCCACGACCTTTGCGCAGATTGCCGAGATACTCTACTTGTTGAGCTATGGAAGCTGAATTGCTCTGCTGACCTGGGAAATAGCTCAGATATATAAATGTTGGTGTCGTGACCATGTACCTGTATCTCTGTTAGGTGTTCTCCATTTTTACCTTGAGTGTTGCTGACAGGGCGTATAAGGATGTGGGAACCACTGTTGTGTCAGCTCTGTTTCCTGCATGGCCCATTGGAGTGACGGACCGTCGCCCTTACAGGTGCCTTTTATGCTCCGGAGGCTGCGTGAGCTGCAGAGCGTCGAGGCGGACGGCTCCCCGGGGATCAGGAGGCCCGACCTGCAGGGTGAGCGCTCAGGAGCGACGGGCCAGGATTGTGGGGGCTCTGAGGATGCGGCTGGTCCCCCGGGAAGCTCTGCAGAGAGAGACCGGGAGGGAGAGGAGAGGGGGGAGGAGAGCCAGCTGGTGCCAGCCGAGAGCGATGAACCATCGCTACAGCTGGGCTGCACCCGCAAGGCCAGCAGCCGCGCGCATCCGTCTGTCAAACCGGCATCGGAGCCCCTATACCAGGCGGCGCCAGAGACAGGAGAGCCGGACCGGAGGCGGGAAGTGGGCAGCCAGGCGCAGAAGAGGGTGGAGGGGGAAAACGGCAGGACGGCCAGACAGAAGCTGCGCTTGGCCCCCCCCGATGCGGAGCGGGCTGCCTGCGAGCTCTCCAATAGCAGCTGGTCTGAGATGAGTCCTTGGGTCATCGGGACCAAATACCGCCTGGAACCTCTGACCCCAGCCATGGAACAGCGCCTCATCCTCCAATATCTCACCCCACTGGGGGAGTACCAAGAGGTTGGCTATGTCTTCTCCCTCGTCACCCCACCCCTGTCCACTGTTTTCCCCCCACTCACCCCTTCCATTGGTCTTTCCCACAGCTTTTGGGCGTTTTCATGCAGATGGGTGCCTGCGAGCTGCTCATGCATTACATCGATCTCAAGCTGACCAATGACGTGCAGCTCACCTTCGAGGCGCTCAAGGTACCTCCTTACCCCAGGGGTCCAACATGGCCAACATGTTCCACGCAGGGCGTCACACCCAAATGCACTGCGCAGCACGGGAATCACGCGTCGTCCCCTGCGGGGTGTCGATAAGCCCCCAGCCGTTCCTGGGTGTCCCTGATAGGCCTGCTGGGTTAGCGGAGATAAGCGGCCACCAGGGCGGCGCCCTGATCCTAACGCAGGTGTGTCTGTCCTCAGTACCTGGCCTCCCTGCTGCTGCACAAGAAATTCGCTGCCGAATTTGTGGCTCACGGTGGCGTGCAGAAGCTTCTGGAAATCCCACGGCCCTCCATAGCAGCCACCGGGGTGTCCCTGTGCCTCTACTACCTGGCCTACAACCAGGATGCCATGGAGAGGGTGAGAGAATCCCTGTGTGTGTGTTTGTGTGTGTGTGTGTGGATGTGATGGTTCTCCACCTCCCCATCTTCCTCTTGGCTTCTGCAAACAACAGCAGCCAAACTCACCACAACACTCAAACTTGCAGAAACAAAACGCCACCTAAATTCTATTTCAGGCCGCAGTTGGGTTTTGTGTCCGTTTTGTGAGTTATGAGCTCCCTTATAAGGGTGCGACTTACCTGAAGGTTCCTTCAGATAATAAAAGGTTATTGCTGCTAAGATTCACCTCAAATCCAGCTCCTAACAAAGGAATCGAGGACAAAAAACCCACTAAAACAAAGTATTGTGTTTAAGTACTGTCCTTTTTGTTGGCGGACAGCTATGATTTTTACATTCTAATTGGTAGAGGACTTTATCCAAAGCAAACTGCATTTTTAGCTGAGTAGCAGAACCAATAGTTCCTGGAGTAATTGGCCGGGGGGGGGGGGGGTGTAAGGGCCTTGCGCAGGGGCCCGGCGGTGAAGCCATTGTGCCGTCCCTGGGATTTGAACTGGCGACCTTCCGATTGAAGGCACAGCCGCCTAACCCTCCGAGCCGCACAGCGCCCCCTGGTGGTTTCACGTCGATGTTGGGGCTGCCTGTGGATGGATAGCCTGCCTCACCACTTCGCTCCGCAGGTGTGCACGCTGCCCCCCGCCGTGCTGGCCGGCGTGGTCTCCTACACGCTCTGGCTGCTGGAGTGCTCTCACGCCTCGGGCTCCTGCCACGCCACTATGTTCTTCTCCATCTCCTTCGCCTTCCGCGCCGTCCTCCACCTCTTCGACCAGCAGGACGGCCTGCGGCGCCTCGTCAACCTGGTGGGGGCCCCCCTCCTATTTACGCTTCTGATTCATTTTTTTCAATTTAATTTTTATGTTTTCAATTTTCATTTGAAATCCAGTTTGGTCTTAGTTGGATTTCATTTTTATTTTTAAGATATAGTTCTGTTTAGTTTTTGCATATTTTAGTTTCAGTAATTTTATTTATTAAGTTGTAGAGCTATGATCTACATGAATACACACTGCGTATATGTATTAATGTCCTCATAATGCATAAAGCAGGTTTCAGTTATTATTAATGGGCATTAGAACTGAAAAATCTTTACTTTAGCGAAATAGTATTAAAAACAGTAATGGACAGTATTTGACATTTTGTTTTTATTTATTAGTTTTGGAACTATTTATAGTTTTCATTTAGTTGTAGTTTGTTTTCATGTCTTTTATCTTTTATTATTGATATTTTATATCTGTTTCTGTTTGCCAAAATGTTTCGTTATAGTTTTTGTTATTGTCAGTGATGATCGCCCTGCCAGGCACCTGTCCGGCGTTGCTGTGTCACGGTGCCTTTTTTCTCTGCTGCCTGACAGATCAGCACCCTGGAGATTCTCAATCTCGAGGAGCAAACTGCGCTGCTGAGCGACGACAAGATCTTCTCGAGTCGGCAGACGGCCAAGCACACCTGCATGGCCCTGCGCCGCTACTTCGAAGCTCACCTGGCCATTAAGGTGGAGCAGGTGAAGCAGTCCCTTCAGCGGTCAGAAGGTGGCGCTCCAGTTCACACACAGCCATATTACAAGGTAGAGTGAATTGTGTCATTTGGTCGATTTATAATCCACTTTTGAAGGACTGCTGAACAAACCATTCAGCGCCGGGGTGCTGTATACATGGTAGTATTGCATTAATAAGTAATACTGATAAATTCTGGAAATTTGTCCCCATGGTAACCTGTATGTTTCCCAGGCTTGCTCCTATACCCGCGAGCAGGTGGTGGAGATGATGGAGTTTCTGATCGAGTACAGCCCGGCGAGGCTCTACTGGGAGCCGGCCGAGGTCTTCCTCAAGCTCTCCTGCGTGCAGCTTCTGCTGCAGCTCATCTCCACGGCCTGCGATTGGAGGACGTACTATGGCAGGTAGGAAACCACGGCGGCATTTTTTTTTCCATCCCTCTTTTATGGAAGGCAAGGAATCTGTCAGAGGAGTGTCTGAGGGGGTTATTTTTAACCTCAAGAACGCAAACGTTATGGGAAGCAGTCAGCCTGGTCACGCTCTGGTACCCTGACATGCTGTCTCTGTGTGTCTCTCTCTCTCTCTCTCTCTCTCCCTCCCTCCCTCCCCATTCCCTGGCTGAAGGAGTGACACGGTGCGTTACGCTTTGGACATCTTGGCCATTCTGACGCTGGTGCCCAAGGCACAGCTGCTGCTGGCCGAGCCTGTGGACGTGCTGGACGAAGGCGGCTCTGTCGTCTGCACCGTGGGTCAGTCGTCATGGCAGCGTGGTCGGGGGTTGGGGGGAGGGGGTGGTGGAATATGGTATGATCGAAGACCATAACTCTTATTTTAACTTAGGGCCCTGAAAATAGTTTGGCCAGCCCATTCCGTAAAAGTTTTCCAGACCCCAGCCATATCCATGTGTGACCCTGTGTAAAATTTAATGTTAAAAGTTTAACTGTATTTTGCATTCTCTTTATGCCACCATAAGGTGATTCCCTGTCATTATTCTGCGTGGTTCTGGTTTTTGAGTTTACGCCCCCAATCCGGTGACCGGGCCAGATGGCTTCTTAAAAATGGGTTCTGGCGGGTCTCCCATCTCTGTCTCCCTGGGCTTGATTCCGCAGGGATGAGCATCATCCTGGGCGTGGCGGAGGGCGAGGTCTTCCTAAACGACGCCGAGATCCAGAAGTCGGCGCTGCAGGTGGTGATAAACTGCGTGTGTGCCCCCGACAAGCGGCCACCCGCCATCGGCAAGTTCCCCAACGCGACCCCAAGGCGTCGCCTGCCTCAGGCTCCCCGTGGAGGGGGGGGGGCAGGGGGTGGGGACAGCGTCCTGGCTCGCATGTGGAATGTGGTGCAGGCTAACAATGGCATCAAGGTGCTGCTGTCGCTGTTGACGGTCAAGGCGCCCATTACGGACGCGGACCAGATTCGTGCGCTGGCCTGCCGGGCGCTGGTGGGACTGTCTCGCAGCAGCGCCGTCCGGCAGATTGTGAGCAAGCTGCCGCTGTTCGGTGGCGGCCAGATCCAGCAGTTGATGAAGGAGCCCGTGTTGCAGGACAAGCGCGGTGAGCACGTGCGCTTCTGCCGCTTCGCCACCGAGCTCATCGAACGCGTCTCCGGGAAGCCGCTACTCTGCGCCGCGGACGTCTCCCTGGCCCGGTTGCAGAGGGCCAGCGTGGTGGCCCAGACCCGCATCAGCTTCCCCGAGAAGGAGCTCCTGCTGCTTATCCGGAACCACCTGGTGGCCAAGGGTCTGCACTCCGCTGCCAGCACCCTCACCAGGGAGGCCGACCTTCCCATGACGCACCTCTCCCACTCCTCTTCTGCCTCCTCTTCTTTCCCGTTCTCCTCTTCCCCCATGGCATCCCTTGGCTCCCCCATGTCGGCCCTGCCTCGCACTCCACGGCTAGCCGCCGGGGTCGCCTCTCGTCTGGGTGGCCACGCCTCCTCGTCCCCCGGGCATATCCAGCTCCGTCCCTCCTCCTCCCCGATCTCTGTGACGACCACTCCTCCTCCACCTCCCTCCGGCCCTCCGCCCCATGGCCCAACTCTGATCGGCCGCATCCTCTTTGCGCGCGAGCGCCCGCCCCCGTCTGCTAGCGCCACAGCCACCAAAAAACCCAGGGTCCTGAGGCAGAAGTCGGACCATGGCGCTTTCAGCCAGAGCCCGGCGGTGAGGAAGCAGCTGGACCGCTGCCTTCCATCGCCACCTGCGCTGGACAGCATCATCACGGAGTACCTGCGCGAGCAGCACTCCCGCTGCCGTAACCCGGTCACCACCTGCCCGCCGTTCTCGCTCTTTACCCCACACCAGTGCCCAGAGCCCAAGCAGCGGCGTCAGGCACCACCCAACTTCACATCCCGCCTCACCCGCCGTGCGGCCTTCCCAAGGTACGGCGGCGTGGATGGCGGCTGCTTCGACCGACACCTCATCTTCAGCAGGTACCATTGCTGCTTTGGATCTAGCTAGAATCCTGACATATCCATTACTGTCCAGTAGGTGGCAGCATGGAGCATTGTAATGAATTATACAAATTCTCCATCGCCGTTGGAATGAATGCAAAATAATTTTTTTTTAAGGGGATAAAATGAGCTTCGCTGTGATAATCTGCAGTGGGATTCTTTTTCCCACCGTCATGCCCATTGTGCATTTTTGTATCACCTGGAGGCTGAGTAGGGAAGCTGTGTCATGTAGTATTTGGGCCCCGTTCCTGTCTCCATCCCCACCCCTCCAGGTTCCGGCCCATCTCTGTTTTTCGAGAGGCTGAGGAGGATGAGAGTGGCTTCATGTGCTGCGCCTTCTCTGCCCGCGAGCGCTTCCTCATGCTGGGCACCTGTACAGGCCAGCTGAAGCTGTACAACATCTTCACGGGTCAGGAGGAGGCCAGTTACAGTTGCCACGGCTCGGCTATCACGCACATGGAGCCATCGCGGGTCAGCTGATTAACGCACACACACACACACACACACACACACACACACACACACACAAAAAGGTTGATGGTTCAAGTCCCCCAAGAATCTGTGCTCTAGTTACCGTTCAGAATCTTAATTCATTTTGAATTGCGCCAATGAAATATCTGGCTAATTGGCTGACACTGTCATTTAAGCATCTAAAATTAAGAAATCTGAAATCTGCGCAATCGCGTAACTCTGGCTTTAGAAAACCTGAAGTTAACTGTCATTTTAATTACGAAAGCAGCACATTTGCTCTGCTACTGATTATACTATGCTATGGTTGATGTCGATACAACCATAAGGAATTGAGATTTGTTCGGTTTTGTACTTGGTTTAGCACACCTGAATCAAACAATCAAGCAATGAAGAACCCAGAATACCTAGTACACGTGTGTTAGGAGCTGGATGGAAGCAAAAATGTGGACTGTCTGGGGGTCTCCGGGGACTTGGTTGAGAAACACTGCTGTACGTGTATGATAGTCCCCTCCACTGTAGGATTTGGCGCTTCATTCCCCCCATTGTTGGTGTTACTGCAGTCTTTCCCAATCTGGTCCTCGGGGACCCACAGTTGGTCCATGTTTTTGCTCCCTGCCAGACAGCCCACATTTTTGGTCCCGGGAGTTGGGATGGAGCAAAAACATGGACTATCTGTGGGTCCAAACACCGGATTGCTGTGTTAAAGTTGCAACTGACATGTGGCTGTTCAACCTCTGCCTTTAATAATCTCTTCTCTGCTCCCGTTTCAGGACGGCTCTCTGCTGCTGACATCCGCCTCGTGGAGCTACCCGCTGTCGGCGCTGTGGAGCATGAAATCGGTCTTCATGATGAAGTATGCGGTGCCTCTTGGGTCTGGCTCTCGGGCAGGGAGACGGGGAGCACAAGGAAGAGGCTGACTGTCTCTTCCTGCCAGAGGGACTGTGTCCTCCCTTCAAAGAATCAGCTTTTCTCCTGTGCTGTTTCATTTTACTTATTTAAAACCAAAGCCCCTTTTATGTTGACAGATTTATTCTTCTTTTTTGTTGTTTTGTAGTTCTGTAACTTGTTCAGAAACAGACGCCAACTCGGGTAACTGAAACTCTGTTTTTCTCTCTCTCAGGCATTCGTTTTTAGATGATCATTACGTGGAATTCAGTAAACTCTCTCAGGACAGAGTCATCGGCACAAAGGAGCACATCGCTCACGTGAGTCTCAGGCCATTTATTTATCTTTCTTCATCTTGTTTTCCACCTGAGAATCGGTAAGTCCAAATTTTTATGCTGCCAAAGAATCTTGCTTTTCTGCTGAGAGTAATTATGCAATATCTATGGTAGATCTACGACATCCAGACCGGGCAGAAGACCCTGACTCTCAATAATCCTGGTCTGGCAAACAACTACAAGCGTAACTGCGCGACCTTTAACCCCACGGATGACTTGGTGCTGAATGACGGCGTGATGTGGGATGTGCGCTCTGCACATGCCATACACAAGTTCGACAAGTTCAACATGAATATCAGTGGCGTCTTTCACCCCAATGGGCTAGAGGTTATCATCAACACCGAGATTGTATCCTCCGCTAGCTTGTTTCATGGGTGTGACCTCAGTATGTCTAAACCTTTCACTATCATAGTGGTATTTTCAATTCTGTTATGAAAATCATGAGGAGTTTCTCACCTTAACATGAAATTCAGTGGGATTTACGCACTTACCATCTCCTACACACTGTTCCCGCCTTGGACCAGTGCAGGATAGTCTTCAACAACGATGGCACCGTCATATACGGAGGTGAGGCCTGACTTTTCCTCCATCTCCAAGGTCATTATTCTCTGTCGTCTGTTACTTTACAAAGTTCGTAAGTCTGATCTACCGAATGTAAAAATTTACCGAATGTAAATCATTCAACCATATCCTTAAGGGTGGCTTTCACGCTGGAGTGAAATACTTTGGGTTTAGGAGAAGAAGGTTTCAAATTGGGATTTTGGGGTTAGAAATGTTAAGGTGACTTTTAAGGTAAATGTTAAGTTAGGGGTCGACTTGGAAAGTAGATCTTATCCCCAGCTCAGCTTATGATAATGCCAAGTCCTGGACTTGGTCCTTAGTGGTTTTGTCTGTTGTTCTCTTGGAGTTCTCTTGGTATCTTGGAGTAGTTTTCTGTGGTTTTTGGCTGCGGTCCTGGTGGCCTGCGGTATGCTACATTTACCCAACTGGCTAAGAAATGTCTTGGCTGTGGAGGTCATTAAAATCTGGCCTAATGGAGATGTCGTCCAGCATCCTTCTGCGGCCGCATAGTGCTGACGTCTGCTGCCGTTCGGTTTTCACAGCGATGCTGCAGGCGGACGACGAGGACGACGTGATGGGGCAGCAGATGAAGAGCCCCTTCGGGTCCTCCTTCAGGACCTTCGATGCCACAGACTACAAACCTATTGGTACGGAATAACTCCCCGGGCGTCCAGCAGTGCTGGGCGATTCCATCTTGAGAATAAATAGCTAACAGTCAACATCATCTACACAGAAAAACAATAAACGTTTTTTTATGTAGTAGACTTTTTTTGTAAAGTGACTTACAAAGGAAGGAAGTCTGGGGTCAGGTTAGAGGATTTAGGGTTAAGGGCCCAGCCTCAATGAGAAAGTTACTCTTATGGGCTGGAATTTGAACCCACAACCTTTCTGACATGGGGAGAGATCCATCTTCTACTGATTACATACTATACACGCTGCCCTAATGGCCTCAGTGCAACACATATCCAATGAGCCATCAACTCAAGAAAGCTCACAGCAAAGTAATGTTCACGTAAGAAAATATATGCAAGACTTATGGCAATAACAAAAACAGACATTTCCTCTCATTTCCGCAATACAAATTACCATCGGAGTGCTTAATCTCAGGCCTGTCGACAAGAATCGAGGCTATTGACTTTGTCAGTTTGTTTTTCAGCGCTTGGGGCCATCAACCTTTCAAAAAACCAATCTTGTTTTCTGCTTTATATATAGCTACCATCGATGTGAAAAGAAACATTTTTGACCTCTGCACTGACACCAAGGATTGTTATCTGGCTGTAATTGAGGTAAAAGGAGCTCTGAGGCTTCCTGCTTTTTGGACATTCTGGCTATAGTCCAGTATGGTCTCATCACGGCTGCATGTGTTGCAGATTGACTCATACTTTCACTTACTAAACTTTGAATGTATTGGCTTAAAGTGTTGACTTTGCACATGCCTTGTATGGGTTGTTTCATATTATATTTGAATGTGTTTACCTGCACTACAGAATCAGGATTCCATAAACATGGACACAGTGTGTCGACTGTACGAGGTCGGGAGGCAGCGGCTGGCTGAGGAAGAGGAGGATGAGGAAGATCAGGTCAATGAAGCAGGCTTGCAAGCTTGTCTTTTGATCTCCGTGTTCTTGTTATGTGCTGTGTGATTTTAGGATTAACTAAAGCTTGGTCCCAGGCCAGATCTGGGATCTCTTAGATGTTATCAGTATGGTTGTTGTGGTATTGAAGGACTGCATCAAACACTTGTTTTTCTAGTCTTCAGCAACATGTTTAATCTTTATGGCTTCTGAAAACACACAGTTTTTACGAATAGGAGATGGCTATGCTTAAACTTTTTTTTTTTATTCATTAAAAGGAAGTTTAATTAACTATATAATGAAATAGCTGCCCACTAAATGGGTTATAAATAACATACCGCAAGTGCATGTTGGCAGTATTAGGGGAAAATGACTTCCCTCCAGTTTTGTATATTAATGGTCTCCCTTTTCGACAGGAGGATGAGGATCAAGAGGAAGATGATGACGACGACGACGATGATTCAGACGACGACCTGGACGACATAGACACAGACCCGCTGCTGGCCGAACTGGAGAATGGCAACGGTGGAGATGAGGACGGGGAGCGTGACTTCTCGCTCTCAGATGACGAGCAGGTGAACCGTCTGCTGGGGGCCGACGGCGACGAGGGGGAAGAGGACGAGGAGGAAGAGGATGATGATTCTGACGAAAATGACGAAGACGGAGATCTCCTCCTGGAGAACAGTAAGCGATTGGTCTTCTCAAACCCTTAGAGACAGCGTCTATGTTTGACTCCACAGCAATCGTGTCACACAGCCTCGTGTTTAAATCTCTAAATTTCAAATGGTTGGCATTTTCGATAATTTGAACCCCTGGGAATTCTGACTGGACCTCCTCTCTCCTTAGCGGACAGCTCCGACAACTCGGACCTGGAGGATGACATCATCCTTTCTCTGAACGAGTGAAGACGGGTTGGCGGCGCTGCAGTGACGGCTCGCCAAGCTCGCGGTACCTGGCTGGGGGTGAATGCTGGAAGCTGTGTTGAAATACCGAGCGAGCAAGTCAAAGACTTTCCTATCTGCTCAAACGCAGTTAAGGAGGACTGCTGGACACTTGTCAGGAACCTGAAGCGGGCCTAATGACATCGTCTGTTACACAGGAATTGCAAATGGATACACACGCAAACTGACTTTTTAAAATTCATTGACTCCAAGTGCACAAAGGAAGCTTTTAACAAGGTGTTAAAAGATGTATCCTTTTTTAATTACATCAGAAATCGATGTGAATCATATTTTCTAGGATGGCGGACAGTGTTTTTAAATGGGTAGCACCCCCCGTCCTTGCCTGGTTGGTGTTACCAAGGTGACCACCGTTCCCCGGCCCAGATGGGGCTCTGTGGGCCGTGGATGGAGACCAGATCTGAAGCGAGGTCCGAGTCCTGGTATCCAAGTTGCACCTCTGAAATTACGTATATCACGGAAAGTGTGGAATCTTGCCTTTTCTCCACTTTCCCTCCTCTGGTGCTTTTCTGGGTTTTGAGTGATCCTGCCATTCGTTTACCTCAGGAATGTGTCGCGTGTAAATCAGAAGTGAACCGCTTAACAACCCGAATCACCCTCTCCCTTTTTATTTTCTTTGGTTTGTGGGTGGGGGGGG
>JAODJU010000130.1:3625354-3638863 GCA_026776725.1 Gnathonemus echidnorhynchus
CACGGTTTAAATGGACTTCATATTCGTTCACTTACATTTTGCCCAGACTACCTTAAATCCGACAAGTTACCCTGATAGGCCAGTAACCCCACTTCATAGTACAGGCCACTGGTCAGTTGGGATCTTCTTGTTTTCTTGTGTGTGAGTGTGTGTCTGTTTCTAAAGGATATATACCTCTTTATATTGTGTGCTTACTTTTTTTTTTTTTTTAAACTCCCCCAGAAAATGTATAGATTTGTATAATGGTCTATATAGAATGTATCAAATATTTTTTGCTATAAAGAATGTAATAAAAATATAACCATGAATATCGAAGTGTGTTTCAGTGGCTTAACTTAATTTCCATAAAATGAAAATTTGAATTTGGTGAAATTTGAAAGGATTCTCCTGAATTAGTAAAGACTCGAATGTGAACTGGAATAGCTGAAGTACTGAAATTTAATCTCTGTCCTCTGAGTGAATCTGCCCAGGCTGAGCGATGGAATAAAATGTCGCTTCGCCTGCAAATTTCTGTATATTGAATATCAGCACTGGGTCTCCTTAAAAATCCGGATTAGTCAATACACCCAATGTGACTGCAAAGTGGCCTGTTTCTTACATGTAAGTAGATACAGCAATATCTTATTTTTCCAAGAAAATCACCTCGAATGCTATTTTTCTGTGTGTGTGTGTGTGTGTGTGTGTGTGTGTGTGGTTTTATTCTTGGTATACTTTTTATGGACTTCTTTTCCAATAAAGTGTTTAAGACCCAGATTGATGATTTGTTTTTTTGTGATAGAACAGTCCTTCCACCTTTTACTGTATATTCTTGTCTCTTCCACTGTGGCCCACAATTCTCTGTACATGCATGTTGAGTATTGTTTTGTAAGTAGGCCAGAATCAAACTGATATTGGCTCAGGACTCAAATAATGTTCTGCGTAATGGTTCTTAATCTATTAAGGACAAGAGCTACTTATGATGCGAGGCCGCCCACACAGCAGGCCTGCGTCAGAGAAATGCGACCCTACGAGTAGGAGTTTGAGAAGTCCTGCCTGTTAGGATCTGATAGGGGCTCTCGCCTGTTTTCTGTCTGGAATTGATACTATCTATTTTCCCGAAAGTTGTACTGCGAGTGTCTCCTGGGGTGTAGCGGAGGCAGTGAGCTCTGAAGGTAGTTACCCCCAAACCCAGGGATGGAGACACGGTGTGGCAGAATTTGTTCTGACGGCTGGCTGACCCCTGGGTCTGTTCCCTGCCGCTGGATGGGTGGGAACCAGAATGAAAAGTCCAGAGTGACTGATGACTCGGGACTGTTTCTCCACCCAGTCCTCAGGGATCTTAAGGCAGGACTGAGAAACACAGAATTAGGATATGCTTCTTGTCCAAAATCATGTTGTAGGTCTCCGCTGCCCGTGATTGGCCGCTTATACCGTTGCTGTGGTGATAAGCATGTAGTGCGTTCGGTGTGGGTTTAAGATCAGGCACTGCAGCTGCTCCATGCTCCGGGCTTCCCCGCGGATGTCGTCACATGGCCGAACGACGCGTGAGGTGAACGAGTGCAATGCTAATAACCGTTTATTCTCTTCGCCCGCTGTGACATGTGACTTCTGCATCACCATGGTTACCCCACAGTCAAAGTGTCCATATAATAGCAGCAGAAAATTGCTTCATGTACCCTATAGCTGTTCCCAGTATTGTTTGTTTCTGACCTGTTTCCATAGAAGCCACCTCTCTAAAGAGCAGAGTTCCAGACATATATTACGGGCGAAAATATGCATGTCCTATGTTGTGGCTCCCCGTAATGCTTGGAGGCTTATCCAAGTCTCGGGGTTTGTGTCTCTGTGCCTGTGTCTGCAAACAAAAAAGAGAAGGAGGGAGAATTTGACCAAGAAGCAGCTACATGCATATGCACACCGCCACAACCCCAGATGTGGGTGAAACGAGGGCTCAATGCGCTGCCCCTAGTTCAAGCTTCTGTGCCGAAATCTCGGGGCTGTAGCTGATCCCATCCGCAGAGCATTCAGAGCCGCAGTCCTAAAACTGTACTATCTTAATGAAAACGGAAACCTGCTTGGCCCTGTGTAGTAGAGACGATCAGGACTCTATGATCAGGAGGTTGTTGGTTCAAATTCCAATAAAGAGTTCATATTGCTTTTGCGCCCTTGAGCAAAGCCCTTAACTCTGAAATGTCCTTCAGTTGCACGAAAAGCGTCACAGTCTCCTGTTTGAGTCAAACGTGAAAGACTTGGTGCGTAAAAACTGAGTTCCTGCGTTCTCCACATTGAATGATGGTGAAAGGTGAAAGTAGTATGACATGTGGACCCCACCTACTACAAACTCACTGTTTCCGGGTGGGGATTTTACGTCTGCTGTATCTGGTGTGTCCGGACCAAAAAGATACTCAAACCCCCCATAAATGGAGTGAAAAATATTCAGGGGGATGAGCTTGAGAGAGGATTCCTTGTCATCAAAAGCGAAAAGAACAGTAATACGTTGAAACATTTCAGCCTTTTCTTTGTGTTTCCGTGTAATAGGAGTCCATTTGTGTCTGGTATTAGGGCCATGAGCGCTGACCCAGCAGCAGGGATGTGCAGAGACGGGCAGTCTGTAGGTGGTGACCTCTCATGCCATGCATTAACCGCACTGTTACAGCGCTACAGCGCAAAGGGGGACTGTGAGGGGGCGATGGCGGGATTCTAACGCGTAGGCATTTTTCGACCAGCGATGCAGAGTTAGCGAGGCTGACGCTAGCTGATGCTAGCTGTTGAATGATGAGAGAAAGCAGCAGAGCGGTTTGTAGAGGTTAGCTGGAGGCTAGCCGAGAGATAATGCACACTCTGGATCAGGCCGACGCCGGAGAGGCGTCCAGATGCTTCTCTCTCTCGCGCGCAGAGCGACATTGGAGATTCTATTATCCTCCCTATTGTGTGACACAGGAACCCAATATTTCCGGTTACGATTTTTGGCAAGCTGGGGCCTGTGCAGCTCAGCTGATTGGCCTCTGCTGGTGTGGGTCTGTGAACGGAGTCAGACGCGAGAAGCATTAAGATGCGAAGTCACATTTTTCAATATCCACAGCCTACACTTATCAAAAAAATAGATCACACGTTTTTTTTTTTCCCCAGTTTTCTTTCAGGGTTTTTGCTAATTCATATGACAGCTGATCGTTTTAGATTTTCATGGAGAGAATATTAGAGGTTATATAAAGCTCTGTTCTGTCACAAGAGTCACGTGAGGGAGTAAAAAACAGGATAAGTGCAGGAATTCAAAAGCTTCAAGTTACAATAGTGCCAAGAGGGATGAGGACAGGATCATGTTTGTCGGAACCGAACTCCACAATCTTTTAAAGCTTACTGTTCCCACACGGCACCCTCCTCAGGTTCTGTATTCTGGGTTTCCATTTTATCGGAGGCTCAAATTTGTGATTTTATGCAGTACATGTTAACATGTAAGACAGCCAATCAGGTGGCTGCTCGCCGTGCCTCTGTGTGGGCAGGTGTGAGAAGAGGCTGGAGAGGCATGGGATTGAATTACCTTCACACCAAGAATGTGGGTGTCTCTTCGAAAGCAGGTTATGCCGCATGGCAGCTTTTTCTTTAACGTTACTTGGCACTGCCATCAGAGTGTAGCCCTGCTGTGTCCCCTTGTGCTATCAGGGATAACCTCTGGGATCCCAGCAACCTTGTACTGAATAAGCAGCTACAGTAAGCAAGATGGATGGATGGATGACATTAAAATTTTTAAATTATACTTGATGTTTGCTCCAAGCACCTGTGGGTGTCATGTCTTGCAGCCTTGTCCCTCCTGTCTCCTCCCTAACGTGGCCCTGATGAGCTGCGCCTGTCGCTTTGTACCCCTCGTTGGTCCTTCTACTTAAGTACCTGTTTGTCTCCTTAGACCCAGCCTAGTCAAGGATGTCAAACCTTCTCGTTGCCCCTGCCCTTCCTTGTTCCAATCCCATTCCTCCCGGTTTTGATCCCTCGTGATCCTGTTTATTTCTGCTCTCTGTTAATTGAATTCAATAAATTTCTCTTGTGATGAAGAGCCTATTTATTAATTAGCAGGGGAAAGATGTTGGTGAATGGATATTCCTTGATTTTTGGTGTTTTTTTTTTTCTTTTCCTTGCTAATGTCATTCGATTTTACATCTAAAGGTCAATTTTTGGTCAGTATATAGTATGTTGGTTTGTTTGACTTCTTTCGGTATTACATGATGGTATGTTTGGATTTATCGAAAACCGATTTTTTAGTTTTTGACAGTTTTTAAGAAACGTCCCACCATTCCACAAAACAGGCAAGACTCATCCTGGGATAACTGGGAAATGTACGTCAAAGAACGAGCAATGTGCGATTATTCAAAAGAGGTGTTGTAGCACTATAATGGTAGCCAACAAAAAAGTTCAGCATCAAAGGCTAATTCTATTAAATTATTAATTTGTCTTGTCAAAGGAAAAAACTGCACATTTGCCACAGTTTGCCTAATTAGCACCGAATGCCCCCCACTGCTCTGATGATATCTAATTGCACCTCTTATTATGCATTAGCGTTTCCAAAGTGTATATCGAAAAAGGTTATCATGCATTGCCAAACTGTTTAATGATTTTGAGAATAAATGTTCATTTTGAAAGATTCACGTTCAATGACAAAATGTTTAACATGCTGCACTGGATTTATGGCTAGCATCTAACTGGTTGAGAGAGTGAAACTGCTATCTCTCACCTCCAATGCTGTGCATCTGAATCTGGCCCTAGGTGTGTGTATGTGTGTGTTTGTCTCAATCTGCTTTCTACTCTGACTTTAATTGCCTTTAGTGACTGATTGCCTTGTAATAGGCGGCTTGTTTTGGGATCACTGCAATAATGGAAAAGCTGCTCTGTCCTCCAACTACTTACATAATGCACGGTCACTGGAGCACTGGGGGCACAAGGCAGGGATGGCAGTCCATCAAAGGGTGCGCACACGTGCTCTGTCACACTCTGGGTAATTTACAGATTTTGATAGGACTGCTGCTTAGCCCTAGTTCTGGGAGGATAGTTGGTCTGAGCTAAACAAATAATTTGGGGCTTGTTCCGATTGTCCCAGTGCCCCCAGCCTAGTGACACCCCTGCATTTTGGACTGCAGTGCGAAACTGGAGCACATGGTTAAATCACAGAGCAGGGAAAGAACTGGACCCTCCACCCCTGAAGGCGCAGTGCTAGTGGTGAGGCATAAACGGTTATTCTAATACCAGAATCAACCTGATTCCCCAGAGTCTGTAACATTAGTGGTAGTGGCAAAAGTATTGCACCATATCATTTTGTTTTAAAAACATTACCTAGGTATGATCTCAATATATATATTTTATCTACCTCTCTGACAGTCTTTAGGCTACATTTGCCACTCTTGCCTCTCCCTCCTACTTATGCTACCATAGCCATATCTGCTGGAGCTTACACATTGCACTTCATATTCCACTCATCTAACTGTTAGCACTGCCTATAGTCTCCCCTACTTTGACTAATTGCACATTTTATTTCCCCTACTCCTCCTGGGGGGTGCTGCCTGGAGACCTCAATTTATCAAGATATCCTGCACACCCTGCTACATGTGACGTCGCCACTACCAATGACGTCCGTGCATCCAGCTCGCCGTTCTGCCTGTGTCATCTTCCATGTATGACCCGCTTGTCGTCTGCCCCCTTGCTCCCCGCTTGTGTCTCAAATTTTATGACTTGGACAATATGACACGGCATTTAGCCATCTCTCCGATTTGACTATCCCTGCCGGCCCCTGGAGGATGGGCTCCCCCTTTGAGGCTGGTCCCTCCCAAGGTTTCTTCCTTCTCGGGAGTTTTTCCTTGCCACTGTCGCCGATGGCTTACTCACTGGGGGCTTTGGGTGGGGATGCTGTAAAGCGGTTTGAGACGATGTAATGTTGTGATAACGCGCTATACAAAAATAAAT
The DNA here is from genome assembly GCA_026776725.1 of Gnathonemus echidnorhynchus. Taxonomy (NCBI): domain Eukaryota; kingdom Metazoa; phylum Chordata; class Actinopteri; order Osteoglossiformes; family Mormyridae; genus Gnathonemus; species Gnathonemus echidnorhynchus. Next base: position 3,631,277 of record JAODJU010000130.1, read on the forward strand.
TTGTTGTTGTTGTTACATTTAATTAATGAACGATCGGAGAACGGTGGTCTTTCGGGGGTGGGATTAGTGTGTCCTGTCAATCAAAGCCTGACGAAAACGAACCAATGTAGTTGTCAATGGCACGTGGGATGAGCTAGTGGGTGAGCGACAGCAAATTATATTCTGTGCATTTCTCCAGTTATTTTAAACTAAATTAACTTACAAAGTCTGGGAGACGTTTGTGAAATACGCCTGTCACCCTCGTCAAAAATCGTGTGCCTCTTTGGCGTATTTTTAACTAGTGGCAAAACATAAACGAAAGATAAACGCAGAAACGAGCGGCAATTTTAAATAGCCACTGCAATGTTTTTGCACAGAGAAACTCACGGATGTCCGATTCCTGCACGAAAATTCCCCAAACTCACTTAATTTAGGTTATTCTTTGTATCGAACACATTCAGTCAAATAAATCAATGCTGTACGTGTTCCATTGTAAAATGGTGCTTTGGAAATATGTAAAAGAAGTATACATGCCCAGTTATTGAGATAGGTATAAGTTATAATTATGGCTATGTAATAAACAGACCTATTACATACATACAATATAATTTTTACATTTCTTTTTGAAAATACGAATTATAACCTCAAATCGTAAATTAAGTTTTAAATTTTAAGGCTACATTTTACATAGGCGTACCTGCTTAAATTTTGATAAAGAATAAAACATCCGTGCCTTATTTAAGAAGTATGTGGTTGATTTATTTCACTTCAAACGGGTCCCAGAAATACACGTCTCAAATTCACATCGAAGCAACATTCAAAAATTTTAATTCTCAGAATAACTTGGAATCCATATACATACTTTATTGAGCACAATGACTACTAATGTTATTAATAAATATAATGATATTACAGTTGCGTAGTAGTAAACTGATTAAACGTAACGTTACGGATGTTTATTTTGACGATGGTCCCGGGTGTGGACTTCTCCTTTGGAGCCGCAGTACCACGCAGATCCCTCCCGGGGCCCTACAGAACCGACTGTTTGACAACCTGCGTCATGTGACGGCAGCTGGGTAAAAGATGGCGCAGCCGCGGCTCCGACGATAAGCAGTAGCGGTTACGCGACTCTCGACTGCGGGACGTTTCTGCAGCGCAGGGAGGGAAATGCGCGCGTCTTCTTACTGCGCGACGATAAAATGACATTGGTGTCGCACAGAAAAGCTGCCTTTGCAATAGACAGGATCTCCCTTGTGTAGTTAGAAACCGCTCTGAGGAACTGAGAGGGAGAGAAGGGAATGCTGTTTGGGCGAAATAAATAAATAAATGTCCCCATTCTAGCCCTGGTCGGAGATGCTGCTGCATTGAGACCGTTGGGGGGTGGGGGGTGGGGGGGAGATTCTCGCACAAAAGTGGATAGGCAGAGATTACAGATAACAGACCACTGTTAGCTGTACACGTTTGCCTGTTCCCTGCAAGATATCAGACAGGTACTCTGAAGATCGGACAGTTTTTTCCTCTTTCTCTCTCTCTTTTTCAAGCCAAATACTATATCACTTTATACTTTTATTTTATTTTTAATTTTTCAAATAGTAGTGTTATTTTCCTGCTGTAAGTAAATCGGATCTAAGCGATTTTTTTTTTGCAACTTTCACTCATATTCTTCCATGAAAACGACTAAATCAGGCTTTGATTTCTTGGGATTTTTACCAGGATCATGTGGACCCCAACGGAAGAAGAAAAAATCGGAGTCGGTAAGTTAATTAGTCAATCCAGCTCCCTTGTGTTTTGTAGAATTTGCTTTATAAAAAGTCGCGGTGATTTTAGCGTATCTTCCGAAAGTGCATTAATCTACGTACTTCTGTAATAAATAATAAAATCTTATTGGTTGCCTTCTTTATAGTCTACTCAGGTAGTAAACCCCCATCCCGATTTTTTTCTTTATTTTGAGAACTCATAGATCATAAATGAAACAAATGAATATCAAAATGAAATATTTATTGAGAATTTAACACTTGTTAATGTTCATTTGTATCTTTATACCCAATACAAAGTATTACTGCATCGCTGATTTATCCCGAAATAGATACACGTTTCTGTTTTTTCTTGTTTTTTTCGATGATGTACATGTCAACTCTCGATACAATTTATATGCTGTTGTGGCCAATTCAGCGTGTTCAATACAGTGATGATTAGTGAGAAAACTCCCGTTTTGTTTGGTGCAGTGTCTCGGCGGCCAACAGGGGGCAGTCAAAACGCGCACCTCTCCAACAGGTGCATAGGCGAGGAATAAATATATATATTTTAAATGTGAGTTAACGATATCTATGAGATGTCTATATATATACTTAAATTTATTCTACGTACATACATGCGTAGAATAATATGAAGTACATTTGAGGTGTACTTTAGCTTACAGAGGTGCAGTAGACTATGCATCTGGAACTTGTGATCGATAGGGAATGTGTATAAGAAAAAAAAAAAACAGCGAAAATGGACATACGATGAAATACGCATATTAATATCATTTGATGCCTCTTTACAAATGATTTCTGCTAAAAAGTCTACGTGTATCGGTGCACAGTCAATATGTTTCATTTTAATCTTTTTTCCGCGCTGTTTTCTAGTAACGTTATCAATTAAATCAATCGATTTAGAGGTGTTTTCTCTTTTTTTTTTCAATAAAAATCTTTATTTCCGTTGGATATAAATGAACTACTGTGCGAGATTGAATGGGTACATATTACACTGGCCGTACGTTGTTAACGTAGTTAGAAATCGAACCAATTACTCGAATTGCTGTTCTTGCAAGAGCAGAATTAAGATTGTTTCAATACAAGAGATTCAGGTAAATCATTTTTTAGTGTACAAGATTTACAACTTACTCCCAAACACGTTGCGAAACTTGCGTTTCTTCGTAAATATAAATATATATACTACATAGGCCCTATATGAAACAAATGGATGATTGCATTTCTAATTTAAAAGATGTCGTTTGAGTCTTAAATTCCATAGGAAGTACATTGGTTACTGTTGTCAGGTAGCAGACGTAATGTTGTCTTCTTTCGCTATTATATGACCTCATTCAGATACCGTAAAATGTAATACATTTTTAACATTTCACATCCTTGTTCCTTTTAACATACTTCGTATCACGTTAAGGATCCAGCATGATACATCGAGTCTATTGTGTTCAAGTGACGTGGGAATAGAGCCTCAGTTTTGTGCAAGTATAGTTAAAAAAGGAAAAACACTTGTTTTCAAGCTGCTTGCGGCTTATAGACGTCATACTTAATAAAAATGCTCGGATCATTGCATTGATATGATTTTCACTTAAATGTATTAAATTGTTTGCTGTGATACAGGGCTGGTGGTTTTCCTTGAGAGATGCCGTTTTACACTTAGGTAAGGTACCCGTTACAGTTTATTGCCCCTGTATCTGGATAAATATGGAACAATTAACCCAGAGTACCTCTCTCGAGTATGGCAACATTTTCCCTACGGATTAAAACGTCCATGTCCATTTTCTTAAACAGTAAACTCCGCTGTTATATAATATCAAACAGTACATTTAGAGTGACTGGTCGATTATGAAATTAGAATTGCGTTATCTTTAATTACTTCGGTTCAGGCTCTTAAGTCTATTATACAATTAAAATAGCGGCGCAATGCGGTTCCCTCAAGGTGTTTTTTCATCGCTTAAGTTAATATTGGATGTTTTTTTATGCTACCCAGTTGACGCTTTCAGACTATGACAAATTACATTGTGATATGACTTGATAATGAGTGACTGGAGCCAACAGACGACGGAATTAGCCACTTTTCAGGTTTTGTTAGTTAGTTTGAAAAGCTGTCAGAGACAGTGATTGTTGTAAAATGTCTCGAAGCGAACTCAGATGTCTCTTTTATTCTCCAAATCAGAATTCCTTTGTCTAGCATCACAAAGATGTCAACCTGTACATAAGTGACAGTATACGCCAGCAGTTTAAATAAGCATAACTGAAAATTACACTTAAACGCACAAATGATGTCCGAAAAAAGTGATCGAGCGTTATGCTGAACCGTTAACGATGTGTGTATTGGCAGCTATCCAAAGAATCAGACCTAAAATTATTATTATTACATGTACGTAACAAACATATTTGTTAATTTTGGATTACTTAATAGTTCTCTGTAATTATAAACATTTATTTACATGATCTTTAACATTATTAAAGGTTTATTTTAAAATTTCACTTAAGGTGACAGTAGGTCCAGTGCACATTAATAAAAAGTATAGAAAAGTTTAACGTAATCTGCATGGTACTTTGGAGAAGTATATTTTACTTGATAGAAAAAATTAAACGACACCAAGGGTACCACTTGCCAATAGATTTTACCGCTGGATGTTGTTATAATTTACTAGGATGATTATTATTATTGTTGACTGGGGGAGTTAATTGAGGTTGATAACCAATGATTCATCGGTTTTGTCATAATTCACAAATAGGACACACAAAATCTTTACATTTCTGATTAAAAAAGGCCCACGATTGAACGGATTCCAGCTAACTGATATGAGGCATGACAGGTACCCAGCCACATAAGCTTATTAAGATGAATGTCACACTACTTGCAGTTCTACAGAGACATCTTGAGTCAAACTGTCTCATGTTTTATAGAAACATAATCTCATCAATATCATTTCAAAAGTTCCAGCAGAGGACAGGCTGCAGAAAATGAATCACAGGTGCATCATTGCAGCATTATTGTAAGAGTTGCTAAGAGCAGCTTGTGCCCTTCAGAGATTACTTCCAGCAAATTCCCAGCCGCATTACTGGAGTGGGAATGGGATGTGCCATCTGTGCTATGAGGACCAGGTGAGCGCTATGGAAGCGTGTTCTAAAAAGCTGCATTTCATCATATTCCCCATTAGTCTCTGCAGGCATGATTCTCCGTTGGTGCTGCAAAGGCTAGTCGACGTACTGTAAGTGCCAGAAAGGACTGAGATGGATGTCAAATGCTGCGGACGGCTGTCTGGCAAATGCACAATTTTCGCTCTTTAGCAGGACATGGGTACTTTATATGCAAAACCAAAGGTTGATTTGATCTCCGTGGCGTATGTCAGTGGGTTTCGAAAACGTCGTCTTCCCGTTTCGATTAATTTTTAATTTTTTAATTTAATTTTTTTTTTGCAATTTTATAATGAGTGTCATGTCCGAATCTGAAAGCCTGGGTCGTACTGCCCGCCGCCGTTTCAGTCGTGGTGTGGAGATTGGTTTTTTCCAGCGTGTTTGTCTGGGTTTCACTGCAGGTTTAACTTGATTCCTGGAGGCTGAACTGACACTTTGGCCATGTGACGGTTTGATGGTGGAAATGACTGCATTGTGGATGAACGTTCACATTTATTTACCACTCATCTATCTTTGTCTCCCCTATATATATTAACTGATTGCTATTTAGTCGCACATATTATTATACTTGGAATTTCAAGGGGAATTAGACTCATTAAATCTATACATTTAATTTATTTAAATGGTTATTTAATAGTTAATTAAAAGAGGTCAATTAAAATGTCTTCCCAATGATGATACTGTTAACAAATATAGATGGCATACTTATAAATGGATGAAATTAAGATTAACGAACACTCGCACATAATTGTGTGGGAGGACTTGGTGAACAGGATTGTGGTAAATCAAATTCTAATCACTGATTTTGTTTCAGTTAATCATTCCTATTCTGCATTGCAGCTACATGGTTTCAGGATAATCTATGATTTATTATTAGATAATGGGGAATCCAATGAATCTTGGGTCCTGTCATGATTCCTCTTAGTATCAGAGAGACTGATTGAGTTAATGTCTTTGAAGTTCCATTTCTCTAGTGCCTTTAGTTGTAATGCCATTCTTCTATTGAATGTCGCAATACAAAATAAATATAATAATAATAAATTAAAATAAGTATGTCTGTGGCCAGTAATAGTTGTTTCTGTTCACTATTATGCCAAGCTTAAACTGTAGATGTCAGATAAGCAAAAAGATGGACAAGAACATGAGGACAGTTCACTGTAGATCCTAAGTGATGGGTTGTAGCCACTTCTGTTTGTTTATTTTGTTTGTTTTGTTTGCTGTTTGTTTACTTTTACACTCGTTTATTCTTCCTGGGCCTGGTAGAATCAGAATTTATAGAATTTGCCACTCTCTGTAACGGTAGCCAGGAAAATGGGGCGGTGAGGAAAATGAGGGAAAACAGAGCACAAGACTGTGAGTTGTGCAGGACTGGAGGGGTACAGATTCCAACACTGTGCCGGGAGGTAACTCGTGGAGCCTCTCGAGACGGTCCGGAAGATTCTGGCAGGCGATGGGAAAACATCTATTCACCCCAATACCTAATGAATGGGGCTTTGTGATGTGCTGGGGAGACGTGAATGTAGCGTGGGGCCCCAGGCCTGCCAGGGCCGCGTGAGTTCTCACCAGCAAGAGCTGGGCGCTGCCCCAAGCACATAGCCTGCCATTAAAGACAGCTCATATCCTCAGTCTGGGGGCAGCAATGAAATGCCCACGGTCAGACACAGTGGTGTTACAAGGATGCCATACTGCGGTGGGTATTTGGGTGTGCAGGGTGGGCAGCAGTGTTCAAACCGTGGGGAGGGGCATTATCAGAGCTAGTAAAAGCTGTTGACTGGTGGGGGTGGCAGTTGATTGGATTGGTGGGCCCATAGCCACACCCCCGGTCAGGCACCCTGAGATTATATTCTCCTTAGGACTTAACTTCCATACAGTTTTGGGACCAAACCCTCTTCCTCTGGTGTACAAACCTCATGTATATCGCCATGCATAGTCAAACAAAGTAGATGATGCTGTTTCAAAGTGACTCCTCCTTGCAGAAGGTTTTTGAAGACTTTTTCTTTTTGCGTGTTTATTTTTGTTGGGGGCCCATGAATTATACTGTTGGTCTGTTAAGAGGGAAAAAGGAGATGTTGGATCTTGCTGTCAGCACTTGAGAAGGGAGTCTGTCACTCTGCATTTCCCAGCATTCCTTGTTTCCTTCTGTACTGGTTGGGGTCAAATGGTTTTTCATTATTTACTTGATTAACTCCATTTACTCCACCAGGCCTGGTCCTGGCCAGACATTTGGAGACGTCGTTAGTATAACCCAAGACACAGTAAATCCCAAGATGGATTAAAGTTAATGTTCTATTTTCCTAACACCTGTTTAATGAATAGCTGCTGTTCTGGTATTTTCCCCTCAGCACCTGGTCCAGCATTTAGGACTAAAAAGAGGGATTTGCTGATGAATGCTACAGACTGTTGCATGGCCTGTTCTACAGGCAACCTTATGAATTTCTTGCAGCTTCATGTTGTATAATCCTTGGGCCAGCACCCTGTGTTCACTGGGAACATCATGTATTGATCTACTGAGAAACGTCACGTTGGTTTAGTCTAACTGAAGTACAGTGCTGTGCCTCAGAACTGCATTGCTCAACGTGAGTGCTAGCCCTAAGACAATACTTCTACCTCTGCCATCATCCTTTAGGCTTGGGTAAGTTTTTGGGTAAATCATGATATTTTGAGTATACCACAAATATTTTCATTCAGCTCCAAATATAATATACAGAACCCCCCG
>JAODJU010000130.1:3648564-3663043 GCA_026776725.1 Gnathonemus echidnorhynchus
ATCCCCCCCCCCCCCCCACCCCCGGTGATGTATTCAGTTAAGTTTGTAGGAAGTGTGAGCTGTTTGTCAGTGAAAAGCCTAACTGGCAGATGCCGAGAAACACGCAAGTACCGTCCAGGTTCAGGATACGCGAGGAATGCATGCGTGTGTAACGTACAGTCCAGAGATGGGGTGGGCTTCCTGTGGGGGATGCGAACATGAGCTCTGAAAGCTCACTGGAACGAAAGAAAAACGGAATGTTTAAACTTACTTCATCATTTTTCATCCCCTGTGGTAAAATCATGACTTAGCCATTTCAGTATTTGTACAGAATTTGCATATTTGCCCATCCATATTAAATAGTTATCCAGTCAGGGCCGGAATGATCCAGACCTTATCCCAGGAAGCGTTGGGTAGAAAGCTAATTAAAAATAGTTTTCTTTTGCTACAATTTTATGCTCAAACTGGACTATACGGTTGACTGTATTAAAATATCTCTGTATCTAATGGGCAAAACATCGATCAAAGACAATCCTTTACACTTAGTACGTGCAATTTGATTGATGTAAACTTGTCAGTGTTTTTAATGTTAAAAGCTAAAAGACAGGCATTTTGACAGACAAAGCACGAGACTGAGGGAAAAAATTAAAACGAAAGTGTTCATTTTTACCATCCATTTCTGGCTTAATTGTGACTCTGCTTTAGCAAAAAGAGTCGAAAACATTTCAGTCCAAGTCCTAAAACCAATGCACGGCAGTAACTGTAAAACTATAATCTGCGGAAAGGGATCGTAAGCGGGGGTTAGCGAATGCCGCAGACGACAGAAGCGGGGTGTCCATTAAACCCCAACAGCACTCCAGCAACAGCCACGTAAATATTCACTCCAAACTGCGGATACAGGTGTTGAGATTGGGAACACGCTGCCCCCTTTTTAAAAGGCTTTACTTTGGTATTAATATTCTGTTGACGATTCATATCTGAAACGGAAATGCCGCTTACGGGAAAATCTGAATTAACACATCTGTTCTAACGAGGAGAAGCTTGGGGCACTAGGGCTGAAGTCGACCGAAATGCACAGAAAATTGCTGCTCTTTTATAATCATGAATCTCTGACGGTGCTTTACAAATATTTTTAGGTACGTCCTCCATCTGAAAGCATTAGTAAATGTACCCCTCTGATCAATAATGTACCCCATAATGAATCATCTACCCTTTCTTACTAATAATTTACCCCTGTAATTAATAATGTAGACTACCTCTCTTAATAATAATCTTAGTCTTGTAAAAAGCAGCTTAGTGTATGGCATCAGCATGACACAATTGTTTTTTAAGACATTTAACATTTATAGCACTACAATAAAAGGCATCAAGGATCTCCTTGAAAATCAAGACACCAGTAAGAATTTGAGGGTAAATTATTTCACTCGCTTATTTCACATATCCCAAGCAGATGCTGGTGAAATCTTAGTGCATTGATTTTTAACACTTAGGAAGGGACTCTGGCCATCTTGTAGGAATAATGAGAAACAAAATAAAGATTAGCACATTCAATATTACCGGGCCGCCTTGCCTGATTTCCAGAAGATTTCGGGCCTGCTGTGGACTTACCATGTAGAGGGTCACACAAGACGCCTGGATGTCTTATAAAGAGACTGGATGGTTTTTGCCTGCTATTTTTTAAAATTAAATTTGCATGTAGATCTTAAAGTATCGGAAAGAGTGGCTACAGTCTTAGCGTAGAGGGATGTGATGGATTATGACAGTTTGGCCTCGGGATTTAAATCCCCAGTTCCAGGGACATCCTCACTCCTGTCACATCCTCATCTGCTTAATGTTTGCTTAATTTTAATGATGTCCAAACAGTTTCTCTAAAAATAGGCAGTGGGGTCTTTGGAGCACTTGCCCAAAATCTTACACCTATACTCACGCCAGTCAAAATCAAAATGTGGTAGCTCTGAAGCTCTTGGTGACCTCCGATGATCTCCTCGGGATGTGACTCCACCAGCAGGATGTCGTTTTTTTAGGGGACCCCGTTTCTTCTTGCGAAGGCCAGGCTACAGAGATGAGTAAAGGCCCCTGCGTCCGGTGAACAGGAAGCCATCGCGCCGTAGAGCTCAGATGTTACTTCGGCAGGAAGTTGGTGGTACAAACTGATTCGAGGGGGACTGTTGAAGGGTTAGCGTGGAAGTGCAGCCGAAATGACCTGTGTGACCTTGACCCAGCAGTAGGGTCCTTTCCGGAAAAGTCTGCGAGCTCCGAAAAATAAAAGCACTGGAAAAGGGAACACAGGCATACAATAATGAAATAAAAAATCTAGATCTGAAACAACCATCATTTGCTACCAAATACTAATGTATAGTAAACATGGAAAGGATATTTACACTCGAATGTTATTATAAATACTGGTTACCATCAACATGTAAAGTTTCAAATTTGAACAAGGAATCCACCCATTCTTCAGTCCATCAATATCTTCTACCTAGTTATCTTGGTCACTTGCCCATTGCCTTGGGGGGGGGGGGGGGTATGGGTATGTTTACCCGGGCACTAGACAGCATCTCCTTCCACCGAGGGGGCCCAGGTTGATGGGGCCCAAAATTCCTAAGTATGCCGCTGGTCACAGATAAATTAAATTCCACATATTTTGGGGGGTAAAATTCCGAAATCTCATCTCCGAAACCTCCGGCCCCAAGGATCTCAGTCGTCGGCCGCTCTGTGGGAATTCCCACCGTGTCATTCCGGGACTATTAACAGTCAGTGGTGTCCATTGAAGAAAAAAAAAATCAGGCCCAACTGTGTCGAAAGGATATTTGCCACCAGAGCGACTTGGCTGCTAGAGTCAGTGCGGTCACACGTGAGGGAGACGCGTCGGCCCTGCTGGCATCACCAAGTGGGACGGCCCTTTTTCCGGAAGCAGGTGTGCCTGCTCTACCTGTTCCTTTCAAGGTAACCCTCAGCCAGTGACGCCACGTGGATTTTTATCCTCTCCGCTAATCTGTGAATGTGCGAACGCCATCTGCCTCTTTCTCCCAACCCCCACCTGACGCCTAGCCTCCCCCCATACGCCCGTCCCTCTGTCTCTCACCCTCTTGTGTCTCTGTCCATCTCTCTCCCTCTCTCTATTACTCCCTCTTTCTCTGCCATACTCTCTCAGTGTGAAAAATGTTCCTGTTTATTTGGCGTGTGTGTGTGTGTGTTTTTTTTAACTATTGCACTCATTTGACAACTTAGTAGACTTTGTTTTAGGTATGTATTGTGTTAAAAAAAGCATCAATTATATGCATTTTTAAGCTTAGTTAACATTTTATGATTAGGTTTTTTAATTATTTCCTATTTGTTTAGTCTCATCATGAGCCTGGCAGTGATTTAAATTTTATTCCTTCGTCTAAGTCGCGGAGATTACTGGGACACGATCGTAGTGTGTGTCTCCTCTCCAGATATGTTTGCTTTGGCTGCGTCAAGCGTGAGATTATCTCCTCAGATCTCGTGCTAAGAGGGGGCCTCATTTTGTCCATCAGCTTTTGGGGTAGGACTTAACCATGAATGCAGTGCTTTTGCCATCTATAATCTCCTGCCACATTAGTGATTAACAGCAGATAGTTTGAAATCAAATTTAGCAGAAAAAATATTATTTGTTTTCACACTCACAGAAACACACACACACGTTTGTAATTATATCTTTGTGGGGACTCCATTCATTTCTATGGGAAAAACTCTAATCCCAACATGGCGACTTTAACCCCTACCCAGCCCTAAGCTTAACCATAAGTAACCAGACAAAATATGACCGGGGGGGCACCCAGGCCTGTGGCTGTGTAACTTTTGAAGCATCATTAAGATTGTAGTGATGAACGACCATGAAAAATGTACCTACAATTAATGAATGCAAACCGATACAATGTCACTAATAAAAGTCTGAATTATATATGTGATTTTTGGAACAAAATGTTGTATCTGAGTTTTTCAAATGGACACATGGACATGACTATAGCCCCCATGCCCCCGCCCCCGTCCCCGGTTCTGATCCGCTCCACAGTCCATGGTGCATATCCACGTCGTTGTGGAGGAGCTGAAAATCACTATCTGAACTGAGTTCATCGAAGACCAGCAAGTTCTCCACAGTAGTGACGCAACTCCCCGGAGTTATGGCGAGACATCCGTCAGTTCCCAGAGTTCCCTGGTCAAGCACGTCAATGGAGCTGATTCATTCGCTGGCCTTCACACTGGATTTGCAACCCAGAGTGCGTCGGGGGGGGGGGGAGGGTTGCTGCATTGAAATGCGCCGCAGGAAACTCTGCGACTGCATGCGTTTTCCCCGAGTTCCACGCTCGGTGGGAAAAATACGAACAATAAAGCAGCTCTTTTTACTCAGAAGCCCTATTTAGTGACGATGTCATATCCCTCCGGAGGTTAGGAGGCTGAGTAGCAGGGTAAGCCTGGTCCGGCAGACGGTTGGCCTGGTCCGGGGTTGGCGGTGGGGGATTTCCTGTTAGCTTTCAGTGGCAGACACGGATACGGCTGCCCGAGGTCAGCCTGCCAAGTCTGCCTGTGCCTCAGGGCTGAGCCATTCCCAGTGGCAGCAGTTTGCTTCGACCTGGGGAGTTTTTAATTAATCCTTTTACTGAGGAAATGTTATCGAAAAGCCGTCGTGCCAAAACGAAATCGCAAAGTGGCCCCCTCTCTTTGCCCTGGGGTGCGCGAGGATTCGGAGGAATTAGCCGCGGTGGCCTCAGGACTGCGTGATAGCTGTCAGCACGGGGCGGCTCGTCCTGCCGATGAGTCACTTGCGCACGGAAAACCTCGATGCAGATCACCGCATGATGCGACGGAAGTTCATCAGCACGGGCAAATAATCAGTCCCCTTGTTCAGCAACGCATCGCACACTAAAGATATACCAGGAGCAGACATCACGCATGTTACAAGAAATAAACCACATCATTCAAAGTGATTGAATGCGATAACTGCTAAACTATATTAAAAGAAACAGAGCTGGTGAAAATATAATGACTCAGTAATGGTGTGAGCCACATGACACATTGAGGTAGAGTCTTTTAAAACGGGGACAGCTTCAGGGGAAATGCTGACTCAGGAATGTCTGCCTGCAAAGGTAGGACAGGAAAGTACAGCCTCACTCACGCTTTGCCCTAAACCACTTCGGCCATGTTGTTTTGATGCGGCAGACCAGGATACATTGATTATGTATTAATAAATGCATGTCAGTCTAAGTCTCGCCACATCTCTGACTGATATCTACAGTAAAGTCCTTCAGATTTCACGTTTGTTAGTGCGACTGCATTATCAAGCATTAGGAAAGGAATGATTACGGTGAATTAAGCTAGTGTAATTGTGGCTTAACCTACTAGTCGAGTTAACCCCCAAATGGCCGCCATCTGGACCCTCGAGCGCTTTGAAGTATCCCACCAGCAAACAGCAGGAAGGTGCAGTGGAAACAGGCGCGCTGTGGCCATCAGGCTGACGAGGTGCCAAGAGCACAGAGAATCAGGTCAGCGGAGAATGCAGAGCCGAAAATTATGACTCCCGTGTATCGTAACTGGGAGCCCCTTTAACCTCATTTAGATTGTTTAATTGCCGAAGTGCCTTTTCCCCGGTTGACGAGGCCCCCTTTGACAAGGCGTCGTGGGGGATCTGAGCTTTTCTCTTTGCACCGATTGGACCATTTTAAAGAAGGAGAGCCTTCCGCTGCGGTGTGTTTACAGGGGGGAAATAATCTGTCTGCGTCGTCTACCATCTTGTTTTCTGATAATGTCATAATTCCAGGGGAAGCCCCCCCCCCCCCACCGCAGTCGCACTTGCATTCCACGTACAGTAGGTTGGGATTTCCTAACTATCGTTCGGGAAATTTTTGAGGGTTGCATCTGGTCATCCAGATACCCTTTATATGCCTGGGATTAGATGCCTATTTCCTTTCAGCAGTCCCTTGGAAGCCAGTGAACGTGGTTCTTCATGACTCCATAACCTGCTACTTTGACTTCAAATTATCAATGACAAACTGGTAATTTCCCCCATAATTAAGACTGAATGACAGCTACTCTCCTACCAGTTCTGAGAGAGAATATCTTTGCGTTAAAGAAATGTGGAGCACTCTTGCTTTGACAAATTTCACATATAGCGTCTCAAAGTTGTTCTCAGTACAAACCATGAGATCTACCTGTCTTTCTGTCTCTCACATACCGGCATCTGCACTTCTGCAGATTTAGGGTATTAGCAGAATAGGATTAACCCATACATTCAGCAAGCCTGCTTCTCTCCCTGGTTGTCATTTTGGGCAGTTTGGAAATCAGTGTAATTGTAGCGATCCTGACAGAACGAGTCATATGAATGAGCCCATAACTGTAACGTATAAGGTGTCTCACAACCACCCACTACATTTAAATGTATTTATTTTACAGACGCTTTTGTCGAAAGGGACACACTAGCAAGGCAGATAATACATCACAAGTTTGTATAGTGACACAGCTGGGGATGGTATTTATCAAAGTCACATTCACCAGACACCAGCTGAAGCGAAGCGAAATAAATTTCTCAATAGTAGTCATTTCAACGTATCACACATACCCAGTGTTAGCTGTTTTCAAGCCCTGATTAATGCTGATAAGAAAACAGTTCACATACAAATTCAATTATTTAATACATGCCACATTTTGTATCAATAGTGATCGTTCATCAGTAACCCTGTCTGGATCTGCAAGCTTTGTTAAGCAGATGCAGGATGATTCGTACTCTATGTAAAGTTTATTGTCTTGTAATAAAATTTAGCCAACTGACCAATGTGGCCTCAGATGTGCTACAGGGACTGCAGCTTCTCCTACCAGTAGCACAGAGGCAGCCAAATCTTACAGCAGGTCCATAAATTATCAGATTTTTTTCTTTCATTTAATTTATGACGCTCCATCTCTGGTCCTTGACAACGCCGATTCGGTGACAGCTTTAAAATTGTCCTCTGACTGACACTCGAAACACAGGTGTGATTTATTCTCCAAATTACCGCTTGGAAAATGGAAATCGGAGCTGTGGCTGAGAGGACATTGGAACTCGGCTCCAGGTCGGATCGCCGTTCATAAGTCTTTGCCCTGCTGTCCACCGTTGACGTGACGAGGATGGACAGGACAATTGGACGCGACTGTGGTCACGTGAGAGCAGAATTCCTCAGGAGTCACGGTGTGAACGCCGGGAGTCAGTGCCGAGCGATGGTCCGTCGTCTTGCGGGCGGACAGGAGGGACCACCTGCGATTCATGGTCGCTGAAAGCCCCCTCTCTGGAGGAGAGACGGAGGGCCTCGGCCCGTGCCCTAGTGTCTGCAGATAAGTGCCACTGACCTCATTAAGCGCTCCCCTGACTGTAGAGCTGGAGAGATCAGCCTGACAGATTGCGGGGCAGACCGCCTTCCAACCGCGCCGGCGTGGGACTCCGCGTTCCTCCATTCACGGCTGACTGGAAAAAGCTCGGCGGAGCCAGTGCTGTCCCACGCTCGTCCGTGGGGGGGGGGGGGCAAGGGACATGCGTGGGGGGATAGAGGGAGAGCGAGAGAGGGAGAGACTTCACTTCCTGTCATTCAGCCTCTATCAAAATGAACTGTCCCATCTTTTTCGGTTCTTGTGGGCCGAGTCTGCGAAAAGCGCCACCTGGCTCCTGCCGCACATCCGCGACTCCCGCGGAGGAAGGGACGGCTGTTGACCTCAATAAAAGCCTCCGCTGCAGAGGGGAGATCGGCAACTGTAGCCAAAGCCTTAGAGAGCCTGCCTGTGATGATGGCATTCAGATTGTATTGGGGGTGGGGGGCGCTCTAGGGGGACCTGCTGGCCAAGAATATCAGGATGACAGAGCCCTCTGCAGGGGAACAGAGTCATTTTCTCAAGTGACTTTGATTCAGGCGAGAGACGATTACGCTTCCACCTCAGTTGCCTACTCACTACAACCATTATTCCCAAGTGGCGAAATTAAAAGATTTTATCTCACCGGGCCGCTCTGCTGACCCGCTGGACACCTGTGAGCTAGTGAATGCCAGCAGTGAGTGTCATGTTGGCCTCTAATCAAAGCTTGATGGTGTTTTGCATGCAGCCGTGTGATTGGCTGGGCAAACGGAAGGCGGAGTCACAGAGATGAGCGGGGATGCCAGACTGGGAGCAAGTTGTGAACAATGTTCTGCAGGAGAATTCGGAATGATAAGCACTGCAGAGGAAATCTGGGGGCAGGGGGTGGGTTTGGGCATATTATACTTTTATTATTTGCTCCGGGCTCAAATGATCTTTTTTGCTCAGCAGGAAAATCAACAGAAAAAAAAACAAAACTGCAGAAGAGAAGAAAGGCAGGCAAAACTGTCCTTTTTTCAGTCCGCCCCCTTTCACCAGAGGACATATTTTAGCTTTCACCCTTATGAGCAAGAATTACACTTTCAACGAACTGGACATGCATTCGAAACAACCACTCAAAAGCATTTATCTTTGCCGCGTTAAATATTTCCTCTATTTTGTGTCCCTTACTATCAACATCTGGAAAAGAATTCATTGACGTTAGTTTATCAGGAAAAAAAATGGCAAGTGGCAGGAAGTAAATAGTACTATCAAAGTCCAAGATTTCTACATTAGGATTCCTTTAGGGAGAAGAGGTCTGATTCCTCTCTTGCATATAGATTCCCAGTTTAGACACTCGTCCCAGTTTTCCTAAGGCCTTTCTTTTAACCCTGTTTTGGAAAATGTTGAATACGTGGGAGAGGAAAATGACTGACTGATTTAGCCTGGCAGGAAGGATTTTGCAAATGTAACAATTCTTTGTACATTTTTTTTTAACTAGCCAGTTTGGCATTAACCTATTTCAATTAATCTACGGACTGTTCGGGACAGAAAGGGAAGCTTGGTGTCTGCTTTTTAATAATAAGCAATACTTTTTTATTGATCCCCATAGGGAAATTCTCTTTACACCCCCCCAGCTTGCTTTCTGTAGGTGAGAACAAGCTGGCTGTGAAGGGCCGCCACTCACGGTCGTACCCTTGGAGCTGGGGGTTAAGGACCTTGCTCAAGGACCAGTGGACGTGCTGAGGCCAGGCTCAAACTGGCGACCTTCCTATCGCAGCCACAGAAGCTTAGCCCACTGGACCACATGCTGCTCCTGTTTAATTATGTTACTTATTAAATAAGCAATATATATTAATATAACCCTGTTTGGTAGATTGTTAAATGTGGTATTTGGGAGCAGACAAGATAGTTGTGCTATTTAGGTTTCTCTCCGAACAACATATGTACAGCCAGTAAACTGCAATATGGCAGATTTTTTGAGGACGGAAAATTTTAACAAACGAAAAGTATTTCATTTCTGAGTCCAGTGAAGATGTAGCAGCTTATGACTGCAGTCTGTTTCCCCGCATATCCAAGCCCTTCCCAGTAAAGAATGAGTCATATTTACTCTGTTAAAGGCATCTTATCATCCACTATCTGCTCTTGGTTTATATTGTCTGTTGTGTAAATCAGCTGCATTTTCTTCTGATCTGAGCTGTTCCCCCAAAGAAATGACTCATATTTTGTTTAAGACTTTGTGTCATTCCTCATTTCCCCAAGTATTTTCTTCTCTATAGACTGGGCATCCAAAGTAACAGCTAACCATAATCTGGACAAGCTTGTACCTGGAGATAAATCTGTTTATCAAATGTCGACATAACATAACAGCCTAATCACAGTATGCTAGGAGGACAGTGCTGACACCTTCAGAAAAGCAACCAGCTGGCAGAATAGTTTATGGGTGTTTATTTTTACATTTTTTATTTAGCAGGCACTTTTATCTAAAGTGACAGGCATTTACGAGCAGGCAGGGCCAGCTAGTCCCGGGAGTAATTGGCAGTTAGGGGCCTCGCTCTGGGGCCCAATGGAGAAATCACTCAGCCATCCACGGAGTTGGAGACGGTCACCTTCTGATCATGGGTACAGAGTCCTAACCCGCTGAGTCTTACACTGCCCCCAAATGCAGTTGCCCCCTCGATGGGATACTAACCCACAATCCCTGGTGTGGGGGTCTAGTGCCTTATCTATTTTCAAAATTAGATGTTAGTAACCCCTGCCTTGCGCCCGTGGTCCCAGGATAGGCTCAGGACCCCCTGCAACACTTAATAGGACAAATGGTTTCAGAAAATGGATGGATGAATGGATGGATGTTGGCAACTATATGGCAGTTTTTCCATTAATACTCAATGCTACTGAATTGCGTATGTTTTATAAATTACATATTTAATTATTTACTTTAGTCTTGAATTGGATAAGTGGTTTGGAAGACGGAGGGTTGGATGGATGTTTTTTTTTTTTTTTGAGTAACCAAGAAACTTTCATTCTACTCAGAAGTCTATCCCTGATCTCATGACTGTGGTGATAAATTTGTTGATGCCCTAAGGACTAGAGGAAAGAGAGGAAGGACTGGCTTGTGGAGTCCTCGTCTATGCCGACTATCTGCACATGATTGCTGAAGAAAGTGCCTTGTCCTCTGTGATGGAGCCCTGGCACAGCTCGTGCCGCTCCACCTGGTGCCGCGTCACGTGATTGGCTTCCCCTTTGTGGACCGTGCTCTCTGATTGGCTGCCTGGTCTGCCTTCCTTTCCTATGGTCCATGCAGCAGGGATGACACCCGCTATTTGGTCGTAGGATAAAGCTAGCTTTGTTAGGGGTCAATAAACTCACTTGGTCAGCGTCAACTTTGTTTAAATGAACAAGCATATGCAAGAATTTTCTTTGGTTTGTTGCCTGACAGTGCTAAACAGTGTTTTTCTTTCCTCTATCGATGTTGAAATGATTACAAATAAATGATGCAGATATTTATTTGTTGTGTTCATCGGCATACAGTTTTTGGCTTTCAGTCGACTGTTCCGGCTCTTACGGTTGCCAGCAGACAAAACGAGCCGGGGAGCAGCAGCACAATAGCCTCGGTGACGCGGGAATGCTCACGCGGCACATTCCGGAAACCCGCCCCCAAGGGTTTGAGCGCATCCCGAACTAGCGGCCTACGGCGACACTTAAAGAAGCATGTTGGATAATGAGGCGTTTTGTCATTCTCACCTGGAATTCTTAACGAACCTCTCCCACCCAATGGCCTGCTGTAGGGATTCAAGTCCTCCCCTCCCCCGCGGTCACGTGCCACCCCCATTGAAATGGCAGTTCATCTTTATCAAGAAACGAGTCATTGTCATGCAAAACATATTGCCTGGGGGCTTTTGTACATCAGCCAATTGCATAATCAGCCCAAAGGAAGAGCCGCCATTGTGGGTCTGTTCCCGGTCATGTCGTGCACAGCCCCCGGCATGAAGGGGGCCATTTTTACTCGATGAATGTTAAAATAGTTTCGAGGGGAAGTGCTGTACTGGGATTACTAACAAGGTGGCCAAAGCGGGCAGAGCTACATATACACTATGCAAACGCGACTCGTCTGATCCACCCTCGATCCCCGGACTGTGTCGCACTAAACCTTTATTTTTTTGTACCGCCATATAATTCCCATTACATAACAACCACAGCATTCACTCCCCTACTGAACACTTGCCAGCTCTCGGTGTTAAATGGGAAGAAAAAGGAAATGCACCAAAGGAAAATTTCAGGCTTTTCCGCAGAAGGTCCTCGCTCCCTTGGCGACGGGCAGAGTGGAGGGCAGCCCTGGTAATTGGCTGTGGAGGACCTTGCAGAGGTGTGTCAGCGTAGGACCCCTTCCTTGGATTAAGGGTACTTAAAAGACAGTGTCCCTTTGTCATCGCATGGCAGAGAAAGGGCTGGGAGACAAAAGAGCAGTGCTTATCGCATTAAACCAAGGTCCTAAAACTCCTCATATCTATCGCATCAAAACAAGGCATTAAAATTCTTGTAATCTACATAGAGCCGGTATTAATTTCAACTTTCTCCTGTACCTTAATTGGTCCAGGTGGAACTTTATACATGCAATTTATGCCTTATGCATGCTGTTCTTTGAATAAGTAAGAAAAGTACATAGTTTATCAGATGACAAAACTGTCAATACTGCAATCATAAGATGTAGTTTATCAGGGTTTATTATTGGGTGCTGTGTAGCTCAGTGGCTCAGGGATCTGTGTTCAGATGGAGGTGGGTTTGAATCCTGTAGCCGGCAAAGTAATCATATCACCAATGGGGAGCAAGACCCTTAACTCCACCTGCTTCCAGGGGCACTGGATGACCCAGTACTGTGACCCCAGTGCTCTCTCGGAGTGCAAGAATCAGTTTGTGAAAACACAGAATTCCAGAGTATGTTGTACATATGGCAATCAAACTATCTAATTTGAAAAAAACAAAACAAAAATGAATTCTACTGATTGAACTGTTGCTGAAACTGCAGCCTGATGGGGTTTTGAATCCCGCCTGTGGATCTGTGTGTTTCTGGAGCACTTGGTTTCTCCTTGTTCTTGCACCAATGACTGCCAGCTGCTCTCCATTTCTTTACAGTCTATTGGCAATTTAAGGGACACCGTCACCTAACCATAGTACAAAAACATGCAGTTACGTGAATCGGTGCATCTAAATTTTCCATAGTTTGTGGTTGTGTGCCCTGCGATAGACTGGCATCTCCTCTAGGCTTGTGTCCTTTACTTCATGAGCTCATTGTGCTCCTGGAAGATGTGAAAAGATCAAAAACCCTGAAGATATTTGCCTCTCCACCTGCTGAATTTCAGGCCCCGCCTCTTAAACATCCCCTGCACCTTTAAATTCTACTTATAATTGTAGAATATAGAAAATGAAGTTTAAATCAGTTTCCTCCGGGTACTCCAGTTCCCCCCCCCCACAGTCCAAAAACATGCTGAGGTTAATTGGACTTGCTAAATTGCCCGTAGGTGTGCATGTGTCAGTGAAAGGTTTGTGAGTGCCATGAGTTGGGGTCCTATCCTAGGTTGTTCCCTGCCTCGCGCCCTTAGCCTCCAGGATAGGCTCCTGACCCCCCCATGAGCCTGAATAAGACAAGTGAGTTCAGAAAATGGATGGATGGCTGAATGGATGGGTTTAATCACAATTATTTGCATGTGTTGCCAGAAGTCACTGAGCATTTGGGGGTGTTTTGGTACGGAGTCGCCCACTGAGGCTGATTCACCAGTGTTCGTTTGTCAGTATGATGATATTTAGTTTGCCTTTGGTTGCAGCTACGATATAAAGACACAAAGCATGGAATGCTCTGCTATCTACACTCACAATCTGTGGGCACGTTTCATTGTTGATAAATCTACCTAAAGTGACTTTTGCTGTATTTCTGATTCTTTTTACTTTTTACTTTGCCATTTAGAAATTTGCAAAGATTTCTAAAAGAGACGCTTCTAAATGCATGACTTTTGTTGTGGCATGATGGCATTCAGTTTGAAAGACAGGATGTACCCTTTCGCATATTCATTATACCTCATCTCTGTTGACGTATATTTCTAGCTAATTAAATATTAACAATGCGTATTTAGTAGTTCTTGTCTTTTTTTGCCTCTGGTATCACATGATAGTTATTCAGCGCAAATTAAATGTTTTTTTTTTTTTTTTAAATATATATTAATTATTCATAAGTTGCTATTTGAGACCTATGAAGGGAAATGTACGTGGGGCCACACTGACTGCGTCTTGGGGACTTTTCTGAACATTTTCTGAAAGCGTCACCACAGTCTGAAATGTTCACACCTGAAGCTGCTCTATGTAATGACAAGTGTGTGTGTAATGAGATGCGTGTGCGTAGTGAGAAGCGTGTGTATAGTGACAAGCGTGTGCGTAGTGAGAAGCGTGTGTATAGTGAGAAGCGTGTGTATAGTGACAAGCGTGTATAGTGAGAAGCGTGTTTAGTGCTGATCAGAAAAATAGAGGAAGCTGGGAATCTCTGGAGAGGAAAAGAGACACAATCGGATAGAAAAAGAAATTGATCTGGGTTTTAAAAATAGATTGACTGGTAATTTCAGACCTTCCAAATGCTTCATTATGGTCATAGCCATGAAAATGTTACTATGTATTGCTACTCTTACAAATAACTGCATTAAAACTGTCAGGCTATGGCCACCCTAACATTTATGAACCACATCTGAAGTGAATCGGGTTTCTTTCCTACTGGGATATACCAACTAGGTGGGAATGAGGAAACCCTCGAAAACTATATGTGTGCCCATTGACGACTGACAGCCCACAAATTATTCGGACTGTTCAAAAGCAAATGTAATTCAGCAAATAAAATTTAAAAAGCAGCACAAAAACATGCAGTCAGAGGTTACAAGCTTTGCACTGCACTAAAAGCACGTATATTTTCTGTACCTGCTTGTCCTATGCTGTGGGAGCCTAACCTGGAAACTATGGGTCCAAGGCAGGGAAATCACACATACACACACACGCACACACACACACACACACACACACACACACGCACATGTAGGGTAAACATATCCTTATGGGGACCGCTCATTCATTTTAATGGGAAAAATGCTAATGCTAACTATGACAACCTTAACCCCTACCCTGCCCTAACCATAACCATAAGTAACCTAAC
>JAODJU010000130.1:3663143-3703121 GCA_026776725.1 Gnathonemus echidnorhynchus
GAAACCGGTCCCCATAAGGGAAAAAAAATGGATATTTATCACGTTATGGGGACATTGTGTCCCCATAAGGATAGGTACACACGCGCACACACACACGCACCTAAGGATAGGTACACACGCGCACCTAAGGATAGGTACACACGCGCACACACACACACACACACACACACAGACAATTTGGCAACTCCAGTTAACCTTAGCATGATTTTGGATAATTGGGGTGGGGGGGAGAGGAAACCCCAGGATGATAAGGGGAGAACATGCAATCTCCACACACAGAGAGTCAGGGCTGAGAAGTGTGAGGCAGAAGTGCTAACCACTGCATCAGCACGCCACTGCATCAGCACGCCACTGCACAAACAGCATCACTGCTTGAAAGAGTATTGCGAAAAAAAAAAACAGCCAGCTTACTAATTTTTACACTTTGTGTTGGTGCCGCTGCAGTAGCTTTAAAGAAAGTGCTGGCTTTATGTTTTATTCTTGCATGTGAGCTACATTAGTTAGAAGTGATAAACCACTGAAAAAAGAGAAGTCAACAGACCCTCTTGTAGAGGAGATAGTGTGTGTGTGTGTGTGTACGTGTACGTGTATTTATACTTATCCTGTAACATTAGGATACCATTTCCTAAATATAACAGTATATATTCAAGCTAATTATAAAGACCAGTAATCAATGTCATTGACCTGTTTAAAGCCAGTATTGTTACTTTGTCACAACACCCGTAATCTAATTGTATTTCTTTGAAATTAATTGCCTGGGAGGGGGGGGGTATTGTCTTTGAGTAACATTTTTTCAAAGTCCAATCAGGTTGCATGTTTAAGTACTACATACATTAAAAACCAACATGCACATTAAGGTGGTATGATATTTTAAAACTGAGCCTTTTGTTTGACATTGTATGTTGCTGTTGTTTTTGTTCTGTGCATAATATGAACATAAGCCCAGTGCATTGTTGTGATGGTGAATTGATAAGTGGGCCTAAATAAATATGCTGGTTTCTCACGTTTCCGAAAAATAAGGTTTGGAAGTAAAACGTAATGTTTCTGAATGTGTAACAGCACCAATCAAGTAAATAATTTATTGTTCTGAGATTGTAAAGGAACATTATGTATCTGCATAGTTTTTTCAGCTGGTCAGACTTAACATTATGACTGTATTTAATGGGTTTTATTGTCTGAGATGTATCATGATTAGTGACAGAAGGACTTCACAGTCATCAGGCATATACACAGTATGAATGCATGTGCGCGCACACACACACACACACACACACACGGACACACAAAAACACGTTTGTAATTATATCTTTGTGGGGACTCTCCATTCATTTCTATGGGAAAAACCCTAATCCAAACATGACGACCTTAACCCCTACCCAGCCCTAACCTTAACCATAAGTAACCAAACAAAATACGAGACCTTTGGCATTTTTATTTTTTTGATTGCATTCACAGATCTTTGTGGGGACCTGAAAAATGGTTTCCACAACGTCAAAATAACAGGTTTTTATAGCATTGTAGGGGAAATTTGGTCCCCCACAATGTAATATAAACATAATCCATACACAGAAACACACACACACACACTCACTCACACACAGAGACTAATTTGTGAGAGCTTCTCTGTTTTACTTACTCAAAATGAATTTATCCAGGTCAATAACCTGATATGATTAACTGATTTTAGCAGTGCTTTGGGGGAAACGTGATCTATATTTATTTATTTATTAGTTTTGTTTTTATTTTGGAAGCTGCTGTAATTATGGTTTTGGGGACGCGGTGTGGTTGAGGCTGACTTAAGGTCATGACAGCTGCTTGTCGCACACTTTGAAAGGCGTAATTTTGGTAACGGTTGAGCTCATTGCCTCAGCATCTTATTTTTAGGTTGGTGATTTTATTACGACGAAAGCTCATAGCTGGACCCCGAGCAGACATTAGACACCCAAGTAGTTCAGTAGCTGTGAAATATATTTATCTGTGGACTAATGACTTAGGCATGCATCAGTATGACCGCAGACTTCCGCTTTCGTTGTTTGAATCTGTCTCTGCCTCTTCGGTGCATTGATTTCAATTTCCATTTTTTTTTTCTGTTCTTTGCATGCTCATATTGGGTTTCCACCACTTCTCCGCAGTCCGTTCATAAGCAGTTTCAGCTGTCATATTGACTCGGATTTGCCCTAGGAGTGTGAGTGCTCTGTGAGGAACTGGCATTGGCTTTGGGGGCTTACCCCGTGCTAGCGGCAATAGTTATTGAAAATGGATGAATCGGTATCTTTCAAGCAGAAACACAGAGGGTACACTGAGGGGACGTGTCCCTCTCTTGCACTGAATACGTTACGTTGTATGTTTTCTTGATTATTAGGCTGATGAATGTATGAATCTTGCAGCAGTTAAGGCCTCTCTGGCGAGTGGAGGCTCTGTTGCCAATAGTAACCAAATAGAACATAGTGATGCCCACTCAAAGGCACCAGGCTCCTTAGTCACCTCATACAGATCTGATTGGAGGCGAGCTCTCAGCTGCAGACTCATAAAGGCTTTCTTTGCCTTCCTTCCTGTATTTGGGATGTGCAAAAAGTCAGACAGAACTTATTTCTCCCCCAGAGAGCTCTATAGTTGGTTGTGAAATATATTTACAAATTAATTAATTTGTAAATAAATGCATATTTAAAAAGGCATATGGTGGATTTCATTTTTGTTGTACATTGTTATCGCTTAGGACTATGAATGTTTTTTAGAATTTAGAGTTTTTACTGAACATCTCTTAATAATCTCTTAACTTGACTGAATTAACCAAATGCTTGCTTACACAAAAGCAAAAAAACTGTTTGCAAGGTCTGATAGTGATTTTTTTGATATTGTTTAATTATTCTATACACCTTCATACAGTTTAAATTGCTGATGAGATGACTGCCAAAGTTCTTTAACTGTCACCTAATAGTAACAACATCCAGGTAATCACTTAGCTAACCCGGCCTTATATACGGTAAAAAAAAAAAAAATTGTTAAACTTCTGAACAATAAACAAACTTCCTAGCAATAAACAAGTTTAATCAATTTGCTGTGGATTTATGCAGGAAAATAAAAATCAATTAAAACTGTTCATTAATATGCTTAATAGGTTGTAAAAGTATTGATTCTCAAGAGGGGGGAAGATGCAAAAACATAGATTAACATCTTTATCACTGCACTTACTATCACTAGCAACGATTGCCCTGGATTTTTTTAATGAATTCATGCATCTGTTTTCTATGGTCATAGGGGACATGGGGTCTGTCCCAGGAAGCAGAGGGCACGAGGCTGGGGAAGATTTGGGGTGCCAGTGCATTGCAAGGCACACACTACTATAGAGACAATTTAGAGATGCCAGTTGGACTGAAGGATACGGAAATCCCCAGAAGAAACCCCTAAAACACAGGGAGAGCATGAGGGCTCAGCAGACACAGCAACCCTGTATATGTTTTCAACCTGCCCATATCATCAGTCATCGATAGACAGTGACACCTTTAATGGGGCTGAAAATCACCAAAATACGAGTGACTGGTGGCTTTACTTAGCGTGATTTGCATTTTGGAACCAGCAAGCTTGGATTTTTGGATAAATAATATAGTGGGTAGTAGTGGGCACAAAATAAAAAGCTATTTATGTGAAAGAAATGATTACAATGCGGAGACGAGGAGGTGGAACACTATCTCCGTTAATTCAGTTCACTTTCTGTTTCCTTATGTATCTGTAACTCGTGTCCTGTTTTATTTTTGCCCCATGCACAGTTCTAACAAACGTGATTATCTACTATTACTATTTGACTGGCTTGCATCCCGTACTGGGTATTCCCCTGCCTCCAGCTTTGAGTTTCCTGGCTTCTGACGACTGGATAAGCAGTTTGGAGGATGGGTGGGCGGCTGATTATTTATGATTATTTACGCAGATGACTATGATTTATACTCCCAGGTAAACTGCGGGTGCATTATTTACAGAATTACGTCAGAAAGCTAGCCGCGTGCAGATGGCAAGTTTTCCCGCGCAGCGATGTGGCGGGAGCGGCGCGTGCGGCGGCTGTCGGTAATTGCTGTGATCCCAGCTGTGGGCTACAGTTCGCCGCGAAACTGTGTCCTGAGGGTATGAACACTGCGCGGCAGCCGGCGGACACAAACCAAGTACAGAGGATGCCCCGTGATAAGCTCCTTGTCGTTTCTCTGTACGTTGCGGTGAAGAATAAAATAACTTTCTTTACCGCGAAACAGCTTGCTCGGAAGCGGACCCGAGCCGTTTGCTAAATGGCGCCTGCTGGACTACTGCGTTTTATCTTGAAAACAGCATGCCAGTGCCTGCCCATCAGAATTCCCAGTATAATCCTTCCTTAATCCCGCATAATACTGCTTGTGGCTCCGGATAAATTTAAAATCTGAGGCCATTTCCTCAAATGTAATTGGGAATGAATCAATAAAGCTTAGTTTGCAATCAAATGTTTTCAAGGTTTACTCCTCATTATACGTAATTGCAAAATACACGTTTTAAAAATTGTTCTGGCTCAACGCTGTAAAAAAAAAAATAAAGATTTACATTTACAAAACCTTTACGATTTTCTTTGGAAGATAACATTCCAGGTATCATAGTAATTTCACGGGAATATAGAGCAATCAACCAAATAGCTAGCTGTGCATATAGGTCTCCAGTCGCATGTGTCTGAAACAGAAAACAATATTGGCATTTAAATATTTTTTGGAATTTTTGCGATTTTGGGTAATGAAATTAAGTCTATTCCTTTGGATTTTATTGACTTTTTGGTACATACAGCTGAAAAAACATGCGTGCACTGACGGGTGAAGGGTGCTGACGGTACCAAATAATTCGTCATCTATCTTTGTATATAGGAAGTAGGCTAATCTCAGTGCATCCAAATACCACCATTTTCATCATGTAGGAATGTTCTCCTATGCAATATATCATAGTGATGATGCACCAAGCAGCATGTAAGGTATTCAGATATTATTTTTCCGATTATGTAAATTGTCTTGGTGTGGCCTGGTTAGAGATGGTCATCCAGAATGTAACCTAGGTAACAGACCGGTTATTTTGTTAATGTGAGCTGGAGAGGTAGCCATGTGGAGTTATTGCCATCTGGAGGGAAAACAAATCAGAGCAAAATCTGACCAGATCTAGATGAAGTGGATGATGAAATATGCATCATTGGGTTAAAGTACTTTTTAATGTTGCATTTTGATGTTTTCTTAACATTACAACAAGGCATGTTATGTTGTTGTTGAGCAGATTTTCAATATTATTTTTCTGATGGAGTGATGTGAATATTCTCTGCTGATGGTACTGACTGGTGTTTTACACACACAAACACAAACAGAGGCAATATATTTTTATTTATATTTTGCTTTCTTATTCTGTTACTTCCATTTTTAAAATCGGTTATGGGTCATGTACTGCCTTGCAAGGTAACTAGTGCTGATTGGACAAAACCTGGCAACCTGCAGGTGCCTCACAACCTCAGAAGGGGCACATATGAAGTGAAAATCTTTAATTGGACTGGCCTTTAGTCCAAATGTAAGAAAGTTCTTACAGGCTGTTTTAAGGGAGGCTACACTGATAATTTCATACAATTAGTGCTTTTCCTGTCTAAAAAACAGCATAATTTTTATATGAACTTAAGCATTGTCATTTTTCGATAGGACTTTCTTTAATATCTAGCTGTTTACATAATTAGTTTGTTTATTTAAAAAATTAGAATGTACCCTTTTTCTCATTGTGTTAAAAGTGAGAGTTTGGTTCTGTTGAGCTGCACTGTACAGGAATAATAATCTGTTTCAAGTCGATTCTGCAATCTTCCAGTGCTAGTGGACCAGAGTGTGCCTTTTTTAATCCTTATCAGAAGCGAAGTCCTACTGTCTTGCTGCCTGTAATCCGCTTGTGATAACCACTGACGTGCTGGAGTAGGTCTTTATGACAACCCTGTGCTGTACAACTGCAGTCTTTAAGGGCATTTGTCAATGGACAGATAAGCTGACTGTACAGACAAGATAAAGATGTGCCCCGTTCCATCCATGGACACTTATTTACTTACTGTAGTTCCCTGTATGGCTGTCAGTTCATCGAACATTGACCAGAAAATGGTGTCTGCTTTTGTGTTTTGCAGTCTACTGGTCTGTTCTGAGCAGTGATAGAATACATTATATCACACTTCTGTTCTCTTAGCTAGGCTGTGCTCCCTGTGCGCATTCATTATTCACACTGCTGACCTGCCAATCAGCATATTTATCTGTGACAATCTTTTTTTTGCCCTGCTCAAAATACCTATTCTTCCTTAGCGTTCAGACATGCCAAGAGTTTATGGGCTGGGTTGTTGTGCTTAGGTCGTCTCCTCTAAAGGCGCGAAGCATCTTGTAACATGCTATGTTTAATAGCCTTGAGAGTACCCAGAGATCTTATATCGATGTGTCAACCATGAAAGATTATACACCCCCACCCCACCCACAGCCTAGACTGAGACCTTCTAAATATAAAATCGTACAATCGGAACACGTGAGGAACTGCTGGAAGGTGATTGATGGACAATTAATATATATTTTAAAAAAAAAAGCTCTGAGAGGAGAACTTCACAAGAACCTCGTCCTGTGATTTGTGGCTGAAGTTTTCCAGGGCAGTTACTGCCGTGATGCATGCGTGAATTGCAGCCATTATAAAATTTCCTATAATTAAATTCATTCTGCCTTATTTTCAATTGCCATTTAGATCGAGTCTTGATTAAAACTGGGACGCCAAGACTGGGTCAAATTTAATAATGGGGAAGGAACTCCCAACTGGAGTTCCACTTGTAGAGCATGTGGGAAGGGTCCACTGGAGCTTGTGCTGAGATCCAGGTTCTGCACATGCCACTTTGGTGACCTCACACCAAATTTCTTTCTTGGTCTAATTCACAAGAGTCTTTGTGGTTGTGGTCATATCTTTCAGGAGCATCAGGGCAGCAGGTAGCATAAGGGAAAAGAGGACTTGTAACCTAAAGGCCACTAACCTAACTCTCAAGAGAAGCCCTGCTATAATACCCCAGAGGGCTAGGTAACCTGACCTGGCCAGGAAAACACCTAGCTGCACAAAGTCAAGACTCGCTTTGGCTGAAACCTTCAGCTGCCAGTTATACTTGACAACTTGATTAGTATGACTCCACTCCAATGAAAAGGAAGCATCGTCTGGGCATGATGGATGACAGAGCCCGGTATGTGGGGAAATTTGATTTACCCCAGGCACGGGGATTAAAGCCCTTTCACATTTCAATTTTCTTTACAAATCCCGTGCTCTCTGGTGGACGATGACAGCTCACCTCTCTAATCTCATATGACCCTCTGTGGCTAGCGAAGACAACAACAACAAAAGATACTGTAGCCTTGAAGCATGGAGAATGAGAGTGGCACTTTCCTGACCTCTAAAGAGGTGTTTCATTCTGGGTCTGTAATGTCGTAAGTTTGCATCAGGAATGATTGTTCCCTGTGCATCTTGTTAGCCGTGTAGTACGCTTATTGATTTTGAGTTGTCTTGAAATGGCTCCTTTGATTGCGGGTATAAACACTTCTTGTATTATGTTTTTGGTTATTCTGTGATTTTCTTTATTATCTGCTTTGTCTCCGCCAAGCTTCATCTGCATGAGCAGATGTACTGTGGAACCTGCAATACATTTACATTTCATTTATTTAGTAGAGGCTTTTGTCCAAAGCGACATACAAACATCACAAGCATGCAGCTATCAAGGAGCCAACTTAGGTATACAGTAAATACGACAGGCTACAAGTGAGTGACCAGTAACAAGTGCAAGTTAAAACTGGAGACAGAGCTACCTGTACATAATACATTACAGAACCTGAAAGAAGAGCTGTACAAATTGACACATCGTGAGAACTAAATTCATACTAGCAAAATACATGAATATCTAGTATTGTCAAGGGATAGCGGATGAAAATGGACCATGTTAGTGGTAGGATGAGCTAGTTAAGGTGTTCCTGGAAGGTATTCTTGAGGCATTTCTTGAAGGTTTAGAGGGATTCTGCTGACCAGAAGTGGTTAGCTGGCTTCTTCCACCGTCAATGATCCACACTAAAACCTGTGGGGTTGGGTTTATTTTCACATGCTGGAGGGATCACCAGGTAGCATTGACTTTCCGATAAAAGAGGGTGAGGTAGAATGTAGATCTTAATGAGCGGCAATAAAGATGGGAAAGCCAATTGCTTAATTAATGGCAAGTTTGCAAAATGCAGATCGGGAAAAAATTAAGGGGCGACAACTTTTTTAGTTTCACTTATTTCTCAGTTTATGGGAATGCATCTGTGTAAAATAAACATTTTTTTCAAACTCCACCCTGGCTTTTCCCTGCATCACATTGATGAAGGGCTTCTTCCATTCTTTATGGGTCTTTAAGAGCTTCTAGGAGTCATAGCAGTCCTAGCTGTCCTAGTAGTGCACCTCACACCACTTAAAGTTTCCCATTCTTTTTGAAGGTCACTTTATGTCATCCTCCGATTCATGGGACACTGTTTGATAAGTTGATGGTCGTCTCTGGCATTAGAAAGTTGCTTCTGCCCTCTACCTGGCTGGTTTTTTGTCATTGCCAGTGTCTCCTGCTTCATTTTGTTCTTGTGTACTAGTGTCTTAGAAACTTTAAGCTGGGAAGTAACCTGCCTCGCAGTGTAGCCTTCTGCCAGCAGAACCAGGATTAAATCAGTGTATAAGAATGCAGATTTTTAAAAAATATAGAGTGATCTTTAAATTTTTTTCCAGCGCTGCGTATGCAAGGTAAATGGTTATCAAAGCTGAGCAAGGCACAGATGCTGTGAGGTTCACAGATTTTCAATATGTCTGCTTTTTATCTCTGTGGATCTTGAGCCGACTCTTTGGCACAGTAGCTTCCGTTAGACCTTCTGATATTAATGGAACGTGTGGCTGGGGACATTCACATTGAGTCATGGCTGTAACAGTGGAGGGGTGACTGCGTCTCATCTCCCCGTGTCCAGATGTCAGTGTCAGTCACCCAGAGCCAAGAGGGAGCCCCAATGCAGCTCTTGCTGTCAGGCTGACCAACGTCTAGTTGTGTTATAACACGAGGGTCACTCTCTGTTGGAGACTTTGCTCCATGGTAGAGATACACTGATCTGAATCGGCGCCCATCCAGACATATTTGACGGATCAGGTATCGGCCATACGTGACCAATCAACATCCAGTATTTACTTATTTAGTTTTTGGCAGTCTCTAAAAAGATAGTTCCCATTTCGTGTTAAATCTATTTGTACAATTGCACGTCAGCTCTTTCCCATTTTAGATGTGTTTTTTGTGGCATTCAAGCTAAATGCTATTTTATATATTTAAATAAATATCTATTATATTTCAGATATCCAGAATGTTCATTCTGGATATCTGAAATTGAATTCTTACTAAGAAAACTCCCATTTTAGATATCTATAATCCAATTGTTACTAGTCATAATTTTAATTTCAGATATCTGAAAGGATACCACCATATTAGATATCCATAATGTAATTTCAAATATCCAAAATTAAATTTTGACTAGTAACAATTGGATTATAGATATCTGACATGGGAGTTTTTCCTAGTAAGAATTCAGTTGCAGATATCCAGAATGAACATGACAGACATGAATGGCAAAAATGACGTAATTTCTCCTAGGAAGAATGACGACGTGGATATCTGAAATGATAATTGTGGATAGGAAGAATGTCATTGGGGAAATCGGAAATGCTCTTTTTTGACTAGTAAGAATACAATTTTGACTAGGAGAAAAGCTATTGTGAATATCTAAAATATAATCAAGGACTGTGACTTGATTAAATGTTAAAACGGCCTGCCATAAATGCTGCCATTCAGTTTTTTTGCCTCTCAGTGGTTGTGAGTGCAGTGACTTCCGTCCGCGGTGACATCATGCGCACACCCTTTGAGGAGCTTAAGAATGTCAGATAAGATGTGGGGGTACTGTACACTTTTATAGCAACTAGTAGCAGATCGATTTGCAATCTTTGTGAAGACAAAGTTTTGAGAGGTGGGAGCAGCGTCTAGTGAACATCCCACTAAACAATGATCACGCAATTGTGCGAGACAACGCGAATAATATGAAAACAGCAGTGTATGATTTGGGAGTTACTAGCTTGCACTGTTTTGCACACTTGTTACAGCTTGTGGAGAAATATTCTGGGGCATTTTAAGCATTCGCCACTGGCGTATACTCTCTTGGAAGATATTCAAATTAAACTGTTAATTGCCTCAAAAAAGCTTAAAACAAGATGCAAAAATGAGGTGGAACAGTACGTTATGTATGTTTGTAGTAGCCTATTTAAAGATGTTTTGGCATACATTTTTTCATCTGTATTTACTAATTTAAAAATATTACTTAATAAATATATAATGTACATGTATAATTTAAATATTATATTAAAATATTAAAGTAAAAGCTCTTGTATTGGAATCTATATCGGTGTCGGCAGCTGTGTATTGGAATCGGACCGGAACGCAAAAACATGAGGTTCAGCCCCTCTCTCCTCCATAGTTAGTGGACTTGAACAGCTGTTCTGAAACATATTTTGCTAATTTCACACATGCCGCAGATTTCCCTTCTGCAGTATTAAACAGAGCCCCCAGATCTTTGTGGAGACTGCGTGTTCCTCCAGTGATTGTGCACGTTTCCCCTGGGTACTTCCACAGTACTTGTTTTTTTTTTTTCCCGCAGTCCCAATACACTCACGTGAACTGGTGACACTAAATTGTCCGCTGTTTGCTAAGTGCATCTCATTCAGGTACAGTAGTGTCCTGCCTCGTGCCCTGTTCTCTTACTGGGATACACTCTAGACTCAACACGACCCTCTACTGGATAAGCAGTTACAGAAGATAATTGGATGAATATTGAACACAGTACTTCAATAAAGTAAATCAATAACAGAGATGCATAATTTACAAATTTTACAATATAAGCAAAGTGCTTAGCTTTCTGTGATGGGCTGACTTTGCTATCATTACCTACTCTTCCTGGGATTGACTCCAAGTCACTGCAACTCTTGATTGGATAAGCAGCTATTGAAAATGGTTCTATGGCTGAACTGAATGATGAAGTCTTGGCTCTCTGTGACACCTGCTTCGTTTTGGTAGAACACGTGTAATTGGCTCATTTGCATGCATATCATATAATTTCATTTACAGATTGTTCTTCCATTAGAAAAGCAGCTTCAAGGGGATGGATGATGTGCTGAAAGACAGGATTGCCTGAGGAGATATCAGCCCCCATCCTTTGTAATGTCATCCCTGGGAGGGAAGTTAAATGAGCAGGTGTTGATTTACTCTATCGCTCTCTGTATTCCAGGACTTGCTGGTCGAGGTATATAACTGTTCCTTATTTGTGTCCCGCTTACCTGATGGATGTAAAGTCTGGGTTCCGCCTTTCAGACACACACCTCGTTCCAATTAATTAACTTGTCAGCAGGCATTGAGCCCAATGTGGAAATAAAGGTGTGACGTGTTTGGCTGAATCTGACTTTAAATGGGATGCAGGCCAGACACGAGGCTCAGCAGTCGCTCTCTCTCCTTTCTCATCCCATTCATCAATCGCGTGGCAGCACAGAGACACCTGAGGTTTCTTATGTCGTTTGCCATAAATTAAGGTCATGCGAGCCATTGTGTTAAAATAAGGATCAGTCCTTATCTAAGCAGCACTAGGTTTCAGGACTAGAGCATTTTTCTGGGATTGTAATTTGTATTTCTTTATGTTTCCATGGGTTATAGACTATAGGGGCCCACTGCAGTGTTTTCCACCAGTAAAGTGCTATTAAATGTAGTCTAAAATAGAAAGTGTCTACAGTGAGTTTTCCTCTGTTTTGCTTTTCTCTTTGGTGTTTTAGTTTTGGTTCTACAGCTGTTGTTTCCCCAATCTGGACTCTGCAGAATTAATAAGGCTTCCAGAGAGGCTTCCACATCTGCTTCAGTAATTATTATAGCCGCTGTGTGATATGTTTTTTTTTCTTCTTTTTTTTGATATTATTCTCTCCCTCAATGGTGTTTCCCTCATCAGAATTTTAAACTCTAGGGATCAAGCGGCCTGCAATTTGTGTTTCCCTGCTGAGGGTCTTCTGTTGATTCCACAATTTTTGTCTAAGTGATGTCTTCATTAATCTGTTAATGTTCGCATCTCATCGTCTCCATTCCATCTGAGAAGGACACGTTTTCCCATATAAATGTAGTATTTACATATGGTTACATGTCAACAGCTCTTTCGTATATCATTAAATCCCAATCCATCCATCCCTTTTCTAGGTCACAAAAAACACCGACATCACACTTTACACAAACGTTCTGCATTTTGGGTGCATTTCTACCATGATAACCCACAGCTCGGAATGATATTTCTTTTCGTTCATGCTTGCTGTAACAAGAAACAAACCATTTAAAAGGGCTTAGTATTGCAAGATAAGAAAATATTTGTTTTCTGGATATTATGAATACTGCCATCTAGTGTTTGGTAATAAAGAGCCTTTGCAACGTGCCGCTAAGATGAGGGTAAAATTCACACATTCATCTTAGGATATTAAGGGTCCTATGGCAAAAAAAAAAAAAAAACATGCTTAATGCAAATTCTGGTCTTAATTTTTCTGTTGTGGGCATTTATTTCAGAGAGGTTTTTTCTGAATTCTGGACGATGCAGCTGTTTAATATTTAGGCTGTAACATCTGCCAGATGTGTTATACACCAAGTAAGGGGAGGCTTAAGCATCTGAGCCACTTTTTCCTTTGGACTTGGCAGCTTATCTGTGAGGTTATTCATGGAGGCTTCTGTGATACTGGTTGTGCTAAGCTCACAGGGGCAGTGCAACAGGAGACAATTACCCTGCTTCGAAGGAACACAGAAAAAAAGAAGCGTTAATTCCCCTTCGACACGAACAGCGGACTTTATCATTGCAGTCTGTGTGCACAACATACATATTTAAATTTTAATTTGAGAAGCAGTGAAGGTGCCTCTTGGACAGAATGAAAATTGGCTGGTTTGTAACAGTCCACTTTTTGTTGCAAAAAGTTAGCATCATGAGGAGTGAAAGTGATGGTTTTAGGGTACTTTCAGGTGCTTCTGAAGCTGGGACAAAAAAAATGTCCTGGTTTATAACAAAAAAAAAAAAAAGAACATTATGTAAGTGGTGAAGTACTCGACAACCTTTTCTAAAGCCTCAAAATTATCCACAAATCATATATGGCATTATATAACATTATCTGGGATATATATATTCTAAAAATTTCAGGAAATTGCTGAGATAAGAGTTAGAAAGCTGAGTCTGTTTGGGTATATAATATATGTCAGGGTTATTTGAGAAAAGGATTTCTATTTCAGGGGTAATGAGGATTGCCTCTGTTGGGTGTTTGGAGTTCTCCTTGTGTCATTTGCTGTTTTCCTCCCACAGTCCAAAGACAGACAGTTAGGCTAATTAGTGGCTGTAAATTGCCCATGGCGTGTGATTGTGTGTGGGAGTATGTGTATGGGCCTGGTAATAGACTGGTCTCCCCTCCAAGGTGTTCTGTGTAGCCTGTGCTTCTGGGAGAGGCTACTGGCTGCTTGTCATCCATGACCAGGTTAAGCAGATGGAAGATGGATGGGTAACATTGATTGGGATGAAGCATGACAATGAAAACTAACGGCAGAAAAAAATACACCAATCAGGTGTGCAAGGGTAAAAACAAATCAAAATCTGGCTTTCTGCTCAGACTATTGGTTTGGGTTATTTGTAGGGGGTGAGCGGGGGACAAACGTAGCTAAGAAAATCTGCTTCTGTAATTGGAACGAGGCCAGATGAACTGAGCTGTCGCTGAAGTGAAATGTCAGACATCGAGCTCGCCCCACGTGTTTGGGTGGTGCACAGTCAGAGCATTGTCTATTGTGCTGTTCTGTGCCACGATACCGGTGTGTCTGTGGAAGATTGTTCCAGTCACAATCTGAGTGAGCAAAACAGCATGCCACAAAGGGCTACCTCATGTCGATTTCGTGATGGGGCGTGATCGTGAGCTTCCCCCGAAAGGGAAGCAAAAGTGACACACGTTGGGAATTCTGTGTCACTCTGAGAGGTCTCTTATGCTAACGTGTGATTGTTCGCCAGACATTTAGCAGAGGTAGATGAAGTTTAGTGCTTTAGTAACCTAGCAACAGTGAAAACCCACACAGACTGCTCGTGTTCGTGCCTGTGAGTTACCTGTGAGATTATTCAAAGTGAAGATTTGAAAAAGGTGGCTATGCAGTATGGCTATTTCCTCCCTATATTTACAAATGATGATTTTTTTAAAGCTGAGGATCATTATTACTGATAAAATGCGCACTTTTGCCAGTGAACCTCTCTTTATAGAGTGCTATGCAAACCAGGGAAAATATCAACCTTTCCCCCCCTCAAAGATAAGGCTTTGTCTGGGTGCAGGTCAAATATTGTTGACATTTCCAGCTTCAGCAGCTGTGTTCTGATTTTTCTAGGCATAAAGAATGGCTTATGTTTGAATTTTGAAGGTTACTGCAATTGACTGGTATCCCATCCAGAATTTTTGCTGTCTTGTGCTTCCTGGGATAGACTCCTGGGAGTCTGTGACCCTGAACTGGCTAAGTGGTTAGGAGCTGGATGGATGTTGTATGTTATATGATATTGAATACAAGCCTTTACGAAGCAAAATGGTTGTATGCTTTCAGTTAAAAGGCATTCTTTCCGCATGCATTATCTTTAACAATGCTCAATCCCTCTGTTGTCTGAGCCAAAGCTGGCAGCCGTGTGAAATAATTTTCCAAATTAATAGTTATAAATACATTTTGACAACAAGCAGTTATTTTAAAGCTTGGATTAGTGTGAGACATAAACGAACGGCTTTAAGCTTTTATTTGCTACTTATGTCGACAGCTCTGCTATTATGTCAGGTAGACCGCTCGTGTTCAGAAGGAAACAGAATTCTGGGAACTCAGACATATTCTGCCGTAGCGAACGCGTTGCCTAGTAACAGCACAAACTTTTTTTTTCCTTCCCAAGCAGGCAGTAATGGA
Organism: Gnathonemus echidnorhynchus; assembly: GCA_026776725.1. Classification (NCBI taxonomy): domain Eukaryota; kingdom Metazoa; phylum Chordata; class Actinopteri; order Osteoglossiformes; family Mormyridae; genus Gnathonemus; species Gnathonemus echidnorhynchus. The sequence goes on from JAODJU010000130.1 coordinate 3,678,193, forward strand.
CAAACAGTGCCATTGACTCAACTGGATGGCCAAGCACAGAGTTTGAGTCTTATGGGATTGCCACACATGGCCAGTGTAAACATGTGTCATTTCACAGAACTACATGAATTAAGCTTCTAAAATGGTTTAAAGGCGCTGCTTCAGTCTGATTTTTTTTTTTAATTGACAGCCAGGGAAGTGAATAAGGGGATTGTGAGTTGTGCCAAAAGAGGACAGTCCTTAGGATTCAGTTGTATTGCCTCCGGCCCTCAGATTCAAATTCAGACTCTGATTTAAAGTTCTCTGTTGGCAGGACACACAGCAAATGTAGCCACACTGTATTATTGACAGATAGACAGACCGACAGATTCCTCATTAATCCTGAAGGAAATATCTGGTTTACAATAGTATAACACACATATTTAAATAGTAAAAAGACAATTAGTAGTAAAAATAAACAAAGGTAAACTGAAACAGTGCAAAAATTTGACATATCTGACCCTGATCCTGTCAGGGCCAGTTTTGTTCCACAGTCTTCAGCATCAAAGTTTGATTTAAAAAAAAAATGTAAATACTGCGGCTCTGTTTTCTCACCACAAACATGATACTAAAGAAGCATCAATTTTCACCACCACCTTTTCCTTCACTCTGTGCTTCACTGTCCCCTGGGGAGGAATGTTCCCTTGACACTTCCTGGAGTTGCGTTCAGCATATGTTACATTGCTGTCTTGTGATCCAGTGCTCTCTGCTTGAGATGTGAGAAGAGACGCAACATTCACGTCTTTGGTGACTCTTCCTGTGAAGTCAGTAGACAGATTGGGAGAGCATGGGGGGTCATGAGGTCGCTGGAAAGGGGTGTGTGTCGCCCCTGATATCTTTGCAAGATGAAGAAGGTCCAAGTCTTTAGAGTCCTGGTGCTCCCTGTATGGCTGTGAGACATGGACATTGTCCAGTGACCTGAGATGAAGATTGGACTCCTTTGGTACTATGTCTCTTCGGAGAATTCTTGGATATCGTTTAGTTGACTTTGTGTTGGATGAGCAGTTGCTCAGGGAGTCCCAAATGAGGCACATTACCTGCATTGTGAGGGAGCGTCAGTTACGGCACTACAGCCACGTGGTGCGACTCCCTGAGGGTGATCCGGCTCGCGGGATCCTCATTGCTGAGGTCCACATAACACCTGGCTGCGGCAGATAGGCGGCCATTTTTGGAGGGTGGGACTGAACCGTGAATGGGCCTGGGGGGTCGCTAACCGGGTGTTTCGTCATGTAGTGGGTGCAGTAACACGCTGTACCAGTGAATGCTCCCCAACCTGACCTAACCTGACCTGACCTGCTCTCTGCTTGGATGTGATTTTCCATACAACAAGGAGTTAACCTGATGGTCACTGTGCCTAAAATAAGTTATGAAGCAAACTCTGTACCAGACAGTAAATATTGTTTAATGCAGTCAGAGTTATTAAAAATGGAGGATTCAATGCATTGAGGACATACTTGAATCACAGCTGCTTCGTAGTCTCTGTGATTTAATACCAATTGGAAGAACTCTCTGTCTCCACAAGTAGCTCATTCCACAGCTACTGATAACACTGAAATGATCCAAGTTGAAAAATGTCTGTGGTGGTTTCCTCTCGGATGTCTTGCCATGTTGCAAAGGATGTGACCACGTCGCTCCCCAAGTGCTATGAGCCTACTAATGTTCTACTGAGACCTCCCACTTGCTGTAGATCATCTCCTCAGGCATGTGATAACATTTGTAACCAGCTGTAGACATTTTAGTGCTCAATATTTAATTCTCCAAAGCTGAAATGTAGCAGTTCCTGTTGTGATGTTGTTAATGTGTTTTGTTTTTTTTTTACCATTTGAAGTTTTAAAATCCTGATATTTATTTTAAATTACTTACTATTCATTTTGATTAAATTAATATTACTCATAATTTGAGTTTTTTTGCAGGCATCTGCAAGGAAATTATACGTAGTTTTGGCAGTTACTGATGCAATTTTGTTCTTATTAGTCAAATGAGCACTTATAGATACCTGCAATTTTATCAGCTTGGGTAAATATAATTCCTGACATTCATAGTTTCATAATAACAGATGGCAATTTAATTTCCTTATCATCAGCATGGTTAAAAATTACTCAATACAGTTAATTGCTAATTATAAAAATGTGACTTTGCTATAAGCATTATTATTCTTATAAAAATCTTTGCTTCTCCAGTTGTGTACAATGTGCATAACTGATGCAATTTGTAACTGATATTTAGATTTTTATAACAGTATAGCGTTTGACCATTTAGAATTACAAAGAAGTTGATAAAACATATACAAGTAGGGTTAGTTCTTGCTGTCTGAGCTCCCGATTTACGAGTTCATGCCTTTATGAGAATTTTGTGCTGCAAAAATAAAAAATTAATTTTTCATAATTAAAAAAATGAGTCCTGCCCAATAACGTGGTCCATGCCCAACATCACATCACTTTTTGATAATGCTCTGAAATATTTGACTGTGCATGCCCGATTTGTTCCTTGCACGTCTGCATATTTGCAGCATTACACCTCACGGCATATTTTACAATGATGCCCAATTTGTACCAGTTTGTTTCATGACCCAACCAGATCCCGTTAATACACCAGGTTGATTTTATGTACTGTTTCTGAGTGATCTCAGAAACACCAACTTGGAAGGGGATGCATGAAGAGAAAGACCACCCCATCTGCTGAAATTCAAAGTGACCACAATTAACTGTGAATGTTACACTTTTATCAAAGGAGTGGTCTTTCTTTGTCTCCTAGGATTTTTTTGTTTAAATGTTCATATATTTTTGATTAAATGCTAATTCTAATAACACGTTTGTATTTCCTTTATTTATTTGACAAAAATATTTATGGTGGGAATTTTTTGGCTGGAACTAAAGTGATCATTTTTGTAACATTTCTAAGGGTTCATACCTCTGGAGGTCTCGAATAACGAGTGATAATTTGGAATGAATTAGCTCGTAAAGTCGAGAACTACCTGTATTTTTAAAAATTGTAAAAGATTTAATTACATATATATTATGAACACTTTGAACTGGAGGAGTTATCAGTGGTTTTAAATTTTTGTAAAAGGGTTGGATTATGTATTACTTGTACAATTGCATTTCAGGGTCATTTCATTCATTCTTTGCCAGTGCTGTTAGAGACTCGACTGCACTAGAAGTGCTGCATGTTGATGTTGCTTTCAGTCTTTAACGCCTCCATCTCTCTTTCTCCGCAGTGATCTGTAACTTCCGGGGCTCCGTGTCTCAGGGCCTCACTCTAGAGATCGGTGAAAGCGTTCAGATACTTGAGAAGTGTGAAGGTAAGGCGCCTTTCTTTATAGATACCAGTCGTATATAAATCCAAATGCCTTTTTTTCCCTCATTATGGATGAGAGACCAATGTCCTGGTTTGGTGAAGGCCCCGTGTATTTTAATTAAATAATAGGAGGTGAATAAACTACAAAAGGGGCAAATGTAACCAGTAACACAAGGCTGTGGTCAGAATGCAGGGTGCATCTTCACTGCTCTGATGCCCAGAGCCTCCAGGGTCTGAAATCCAGTGTTTTAATGCAGCCAAAATGCCTGCAATTTGTTTCACTGGCCTTGGTCTGGTGAGATTTGACCTCTAAAACAGATTTTCACTGCTCAAATCAGATAGCAGGCCTTTTTGTGGGTGTAAATATGCAATATACTTAATTGCTTTGGGCACCAAGTTCCGACACCAGTTCTGCCATTTGTAATTTATAAGCCAATTTCAGGCTAATTCATCGGCCAGTTTATAACACATAATGGTAGGCTTTAAAAAATGTACAGGATAAATACACTGTTTTTTTGCAATTCCGAATATATTTGCCATGGTGAGTTATCTTCTTGAAAATGCATTTGTGTATTTTATGACATGTAAAATAAAACCATAGCAGCTTGTTGTTCTCCAGGTTATAGATAGGTAAGAAGACATGGTGCACTGGGAGTTATTCTCTGGAAACCCTGTGTTTGTGGCCTGATGTTATAAAAGTAGATATACAAGAGCGGGCAGAACATTAAACTCAATGAAGCCAAAAGAAAGGAGATGCTGAGGTCCCAGATATCTTTGGTGTTTGTTGCCCTAAAAGGAGCCCATTGTTTTTGCTGAAGGAGAGACTTCTATCTGCGGAAGCAATATGAATAACAAGATCAACAGCACAACATTAGGTCTCCTTGGATGTCGGGTATTGATGAAACCCAAGATGGTCCACTTCTTGGGAGCCTTTTGGCCTTGGGACATACTGAGGGCTGGTCTGGAGGAGGAAAGCAGTGATGGGATAAGCAAGGCTTCAAAACCCATTGAAGATGTGATTCCTGTGCATTCTTAATGACTAACCAGTTCAATCCTGGGGGATGTGATGCGAATCAATAAAGTAACCAACGGGAAGCATGTTAAAGCTGGTCATGGCTTGAGAGTGTGTGGTAATACCACCCCCTGTGAGGTTGGAAACCTCATTTCTGCATTACCTAGAAGAAAGTATCTCTGATGTCAAAGCAGATTTTCCATGTTGAGGTTTGAAGGCGGATGCTATGACATCAGGAGAAGATCCACAAAGGACACAGTAGGTCAGCATAGCTTGAGACTTGAGAACTTAAACATTTATTGACGTATATTACCAGTTTCAGATAAAAGAAACAAACAATAGCCTGGGATGTATCTGCTGTATGATGCCCAGATGCCCATATATACCTGACAGGAAGTGATATGAAGAGGCAAGTATCTAATACTTAAGATTAACCGACCAACTTCACCTTGCTTAAGCAAAGAGGTGCTTAACAGTAGCGCTGGGATCAAAGACGCTTGGTTTCAAGTTGTCTGACATTTCCGCCATTAATGGACATGCCATTGATGACATTTCTGTAAGTATTGTGAGTCATTCTTATGGAACCCATTTCAGAGGAAAACAGGAAGAAAAGAAGTCATCTCCAGACTCTGAACTTTAAAAATGGATGTTTCGCTTTGAGCATCATCCAGATGTAAAATCCTTTTTAATACAAATGTTTACAGTGCCATTGCTTCTGTAACACTTACTAATGCAGCTGAAGGACTCTTCATGTCCTTCAGGAAAAGTCACTTTAACTCCCCTACATGTCCCAGGAGATCTGGAACTTAGATTTCATGTTTCCTCTTCTGGTCTCTTTTAATTATGTCTCCATTTCATATGTCAATAGTTGTCATTGATATCCTGTTGAATTTTTTTTTTTTGTTTGTAAGTTTAATATCCAGTGGTTGAAATTGTTGAGCATAGTATCTGGAGCCTATTCCAGTGCATAATATAATATAATATAAAATAATATAATATAATATATATTGTTTTTTTCACACACACACTAGGAGAATAACAGTATACAAAAATCATGGTTCGGTACGTACCTCGGTTTGGAAGTCAGGGTTTGGAACGTTTTCAGTTCCGCAGGGGTAAAAGAAACAAAACATAAATTGCTTCTTTTTTTTTTTCTTTATTAAATAGTGGTTTACTGACCAAAGTATGATTGTCCTTCTTAAATAAAAAGTGTCTCTCAATACTGCTGCAACTTACTCATAAAAAACTAAAATTTACATAAAAGTAAATCGAAATAAGTATTCTCTCAAGTAAATAAAAATAAAATAAATATGCATTAAGGTGCACATTTAGAACATTAACTGTACCTGATCTGTACTGTATTCACATTAGCAGCTTTCAGCTTCATATTAAAAATATGAACTGGACAAATATTGTCTTAAAAAATACGAAGCATAAAAAAATAAATATCCATTATGGTGCAGCATTTAAAGAAATGCCTGTGCTGTATTTGTATTCATATTAACAATTTCCAGCTTCACATTAGGACGTTCGCATGCAGTTGTAGTGGTAATCCGGGGGAAACACAAAAACACACGAATCTTAATTACTGCATTTGTTCGGTACAAATGCTTACAGAACCGGTATGGATACGTGTAACATTACACTCCTAACACACACAAACCCCTATATATAACATAGGTAGACAGTTTGCAGTTTGATGCCTTAACATCTACGATGCATTAACATGGAAGGCCACACGTGCGCCATGTCTATAGAGAAAATATTTTCCTTCTTACATGTTGCCTTTGTGGTGGACTGTTAACAGGCTCCAGGGGAGAAAATGACACTTCACAAATGTGTAGCCAAGGTTTTCCATTGATGATGTAAAACAGCTAAATACAATTTTAGAAGTTTCTTTTTTGGCAGAATTGGTTGCCTCTCAGGTGATACCACTCTATGGTCACATAATTTTAGGGGACTGTGAAGCTTCTAACTGTGTTTTAGATCAGTATAGACTAATCGTGCTTAGCCTTTCAGGACAAATTCATTTTTTTTTTGATAGTCAGAGAGTGTGTGTGTGTGTGTCTGTGTGAAGAGTTTTGAAACGTTCTTGGGCAAGTTTATCTCAGACCTGCCAGCCGCCAGTCACTTTAGTTGTGAGAAGTGATGGCGGAGGGTTAGGATGATTCAGGGAACAGGATGGGACCTTCAAAGTATTTCCCAGCTGCCAAGTGTCTGCATGTTCTTTGTTTAAAGACGTTCTTTCAGGTTCTGGAGGATGTGACAGGTCGATTTTGTATGTAAAGGCTGTCGTCAGCATCCGGAGCCTTATTCCCATTCTAGTCCTGCTAGGTCGTGATTTTCAGAATGGTGATGAAGCGAATAGGCGATACAGGATTAGTTTTTTTTTTTAGCTGTCATGGCATAAATAAACACCAAATGAATGAAGTTGAAGGAAAGTAGTTGATTGATGCACCATGTGAACCCGGTTAGCCAGCTTCTGTTGACACAGGACACTCTGGTAGCCCTGATAACATATTTGCCTGTTACTCCAGGGTCCTGCTTACAAATTCTGGGCCAGTTTAATATGTTTTTTTTTCTGGACAGTTTGGCTCCTTCCTGCAACCCTAAGGAACGTGCTGTGTTAGTGTCCGTGTGCCCTGCTCCCCAACCAGACTCAGCCTAGGTTCCTGCTCTGTGCTTCCTCAGCTAGATGCAGAACTGTGATGATCCTAACCCTGAACACGGGTGGGGTTTTTTTTTTTGGGAAGATTTTCTGTTATTTTATTATGAGAAAAAAAAGAAACTGCAAAGATATACAGACTTCTTGAAGGGAAGCCTACGTGGGGCGTATTTAGGCTGGGAAGAAGCGAATAAGCACTGGGTCATGGTATAGGAGAGGTGCACTGTGGCCTTCGGGTTTCTGATGGTGCGGATAACACCTAAGCAGTTATTGATTGTTTTTATAGCATTTTGAGCTCCTGATGTATCGGATCTCGCTGATATCAAATCCCTTGAACCCTGCAGGTGCTGCCTCACCACTGCATTTCAACTCCTAATGCGTCAGAAAACACAAAGAGCTCCTCTCTGCTTCTGACATCCTCTGGTTGGTTATCAATTAACAAGGCTTGGCATAATTGACGACGAGCCAATCAAAATAAATTCCTGTGTTTCTTCTTTCCATAGATAGTCAACAGAACCAAGCTTAAACTGCTTCTAATCCATCACCTTGCAGACTTCCAGGGACAGATAAAATGCAGACATAGTGGTGATAATATTGATAATCATGCTTTTGGTGGTGATGCGCTTAAGTATTTAGGTATTATACATAATTGATGATGACAGCTAGATATCAATAATAAGTTATTTGATTGGTTGTTCATATATACAGTACGTTTTATCATATTTCTTATACAAGTATAGTAACTATGCCAAGACTACTACAGTCACGTGAAAAAATTAGGACACCCATTAAATATTTAGTACTTTATTAAGAAATATCAATATTAAACCAACGAGAACATATCAATATTAAATCTTTCAAATTATATCTGTAGGTGAAAGTGATATAATTGTATCACTTATGCAAAAACAAAAAACAAATTCACTTATTTAGCAAAAGAAATTAAGTAAGATGCTAATTCCTACTGAAGAAAACGTCAGGACACCCTAATAGCTAGTATTTCTCCCCTTGGCTGAAATAACCACAATTGACGTTTCTGAAACCATATATCAATCAGTGTGAATGAGATCTTGTGTTCAGTTGATGACATCAGGTTAAGAGAAATTGTCACATAATGTGGTTCTCAGGAAAAACAAAAGGCGAGTTACAAACACAAATGCTTTTTACTTGCAAGTGAGGTTTTTGTCTCACAGCCCATGGGAAAGCACTTCAGTAGTCCACTCTGGAAGATTTATGATAAAACTTTGGGAAAACAAAAGCCCACAGCCCTGTTAGTTGGAGTACCGATGATTAACTGACTTGTCAAACTCTTGGCAAGTGATCACTGACAGAGATTAAAAGGAGCGTTTTGTTAGGATGATTTTTGAGGTGGCTCTCTGAGTAGCTCATCACATCGCGCCTACTGGGCTGCTGGGTTGATGCCAGTTCAAGATGCATATATATGTTTGGTCTTTGGAAAGAAAGTAATGCAAAGTCAGAAGTTCATGTAGTTGGCATTATCTGGGTAATTAGTTAACGCAATTACACATGTTAATGGTAATTTTAATAGCAATTTAGATAGAGGGATTTACAGGTGGTGCAGGTGTTGTCATTAAGAAATTTTGCATTTTACGATGTACTCACACTTAGCCCAGTTGCCTTAGCACCTATTGTCCCCATTGATCCATGGAGGTGTGGTACGTACTCCAGTGTCATAGTCATTTCTGGTATGATTGTGCGCCACAATACAGATTTGCTCTATCCCGGTAACACCGTGTGAAGTCTACACCCAAATTATACCATAGCCTGTTTATAAAACATAAAGCATTTTATTTTCTTCAAAGCTCCAGTTAAAATCTGAGTACTTATCCTTATACAATCTATGTAACCATTTTATCTGCGTTATGTGATTTTTCTATTACACACTCTGACGGGGCGTTGCGATAGCATATTAACAAATTCAAAAGAAACAGATTTTGTGTAATTGTACACATTAAACAAATTTACCTGGTTACATATATATAGTAGCAAATTGAAAAGTAAAACATATTCGCTACATCAGCATATATATGCGCTGCTGCCTTTATGCAATGTGTGTGGTAAAAGTCACAACTGCCCAGTTAATACTAGAACTGCCTGTTTCCCATAGCAATGAGCATCAAAGTCCTTTAACCTCCATGCAAGACGTACTTCGGTGTATGCAGCCTTTGTCTGCGCTAATGTGCTATTAGCGTTAATAACAGCAGCGAATCTAACACCTTCAACAAAAACGCTAAAATGTTCCTAACATAGTCGCTGCTGTGTAATGTTAATGGATACATTTCCCTGTTGTTGTGCGTGTGTTTGCCCGTGTCTTGTGTAACCCTGTCGTTTGTATTTAGCTTGCGTCAATCGCCCACTGTGTGCATCTTACAGTTCAGCATCTGACAACCTTGTGTTTGCTGTGTCTAATTGGTTTGGTGCTTGTTGGGTGCCTGATGTAGTCCTTTTAAGGACTGCGAATAAAGAGTGTGTTCTCCCCGGCAAGCAAGTCTCCATGTCTTTCTCTGCTCCCGCGATACCTCGGTCTGCCTGGCGCCACACTGGTGTCAGAAGTGGGATCCCAGAAGTGATCCCGTTGGCGCAGCTGGAGCGGGCGCTCATCACCATCGTCCGACATGCTTGCTCCAGCTTGGCGGACCTCGAGGAGGCAGAGAAGCGACGGCACCCTGGGAGAGATGCATAGCTTGTCTGCTGGTGCTACGGGAGAGGATGGCACTGGGCTCGCCACTCGCAGCAGAGCATCAGAGCCTCCGTCAGATGAGCAGAGGACGCCAGGGAAAGAGAGGCAACCTCCGCTCCATCCAGGATGCACTGGACACATGCAGTGCACCTTGAAGCCACTCCTGGGTGCATGGGTGGCTGGGGCATTATACAGGCCGAATGACATTGATTGGAAGTGCCATAGTCCGTGGCTGATTGAGAAAGCAGTCTTGGGGTGAGCTTCCGGGGCCAGTTCGAACTGCCAGTAGCCAGTCCGGAAGTCCAGGGTGCTGCGCCACGTTGACGATGTAGTCCAGTGCTTCGTCGATTCATGGCAGCGGGTAGGAGTCCTTCCTTATCGCCACATTCAGCCATCGGCAATCGACGCAGAACCGCCACGTTCCGTCATTTTGTCGACGAGGACTGCAGGAGCCGCCCATGGGTTGTCAGGCGGCTCGATGACTTCTGCCGCTGCCATCTCTCTCTCTGCTGCGCCTCCTGCCGCCCGTGCGGATGCGGGTGAATGCATCCCCGGTTTCGATGTGGTGCTGCACCACGGAATTGGGTCGGCAAGCCTCGTCTCTGGCGGCAAAGATGTCCTGGAACATGTCCAGTATAGCCAGGAGCTCATTCCGCTGTTCTGTTGTCAGGTCCCGGCTGCTACGCTGCCACACTTCCTGTACATCTTGCACCATCTTGGGAGATGCCCCCGCCGCGATGTTGCTGTGTTCCGTGATCAGGGCGGGGCTTGGGGCTATGTCGGTGGTGTGGGCCGCCCCTCCCCACACCAAGTTTTCTACTTCACTCTCTGCCGTCGGCAGCCACTGTCATGCTGGAGGGGCACCACATCTGCACCGAGGTGGAGGGCTACCCCCGGTACGTCAGTGGTGGCCCCCAGTCGAATCTGCAGGTCCAGCCCAATGATGGGTTGGCGAAGTTAGCGAACCAGACATCCGGCAATACGGTGCGTCCGGCCAGCTGGACACACAGCCGCCTTTTCCCCCTCGTGGCCGTGCGCACGCCAGTCACTGATGTCAACTGCACGTTGGTTGCTTGCCAGCCGGTTGGCGCTGCTTCGCTGGTACCTGGTAACACGCCCGGGCGGATCAGGGTGATGGTAGATCCCGTGTCCACCAGGGCTCGGCAGGGTATTTCCGCTACCAGGCAGTTGATGTACAGACCCATAGCCTCGCCAAGCTGGCCCACTCTAGGTGCAGCTGTTGGGGTTAGACTGGTGTGCATTGCGGGTGGCGCCCTCCCGTACAGCGCCACTTACCCTTTGTTTCCCTGTTGTTGTTTGGGGTGAGAGCGTGGTGCCGGGGCAGGGCACGAGTCACGAGTGAGGTGCCTAAGCTCTCCGCAATAGTAGCGCTGGGCTCCTCGCTATCTGGGCCCTTGGGCACGCAGGCGCAGCTTCTTGCACAGTGGCGCTGACGACCGGCTTGATGTTGCCGATGGGGACAGGATTTCTGCAGCCCTCTCTGCCTCCGTTAGGGCCTCAGCAAGCGTGGCCGGCGCCTGCAGTTGGATGTGCTGGCACAGCTGTCCTGGTGTTAGTGCCTGAATAAAGGCTTGCCGCGCCAGGTCTTCCTGCACGGCACTGGGGAGGTCTGGGTAGCCCCTCCGTATGTGTATGTGGAGGTCCACGGCAAATGCCCCCAGGGTCTCTCCATCTCTCCATTGCGATGTTACTCCGAAACTTACAAAACAAGTATGAGAAAATATCACCTATGTCAATTTTTGTAGGCCTATTTTTGACATAAAACTGCCCATACCCGAGTGTAATTAATGTGTAAATTAGCAATTAAAGTGTAATTAATATATTATAAAATATTTCTTTTAATTTATATAAAGGGACAGGACATACCAAAACTCTCCCCAAAAAAGTAATACTGTGATATAATACCATCACCGTTCAAAAATTGAAAAATACACTGATAATAATTTTTGGTCATATCGCCCACTCCTATTCCATGCTCACATTGTGCTTAACGTTTTGGGCCTGATAATTATTTGTCATCACTGTGCGACTTTTTTTGTGTTGAAGAAAATATAGGAAGAAAAGCGCTATCACACACCACAATGGAATTCATGATTAATGTCCTTATTTTGTTGCTTATTTGGAGTCATTTTGGGTGTGATGACACACTTAGATTTATCTAGTATGCAATGCAGTGATTTTTATTTTTATTTATTTAAGCTGCACATATAAGAAGACAGTCTCATATTTTATAAGATTCTAACAGGTCTGGATGCTGTTCAACCAAATTGTTCAATATTAGTTCAAGAACTTGTGGTCATAGGTGGAAATTAGCAGGAAAACATTTTAAACTGGATTTGAGAAAGCACTTCTTTACACAGCGTGTAGTTAGAGTATGGAATAGTCTTCCTGTTAGCATAGTGGAAGCTAAAACCTTGGGTTCCTTTAAATCAGAACCTGATAAGATTTTAACAACTCTGAGCTATTAGTTGAGTTCTCCCCAAAGGAACTTGATGGGCTGAATTGCTTCCTCTCATTTGGAAATTTCTTATGTTTTTATTTTATCCAATACCTCAGAGTTTTTGTGTGTTGCATTCAGCTGTTCCTGGATACTCTCGTCAGCCCAAATTTCCAGCAAACACTTCACCTCTGCCATCGACCAAAGTGATCCTTTGCCAGCATGTATGTGAAACGTTTGTGTGAATACAGTTTTGCGTGGAAAAAAAAAGACACTATCTGTACAGCCTACCCGATTCATTCCTTCCGGGTCTGGTTAATGCATAGTGTACATGTGTATGCAAGTGTCAGTTAAATCACTGACGTTATATCTGTGTTACGTACTTGTGAACGGTTAGCAATCACACTAAATGCGTACCGAGTCTGACTCACCACGCTCGGACCCACCTTCACAGTGAAGCGTACCGTACCTGGGCATGGTACGGAGCAATCACACTAGTCAAGCAAACTGGACTTTGGGGGTCAAACATGCTCAGGCACAGTACAGATTGCCTTCTGTGAGTACACCTTTAAACCTGGACTGTTAAAGTGGCAAATTTCATAGAATTTTTTTCTTGGATGTGACAGGCTGCGCACCAAAGGTTAATCAAACGAGAGCTCCCTCATGCTATCTGTGCTGCTTTCAGCAAAGCCGATGCATTGGAGATTGGAGTTAAGTCCTGCTGATGGGAGTTTGATTTAATCTGATGCCAGTCACTCTTTGCTCAGCTTTTTTTCCTGAGTCGGGTCTGAGTCAGCAAGATCAGCTAGGGGTAGAGGTGCTGGGTGGGGGTGGGGCTGGGGGGGGCTCGTATACCTGAAGGACAAGCATCCCGTACTACCTAGCTTAGGTGATGACTAATAGAGGCACACACTCCTCTACACACAGAAACACCAAACACACTAACACGTTTTCCCCATCCCTCAAATTAAACGCAAGTGAGGCAGTCACAAGGGCAGCCAAATGACACTTGCCAATTTCATCAGTCGTATTTTGTTTTAGGTGCAAGATCCGGTTGAAAAATCTCGTTCACGAGAAAGGGATTTACCTGGCCTCTTTTCCTGTTTTTCTGTACGTCATTTGGATGCCAAAGGGTTGCATTAGCAACTGAGTCATCTGCCGGGGAGGTGTTGTGTTAGTGACTGGTGAAAAGGGGTGCATTGTGATGTAGATTTCAGAGTCTATATGGTTTGCGGTGCTCTCTGGAGGAAGGGGAATCAATGTGCCTTGCTTAGTGTGATGTTCTACACAAAGGTAGACTCAGACCAGCCACTCTCCATTTGCCCTGGCGATGAAACTCCCAAAATGCATGCACACTCCTCTCTTTTATATTCAGATGAGGAATGGGGCTTTCAGTCTTATTGATCACCGATGTCAACCTTGAGATTGTTTGGACTCGTATGTAACTATGTCCTTTGTCACACGTTTTGGGCACTAAATAGAATCCCAACACAGCAAGGAACAGTGCTGCTAAAGGGGAACACACAGCAAGGGTGGATAAGCCTGGTCTGGAGCGGTCCATGGGTGAATGAGGTTTAAAACAAGCAGTTCATTGAAGGAGCCTTAGATGTCAGAGCTTTGCCCCTCCCCCCTACTCAGGTCCCACAGCTGAAGTGGTCTTCATGCCAGCCGGATCCTGTTCCCTGGTGCAACAGAGGCGCGGCCTTTAAAGCTGCAGGGGCACAAGATGAACATGAGCCGTAAAAAAAGGCATTTGTCTAACAGGAAGAAGCCATTATTTGCATGTACGCCTTAAAGCATAATGCATTCATGGGCGTGTTCCACTGTCTGAGGCAAAGTGGAGATTGTGTTTGATCTTGCAAGCTTGACTCTATTTGGCAGCAATGTCTGGCAGCAAGGTCCTGTTGTGTGTTGGTTAGTGGGAGCAAACGTATATCTTCTCAGAGCTGGTATTGCCATTTATTTTCAAAAAGCTGTTCTTATGCCATTCTCATGCCCTATGCTGTTTTTAAAGCCTGCAATATAAAACCAATATTTTAAGAAGTAAATCAGAAACTGTGCGATATTTTAAAAATGTATGTAAAATTTGTGTTTGGTAGTCAAACTAGGGGGGCTCATGGGCAGCACTGCAGCCTTGAAGCTCTCTGGTTGGGGGGGGTTGAACCCCACCCACAGCTCTCATGCAGTTTGCATGTTCTCCCCTTTGTTTGTGCAAATTTTGTCCGAGGACTCAGACTTCCTCCTGCAGTCCAAAAGCTGATTGAAGTGTAGCGTAAGGGTGCTTCTTCTGCTGGCAACTTGTCTAGAATGTTTCCTGTGAAAGGGTCCATGCATTCCCCTTTGGACCTCTGTAGCCTAGGTGGATGATGAGTGGATGGATGTATGTTTATGAGAATCACTGCAGGTGGTTGGGAGGTAGATCATTAAATATGGATGTTTTTGTGGATTTTTTTTATCGTTTAAGTGTTCAATGATTGACAGGGATGTGGCCCACACAGGTGTTCTATGATTGTCAGGGATGTGGCCCAGACAGGTGTTCCATGATTGACAGGGATGTGACCCACACAGGTGTTCCATGATTGACAGGGATGTGGCCCACACAGATGTTCCATGATTGACAGGGATGTGGCCCACACAGGTGTTCTGTGATTGTCAGGGATGTGGCCCAGACAGGTGTTCCATGATTGACAGGGATGTGGCCCACACAGGCGTTCTATGATTGACAGGCATGTGGCCCACTCAGGTGTTCCATGATTGACAGGGATGTGGCCCACTCAGGTGTTCTATGATTGTCAGGGATGTGGGCCAGACAGGTATTCCATGATTGACAGGCATGTGGCCCACACAGGTGTTCTATGATTGACAGGCATGTGGCCCAGACAGGACAGGACAATAACATCTGGACAGGAACATTTTCCTGGGAACCAGAATAACTAGAGCATAGTACTTTGTACCAGTTGATATTAACAATGGGCAGGTGGAGTGAATCAACACAATCAGTCTCACACAGTTATTAAAGTATCTTCCTGCTCTCCTTAAATACTTTTTTAATAGCGATTTTCTTAGGTTACGCTGTCATCTAATGCATGTTTTGCTGATATTTCTTTGCCACCCTAGAGAATGATGTAAATAACAGCTCATGACCGGGTGTTCTCTGACGCAGCCTCTACAGTGGTAACCTGGACAACACGAGCACAGTCCGCATGCCATTTCTCATGGTAACTGTAGAAACAGGGCTATTCTGCACCAAATCATGCACTTAGTTTGCATAAGTGTTAAAAATTTCTTTGTGGGAGGATCACAGCTGGAAGTTGGTGATTTTGTATTATTTGCAGTTGAAAGTACACAGTACTATATTGGAAAGTTTGGTCTGACGGAAGTGCTGATTCCAGGGTGAGGAGAATACTAATGTATAAAGTGCATAAATTTTGTTCTGCCTGGACTTCTAAAACAAGCAAGAACAGAAATGCCTCCTTGTGATGTCAAGAAGGTGAAATTTTTCAGAAATCAAATGAGGTTGGGGCTTTCTCTTCACGGTGCACGTCATTCAATTTCCCTTGGGCATGTAGGACATCCCCCGGTGATGATGAAAATTAATATTATTTTTGTATGGAACTCCCCTTTATGTTGTGGTGACAATATTCAAATTGACATGTTGCGCTCGTGTTCATTTCCATAATCATTCTCACTAAATTCCCTGCTAAATTAGACACTGCAGTGCTCGCAAATTATTTTCAGACTCAAATTAATTTGCACCTCTCCTCGTAAGTAACACAATTTCTGAAGTCATTCCATGAAGCATCGCAGACCTTTAAGCGATAAACTTTTTCTTCACAGTTCAGCTAAGGATTTTAATTTAGAGCGCCACTAGCTGTTTAAGTCCACTGCAGGTAAACTGTTTCATTTTCAGTCGGTCTGCTGTTCTGCATCACATTAGGAAATGCTTTTATTATATGATTTTCACACTCAGCTCTTTTCCTAACACTGTACAGTACAGTATCTACATGCTTTATGCCGCACATTAAGATTCTTTGACATTTCCCTCTTTTTAGATTTGCCTGTAATTTTAATCGATATTTTCCGCCTTTGGTTTCTGTTTATCTCACATATTCATCTTGGAATATGTCTCTTGCGTTCCTCTGTGATATTGGCCCTTTGACTGTATGCTTTCTGGAAGCTCTTTGTCTGAAAACAAATTCTGCTGCATCATACTATTAGATCATGGCTCCACACAATGTGGAATCAAGTATTTCCGTTGGTCCTTGGGGCCTCTTGTTTATTTGTAACTTGTGTCGATATCACTTCCATAGACAGACCCTTCGCTCAGTCAGAGTTCAAGACATTCAGAGCAGCATTTCACTGCAAGCATGAGAGGTTGACAAACATGTCATGACAAAAGCCTGCGCTCTCCTGTCACAGGGAATCATGTCTCTATTATTTATTTTTTTTAAATCTGGCAACCCCAACATAACTGTGCCCATATCAGTGACCATAATGCAGTCACATTCTAAGAGTCCTCCAGCAACCGGTATTGTAACATTCTGTCTTCTCTTTATCTGCTTGGGGATTAGACATATGGGGTCATTAAGAAAATTATTAAAGATATTATTCTTTATTAATCAGCGATAATTATCATGCCAAAAAAGACAGGCGAGAACATTAGATTAAATGGTATCAGCCAATCTTGACTGAAATTCCATTATTTTAAATACTAGGGTTTCTATTCATTTTTTCTAATTTTAATCATGTCTGTTTTAAAAATAAATGGATCATCTAGATGAACAAGCTAGATTTTTGGGATGGAGTACTTCAGTAAGTCAATTCATAACCTCTCCTAGCGCTGTGTGATGTAATCTGCCATGGCAAGCTCTTTATGTAGGTTGGATACTTCATCAAATATTCTACTCTTTTTCCATATTTTTTTAAATCGCCGGGAATGGGAGCCATCCGCGAGTCAGTTCCATTAGTTTTTGACCCGCTGTTTTTGTTGTTATCAAAGAATGTCTCTCTATGCGTTTGTGAGGGGGCGCCATCAAGCTTTCGCGATTAAGACACGAGGTTGTGCCAAAGACAGCTGCTCCCGCCACAGGATGTGAACAGCAAAAAAAAAAAAACGAATATGGTAAAATCACTGTGCCTCGTTAATGTTCTGTTGCGCTATGACGGCAAGCGTTCATGCATTAGTCAACGGGCAGATGCTTCTCATAATTGTTCTGTAGAATGTTTCTATGTCGCCTATGGCTATTTACTGGAAATAGCTATTCCGATTTGTTCCAAACCCTTGAACAACTTCTTCATAACATATAAGCTTATGGAAAAGAAAAACCATAACAGTCAATTTATATAAAAGTAGTGCATTGAGTTAAAGTACTGAATTAAGTTCACCACTTGTTTTGCATTAATTGCGCATGTTCTGGTCTCTTACAGGATGGTACAGAGGATTTTCGACCAGGAAGCCTGCAATCAAGGTAAACGACACCCTAATGCTTTTTTTTTCTTGTTGTCTTGTGTCATCCTGCAATAGTTTAATAGTGGTTTCTGTGCCAAAACTGTCGCAGATACTGCAGGGTCTTTACATCACGTTGCTTGGGCAGCCCCCTCTGAGAGAAGTTAGCTTCTGCTGCGTTACCGTTAAAAATCTCCCTTTTATATGAATGTCGGCTTGCTTTATGTTCATTAGCGTGACTCCATTGAGTGTTCATTGGACGCATTAGAATTTCAAATGAATGGGGAATGAAAAGTGAATAGTTGTAACAAAGGGGTCTGCTTAGGAAATAAAGGCTAAGAGTCTTTGCCGTACGCTGAAGATGAGCTCCGCCTGCCTCTCATCCGCCACACACAGTATATTAACTGTGCGATTTGGAATTTCTATTGAAATATGAGTGAATGTCCTGTGGCCTTTCATCTACAATGGTTTTTCATCTGTGGCATTTATCAACAAAGTAGTCTGCAAAGTTTTCTTTTGTTCTATACAACGCAGATCCAGACACAACAAAAAATAAATACACAACTATTTGTTCCAGTTCGGGACGTTGAAGTAAGGGCAGAGTATGGACACATTTTGTTGTGTGTGGCCGGTTACTCAAACTGACGTGGGCTCAATAGCGTGTTGTATGCTGCTGAGACAACACTGGCGTGGTCTGGGTGTCTTTGGGTTGAAAAGCACTAATAACATATGAACATATGCCATGTATTAACCCAGACATACATGTGCTAATGCTGCATTAGCATGCAGTCTCATTGGAATATTTTGTTGGAATGTTCCAAAAGTCTAAATATGACGCAATAATATGAACATCCGCCCATTGAATCATTGGCCACCATTGGCCACAATGAGACTTTTTAGCCTTTTCATTGCAGAAGAGCATCAAGTTACAATCAGATGCAAGATTTGAACAACAGTCCTGAAGGTATTTGTATTGTTACTAAGGGAGTTTGATGTGAGGTGTGCTTTGACATGAACCTAGCTATTATTTCTCATTATTTCCTTTTTTTTTCATAAAAGCAAGTCAGTGAAAAGGACACTGTCATTGACACAAGAATTCTGTGGATCTGCAAGAGCAGAGTTAAGAAATGAGCATTGCTATTTCTGGCATTTTTTGTGTGATTAATAAGTGAAACAGGCCACCATCAGCATATCTGAGATCTGCATGAAGGATGAGGGATTTGTTTGTGATTAAATATTTGTTAATAACCAGGGTTTTATGATGAAGTTTAACCTGCAGAATGCTGGAAATCTCTCCCACATATATTGAACCAGATATGTCTTCTGGATCGCAGGAATTATTAGACTGACAGTTTGTTATTTCTAATAAACAGCTAATTTGCTGGCTAATAAGCTCCAGATTGATTGTCATGTTTATTGTGGCTGAGCTTGGAAGTCTTTGATGCTTTTGAAACACTGACAGTCTTGGAGGAGAGCTGTAAAGTTTTGATGGTTTTCTCTCAACAGATAAACAATGTATAGATTGTGGATGAGTGTGGGTGGGCAGCTCCTAATTAATGGGATTGATGTGGACTTTTTCAACAGGAGACAGCAGTACCCTCAAAATAGTTTCATTCATCCATCCATCCCTCCATCCATCCATCCATCTACCATTGGGGCTGCAGGGAGCCTATGCGCACAGATGCCAGTTGTTATATATTTTTGCATCTGTGGGCCAGGCTTTCATATCGTGTTGCTGTGAGTGCTGATTAAACTTTGTTTCCTGAGGTCCTCCTGTTTCAGGCTCATCTGTGCCTCAGATCTACACCCAGTCATTTTATATAAAATGCAAACTTTATCAGGCTGTAGTAGGATATTGTTTTTATTGGATTTTTGGAGTCAAAATATTTGATATGCAAATACCAAATGCAGCCTTGACAAAAATGTTTTCTGGCCTTTCTCTTGAAGGACTGACAGTTCCTTAGATGGGAAACCCCTGTGATAAAAGCTTGTGAGCAAGTCTTCTGCTTCTGGTGACCTTTGTAAAATAATGGACGGTTTACATACGAAGGGGCAGCTTGCAAACCAGACAGAGCCAAGCCGCATAAAGCCAGAGGCAGCCGCTAAGCGAACACCTTCAGAAAGTTCATATTTTTAGGAAGCTCCTCTGCAGTCTGGAGGACTTCCTTATTATCCCTAATGGTCATGTACTGGCAGAAACTGTCATCCCTGACGACAGGGGAAGCAGACGACAATAGAACGAGTCCCTGTTGAAAAACTGTTTTATATCATATTTTTGGGGCACGCACACATACAGTCATACAGGGCGACTCCTCCTGGTGTCTGACTGTTTTATATCATATTTCTGGGGCACGCACACATACAGTCATACAGGGCGACTCCTCTTGCTCCCCTGAGACTCGGAGGCTGCCCCGGAATTATATGCAGTTCATTTCTTGATAGATGCAACTTTTTTTTTGGAGTATTTCGTCATGTGAAGGGAACTTGTTACTTTGTGGAGCTCATGCGTAAGGATGGCTGGTGTGAAATACGTAGCTTGTCAGCTGGGTCGCCGGCCGGGGAGGGACGTGTGGGGTTAGCCTCGCTGACCCCGGAGGATGGGGGGGGGGGCTGGGGAGCGGGTCAGCTAGGCCCCACCCTCCTGGAAACTGATCAAAGGACGGTGCTGCTGGGCTCGCTGCTCCGTCTGGTGCCGTGGCCCCAGGTCCTGCCGTCAGCACCTCTGTCTGCCTTAATCTGCAGTGCTGGTGACACTCGGTTGGCAGAGACCGTGGGCCGGGGCTCAAGGCCAAGCCTTGGCGGTTCACGGAGACGTCAGCTCAGCGGGAAGACGGTAAAGATGCACTACTGCACCCGTCTGAGGCTGCGATGAAGGCCGACCAACCTTGCATATAAGCCCTGCATGTTCGAGGTGCTACAAAGCTCCTTCTACAAACGGTTTGAGTTCTGCTCATGGTATATCCTGATTACCCTAATGTCCTGTCCTCCAGAGATGCTGGAGGGAGAGGAAAACACAGTAATGACCTGGCTACAGAAAGCAGTGTCATTTTTTTTCGTAATGAGTTCATTGGAAGCCTTGTTAGTTCTGTTTTGAAAGACCAATTTTTGAAAGTATCGGAACTAAAACATGATCTATACTGCAGTTCTGGAATTCTGCTGTGAAAGGCCTGTTCAGACTCATCCTTTATAAATGCAGGACTGTTAAACATTACATGCACATCCTACCGGGGGTGTGTGGGTGAAACCTCTCCCAGAAGGAATAGGGAATAAAGACTGGGGTGCCCACAGGAGGAGATGTGAGTCTGTCATAAGTCAAACACACAATCTTGTACTATGGGTGATGTAAAGAAACCCACATGACAGAGGCAGAGGCGTAGTGACCAGGCCGGCAAGGCGGACAATAGCCCAGGGCTCTGTATTGGGAGGGCAGCCGAAATATGCTTTATATATGTATTCTATTTTTCACAAAAGTAAAAAAAAAACAAAGGAACTTGTGCTTATTAAATTATCTTTGTTAATACACTGCCCGGCCAAAAAAAAAGTCGCCATTTGAATTTAAATTGGCAAATACTTAAAACGCCAATGACTGGATCATTATTACAGCTCAGCAACGTCATGCAGCAATAAAGTGAAGTCAGCTGAGCACCTGAATCTACTGGCCATCATCCATCATCAATGGGTTTTTTCTTCCCTGTGGGCATGGGCATATTCCAGGACAAGAATGCCAAGATTCATCAGGCTCGAATTGTCAAAGAGTGGTTCAGTAGCATGTGGAATCATTTTCACACATAATTTGGCCACCACAGAGTCTTGACCTTAACCCGACTGAAAGTCTTTGAGATGTGCTGAAGAAGACTTCATGGAGTGATTCAACTCACTTTGTCAATACAGCATCTCAGTGAAAAGTGGATGCAAATACAGTATGGATGAAACAAAATGCAGAGATGTTGCATAAACTTGTGGAAATAACGCCATGAAAAATGTTTGCCATAATCAAAGCTAAAGGTGGTCCAACGCAAAATTCAAATGGCGACTTTTTCTTTGGTCAAGCAGCGTATTATTAATATAAATGCTAATATAATGATAATAAATTTTAACTTGCCGGGGGACTGTGGCCCTCAGAATGCTTTAGGTAAAAAATGTGGTAACAATGCCATCCAAACAGGGTAACACTGCTGCTCAGTGAGCCACCGTTACTGTTTGAACAGTACCTACAAATCACCTGTGGATTTCAGCATGTGATGAGGTCTTTAAGCGACTTTAAGCAAGAAAACATTGAATTCTTAATGGTCATTGGTAGCACAGAACACTTTTCAATAATAGAAACATAATCTCCATGGTAACTCCGGCTGGATTCTAACTATGTCGTCATTGCAGTCTGAGTTACCCAGACCTGTCTGTCAGTGGTGTATTTTTTTTCCTAGTTCTCCCACTGACGGATTTCAAAGAGAGAACAAATGTGACAGAACGTAATTCCACTTACACCCTGGCACATATTGACAGGACAGAATACTGTAACTATCCAGGGATAATCTGGTAATGATGATATTTGTTTCTTAGCATATAGGGTTAGGGATGTGTTTCCTTTTTTCAAACATATGTCTAATGTTTTTGGCCAAACTGAGCTTCTAATAATTTCTCCTCTGCTCAGCTTATTTACACCTACATATTATTTTTATTTTTTTTTTCTCCAGCAGTTTCTTGTTATATTTTTCTAAACTCGTTTTTTCCGTATTTTCCGCCCACTCCGGGCCACCTACCCGCCGGCTCTCGAGCAGAAGGAGTCAGCAGGGTCGACTTTGGAGATGAAGCCCGTCATTCATAGCTGGCAGATGGTGGAGACGGAAAGTGGGGATGTTTAGATGAAGGCAGGAAGGCAGGACCCAGCTCCGTTACACTCCGAGCTCTGTCAGTGTAAGTGTGTGTGCACGCACGCGTGTGTCTGCGTTGGAGGACGGAAGAGAGGCAGAGGCAGACAGTTTTGTTTAATACACAGGAGTAGCTCTCCCTCTCTTACATTTTCAGCTCTGTCACTGTTTTGAGGGGGAGGTGGCTGAGAGAGGGTCTCTTACTCTGCAACCCACTCTGTCACCATTTAAATCTGAGCGTGTGTGTGTGTGTGTGTGTGTGTGCACGCCCGTGCGCATTGCATGTGCGCGTGCATCAGCGTAGGCGTTGTGGTGGAGGGGAGAGAGAGGGAGACAGAGAGAGAGTTAGGAAGGGAAATATGGGCACTGAATACATATTTCTTTTTTCACGTTCCTTGCAGCTCTGTCACTATTTAAGTATCTGTGTGTGTGTGTCCTTGTGTGTGTGTGTGTGTGTGTATGGGCGGGGTGAGGGGAAACCGGACGGGCAGGCGGGTGAGCAAGCCTGTGGTGTGTCTCTTTTTGGAATCACATGTGTGTGTGTCGTCTTAAAGGTATAGTGGATTGTTA
Organism: Gnathonemus echidnorhynchus; assembly: GCA_026776725.1. Lineage (NCBI taxonomy): Eukaryota > Metazoa > Chordata > Actinopteri > Osteoglossiformes > Mormyridae > Gnathonemus > Gnathonemus echidnorhynchus. The sequence continues at coordinate 3,701,228 of JAODJU010000130.1, forward strand.
CCCTCACGAAAGGCAAAGTGTTTATTCCTCCTTTTCTTCCTTTTAGTCTCGTATGTATCTTTTTTCCCATGGTGCTCTTGGCACTTTTCATGAGATGCAGTGCTGTGACATGTAACTGCGCCCAGTAAGGTGGCATCAAGTAAAGTTGTTGCAGTGTTTCCAGTTTGTATATTTTGCACCATTATGTAACAAAGCCTGTGCGATCCAGTGCACCTAACAAAAGGCAGCCAAGTGGTTTACGCCAGTATTTTATTGTCACTCTTCTTGTCTAACTGTATATACATAAGTAAATAATTGATGCCACCAAGTAAAGTTGCAGTGGAGGGATTAAAACTCAAGTTCCCAGTCTTCTTCAGTGACAAAACGTCATGGGTTGACATGGTGATAAAGCTACACATACAAAAACCAGGGATTAGAATTAGAGCTGCACAATAAAACTTCTGAAAAGGGTCCTCTGATGGACAAATGAATGGCACACTCTTTCACTGCCTTGAACAATGCTAAACAGAAAACAGGCAAAGTAGGCCTTTGCCTTAAAAGATGAATAATCACACAACAGTGATATAATTGCTACTTTCTAACATGTTACATCTTAGTCGCTTCTTATTCTAAATTATATACTTTCACTTTTGCATGTTACAATTATATCTTTCTTCCCCGTTCACACCTCATTTAAAGGCTAAAATAGAACGAGATGGCATTTCACGTATGTTCCTTCGATTATTGCGACATCAACAGTTCTGGACGTTGAGCTGAAGAATTTCTCATGTTCTTCTACCCAGATTTCTGCTCTTACCAAAAAGCATGACATCACCTTGGGCAATCAAACATGATACTATTAATGTGATGGCTGTGTAATACATGGGGATTCTGTGGCTGGCATTGTGACTTCGCATCTTTACGATTATGGTTTGATTCCCATACCCTGGTTCTGTGTGTTTGGAGTCTGCATTTGCCACCTGCCTTTGGGTAAATTTCTTCTGGATAGTCCAGTTTTCCCTAAAACCTAGAAACTAACCTGGATGGGAGAAGTGTGTTATTGTGTGCCTGTGATGTACAGGCATCCCATGCTGTACTGGATAAATGGATGGAATTTGGATGGATCCATAAGGAGCACGTGTTAGATTTTGTCAAAAGAGATATAAGGCAGATGGTGTATCGGAAAGTCTGGCGAGAGTGGAGATGTTGGGATGGAACTCAGGACCGCGAAGTTCTGCCCCCTGATTCCACCCTTCTTGGGCTAAGCTTCAGGCTCTTCGTGACCCTGTTCCACAAAAATGGTCACAGTAAATGGACGGATGCTTTTGAGTTGCTGCCAAGTGTCAGTATGCTGGCGTGAGAGATACGGCCCAGATGTTCTTTATGCTTACTGCAAAGATGACAGAGTCATGTCAAGGGTTCGTGAATTCCCATGGAATGACATTCTCTTTCAGCTCAAGCATCTGAAAGCATAAGAGAGTCTCTCTAAATCCCATGCACCTGCTTCATGTACAGAAGCTATATAAATAGACTGAGTAATAATGCCAGAGTTGGAAACCATCCTGCAGTATGTAATTATTCCGGTTTTGGTCACAAGCGTAAAGCATCAATCAGAATTATCCGCAGCAGCTCCTTGCATATGTTGCCATGGAAAGCAAGAGGAAACCGTCAGGCAGGGAGGGACCAACAGAACCACATGACAGCAGGACTGGATGGCAAACCACTGTTTTTATTTTTATTTTAAATCAGGGTAGAGACAAGGCAAGAGCAGCACGGGGAGAGGGGGCAACCATATGCCATTTTGATGGGGGGAAGAACAAACCAAACTGCATCTGTTTTAGTAAGACAAAAAAACAAAAACCACAGGGTTTCACAGTACGTGAGCTTGGGGGGGGGGGGGGGGGGGAAAAAAAAA
>JAODJU010000130.1:3717021-3745198 GCA_026776725.1 Gnathonemus echidnorhynchus
GGCTGGTTAAATTCTGGGGGGGGGGGGGGATGCAGTTAACTACCAGTAGATGCACTTTGCAGACTCATTCTCCCTGAAGTGTTTGTGCCGTAATGATGACATAACGACCCAGGCAAGTCTCATAGAAGTGGCACCCAATTCCCAGAGCTGCCCGCATGTTTCGTCACTCTTGTCCCCGCCCCAGCTCTGCGGGTGTGTGTGGCCCCCGCTGCGACGGCGCTACGGGGAGCGAGCCGCGTGTCCGGACGCCAGGGGGCCCCGGCTTGTGCCCCCAGCCGCTTCTCTCAGTGTTTCGGTATCGCGGCCTTTTTGCAGGCGTCGACTCGTGAATTATTCACGCGGCGGGGTGTGTGCGCTGTGCCAGAGGATGCCCCCGCCGTTCCTGAGGGGGGGGGAGCTTCTCATTCACAGCGCGGCCTTCTGCCCGAGTACGGCCCAGCAGACCATGTCTGTTTATCTTACCAGCACCTGCATTAATATCTTTGCAGCTGGGAGTCGTCCTACTCGTCAGTTTGTATATAATCTTATATATTCACATTTACTGCATCTGGCTGGCAGGGCGAGGACGCCATTAACCACACATTATGTTTCTTATGTGCCATTTGCCTTACTTGTATTTGCTTTTTGACAAAAGCATCACCTAAATAAATCAATGTAAATGTGTGATTAGTATCCTACGCTGGGGGTATTTCCCGCTTCGTTCCCTCTGTCCCCAGGTTTACCACAACTGCACCTCTATCCCGTATTTGATAAGCAGTACGGAAACTGGATGGAATATACTAATCTACTCATCTTGTCTGGGGAGATAGTGGTCCAGAACCTGTCCCAGAGGCTACAGAAATTACCCAGGATGGGATGCCAACACATCGCTGGGCACATATACCACTGCAATTCACCTTAGCATGTTCTCGGATTGTGGTGGGGGGGGGGGTCCTACAGAACCCAGGGGAAACCGCATGTTGTCACGAAGAGAACCTGGAAACGCCACACACACGGAGCCTTAACGGAGATTCAGAACCTGGAAACGCCACACACATGGAACCTTAACGGAGATTCAGAACCTGGAAACGCCACACACATGGAACCTTAACGGAGATTCAGAACCTGGAAACGCCACACACATGGAACCTTAACGGAGATTCAGAACCTGGTCCCAGAGGTGTAATGCAACAGTGTTAACCACAGTGCTGACCCCTAATATATAGCATGTAATAATTATATATTTATAAGTATAGTGCCCTGGTACGTTTTGCTAGTATAACTGAAACATAATAATACAGTTAAACTGGTAATTTATCAGTGAGCAACACTGATCACATATGGCTGCATGAACACAGGGACTGAGGCTTGGATTTATTAGGTCAGTTTTTCCAGTTTTGTGTGCATGAAGGTGCCACTGCGGCATGCAGTGCTGCATGAAACTGTTAATGACAAGACGCCGGGTGAATGGCAAAAGCGGCTTATTTACAATAAATTAAAGTAAAAAGTGTTTAAATGCAGAGCGATAATTAATGAAGTTGGGTTCGAAGGATCAGCCGGGGCTCAGGCAACATGGCCTGCTGCTCATCTTCATCTGCTGATCTTCGATTTTCCTATATCCAATAAAAGGTCACAATGAACCTGAGGCCTCTTCAGGAAGCAGAGGGCAGGGGAACGGCCTGGGTGAAAAGCCAGTACTGTCCACTTCAGGCGTAACAAACTGAAATTTACATAAGGAGCAAAGCCATGCAATGAAACACAATGAAACCACAATGTGTGAAGATAGTAACCCAGTTTGAATCACATTTTTTGGGCTAGATCAGCAAATAGAGAATGCGGGGGATGATATGGCTTCTACAGAAGTTTGATACTGGATGAATGTATGATTGGCCAGTACAATTAGAACTTATTTGTGCTTCTGGTGGCGCAAACAGATTTTAGGACCATCTGCCTTATTTATTTTATAGCCATCTGGCTTATTTAGAAGTGGCACTTTGCTGGGCATTTCCTTGGTTGGGATTGACAAGCAAGCTGGGCTGTAGGAGGAGGCATGGTGGTTGGGGGCGGGACTTGCGTGCGGCGCGCTCTCTCTGATTGGCCGCGTCTTCTGCCCGCAGACAATACGAGACCGTGGTGCCCCTGGAGGACCCCATCATCACGGAAGCCACAACCACACTGCAGGAGTGGGCTGTCCTGTGGAAGCAGCTCTATGTGGTGAGTATGATAAGGATGATGCTTTATTTGCCCCATTAGTAGGAGTAGAGGTGCATTGCAATGGAAGGGCATTTATCGAGTGCCTAAGGGTATTTTTTGGGCAGGGGGGAGGGAGTTAAGGGCTTCGCTCAAGGGCAATGTGACTATTACGCTGAGCAGGGGGTTTGAAACGATCAAGGGAACCCCCCCCCCCCCCCATCGGGTGGCTTCAAGCTCCATCTTCACTCTCTACAAGAATGACGGAGGACTGAGGTCAGACTTACAGGCAGTCCTTTTGGACACCCTGCGTGTGCAGAACTTTCCTTTACTTAACTAATGCAGAATTCATTTTTGAAGTCGAAGATGAATCCAAAGGCAGTTTCATGCCTATAATCGTTTGGAATATGTTTGAATGATGAAGGATATGTATTTCGGCGGTGCCAAAATTATGAAATAAAATTAGATTATGCTTTACTTGCCATTTGTGCAACTACAAGTACAGGTACACATGATTTCTTTCATTTTTGAGTATCCCGTCATTTTTATGAAGTGACTGTCTCCATCGTCAGACAGCTCTGAAATACCTAAAATGTAGACTGTGAAGATATCCCTCCTATGTTGTGTTATTTAAAGCCTCTGAAGATTGGCTATTGGCATTATTTACAAGTTTACAAATGAGTTCACTTTCTCTGGGGAGCTGGTTGATACCACTTGTAGTCAGTGCAGTGATCTATAACATGACAGGTCTGTCAGATGGCTTACTAAGGGAGCTGGGTACACTTGATTTTAAACAACTGACTACCAGAGTTGCCTGGGCAAATTACCAAGATATGAATGTAATTTATAAAACAGATGGGCTTTCACTGATGATGCTGAGCAAGATGGCGAAAATTCGGATGAACATCTGTGGTAAAAAATAAAGTCTATGGCCTTTGACGGCATGGTTTACATAAGCTTTTAGGAGGGATTATTTGGAATTAGCCATGACAAGGAGGAAGGTGTCTCAAGCATGAATGGGATGTCATCGCTGGTCCCTGAGGGGGAAAAGGCTTGAAGTGACGTGTGACACTGCTTATATCTACAACACAATCGATGATGGCCGTCGGTATAATCAGGGCATTCGTGAAACAGCATGCTGGACCCACAATTGGAAAATGAAGGAAAATGCAGTTGTTTGTACTGGTCTTCATGAAAACCATGTTTGTTCTCATCGAATCACAGGATTTTTCTCCCAGTTTTCACCTGAATAAATCGATGCCTCTTGTTTTAGAAGGCAAACAGACAAATGAATGAGCTTTGATTTTCCTTATTGGCATGGCATTGTTACTCATCAGAGGTCAGACATGTATCCAATTAAACTGTACATTCAGTTTCCTTGTTTCAACAAAAACTGTGTGGCAGATCATTAGCTGCTCCAATGTGTGTTGTGACTTCTTTGTTATTTTTATGACAACCACTAGAGGGTGTAATTATTTTCATCCATCAATTTATCCATCAGTTGATTTTTCCATCCATCCATCCATCCATCCATCCATCCATCCATCCATCCTCTATGTGCTTATTCTGGTCATGGCCACAGGGGGACTTGAACCCATTCCAGCACAGGGCACAAGGTGGGGTTTTACCCTGAACCCCAGTCCATCATAGGGCACACACAAAATTAATGGCCAATTTAGAGACACCAGTTACCCTAACTGCACCTCTTTGGTCTTTTGGGGGGAATCCCAGATGACACATTGAGAATGTGCCGCTCTCCCCCAAATTTAGAGCAAAAACACGACTTACTCTCCTAAGCTTTCTAATTGGGTGTTCATTTAAAGCTTGGAGGTTCAGTGCATGGAATTTAAAGAGGCAAGCTCTAGTATAATGTACATAACATATCGGACAGTATAGCCTATTTCAGAAAGGAATGGTGCCCGAGAAAAGAAACAATGGCAATAATGCAGTGTGTTTTTAATGATGTCACATCTGTGTGCAGTGTGTTTTTAATGATGTCACATCTGTGTGCAGTGTGTTTTTAATGATGTCACGTCTGGGTGCAGTGTGTTTTTAATGATGTCACATCTGGGTGCAGTGTGTTTTTAATGATGTCACATCTGTTTTGCCATTTTCAGTGTGCATATTGCCATCAAATATGTTTTTATATGACCAGGTAATGGCCTGTTTCCTTTGAAAGAAGTACAATGGTTTCTGTTCAACCACTGGTGAGCTACCCATTAGTCAAAAAGTGAAAAATGCCTATTCAGACTCTGCATCACTGGTGTTTCATAATTGCCGTCTATCGAAACACATGGTCGCACTTACTGATATATTACTGTTGGAACCTTTCTTGTGATCCATGAGAAAGTTGTGTTTCTAGATTCTCCTATGCATTCAAGCACACAACGTAAACCTTTTTCAATGTTAAATGTTGCAAATCGGAAATAGAGATTATCACAGGGGATTGAAAATTGATTCAAATTTGCTATTAATCACGAATTTAATGCCTCAGACTGAGAGAGAAACCCGCAGCTGAAACAGCAAATTCCTCTGATGTCCAAAGTAAGCTTGTTAATACATTTTTTTTTCTGCCTAAATCCGACGATTTCTCCCTGCCTTTCTTTTGCAGAATACACACAGGGAGAATTTCATATTTAGCTGATCTCCATAGCTTGATTTTTAGTTTCAGGGTATGGATGATCATATATTCTACAAAAGCTATTCATACATGTGTCACAATTGCACTACGGTAAAAATTAAAAACAGATTTAATATGCTTTTGCAAACAGAATTATACGTGGTGGTGATATATTTGGAATCTTTCCGAGTAGCACTGTAGACAGTGGCTTCTCATCAACAACCTCCGTGAGAACCTGAGAGCGTCTTGGCCTCATGCGAGCGTCTCACCAGAACAGCTCGAGGTCCTGCTCCATGCCCCTTCAACAACGACATTTTCTGCCTTGACGCGTGATTGATGGCACCATGGTGCTCAGCATTGCTGATGTCAGTAGTGGGCCAGGCTAAGAGGGAAAAAAATATTCCAAAAAGTATAAGTAAAAAATATTCCTGTTTTTGTGTTGCGTGCCCCTCGAGTAATCTGTTTATGTGTGCGTTTTCAGTGCAGACTGATTCCCCAGTGTCACACTCGCACACAGGTATGGGAAATCAGTTCACCTGAAGTGCATGTTACAGTACATGCCAACTCCACACAGGCACAGATGAGGCTGGATCTGAAGCTCACCCCTGCCAGTTAGTTACTGAGTTTCACAGGAAAAGAAAATACCAGAATTTTTGGATACAAATTTAGCAGAAATTTGAAATATCAAAGCTTGATTTTTCAATTACTCATTTGCGTGATATATAATAAGTAAAATCACATTGGGATGTTGTGCCGAGTTGGAAGTAGCTATAGATATCGCACTCCAAACAAATAAATGTCATGCTTGTTTACAAGGTTTTTGTTAGTGTATGCGAATGGAGCTGAAATCGAGGATCAAGCGGTCGCAATTTTCAGTAAAAATGAAGTAGTTTGCTTTTGTAACAGCTGAAAAACACGATCAGTTTCCACCTATTTGTGATAGGTTCATTTTAAAAGAACTGTCCAAATTTAGTTCTGTTTTACAAGATGAAAGTTAGATTGATTCATGTATAATATATCCCCCCCAAAACGAAAAAATAAATAAGTATAATACACATAAAATATATATAATAAAATATAATAAACATATATAATATATGTATAATACGCATATATATTATAAATATAACACACATAGAATTTTGAATGTGATATTATATTCAAAATATTTTGTATATATATGTGATATATATATATATATATATATATATATATATATATATATACATACACAAAATTCTATATATGTGTGGTCACACCAAGGCTGAACTTTTGTAAGAAGCCGCAGAAAAATAAAAAGCTTACAGACTAATTGTTTTGTCCCTTTAATTTCGATTGAGAAGCAGAGTCGTGGAAGAAGCCCGGCAGAAACACAACAGTTTGCGAAGTGCATGTAAATTAATTTCCGTTCGAGCACATTCCATTATAGGAGCTCCCCGTGTACAAAAGATAAAGTTAAGAACACAACTTGCTGTTACTCTTGCTCTAGTTGGCACAGAAGAAATTACCAATGTACTTTTTACCTATTTACACAGTTGGATATTTACTGAAACAATTCAGTAGAGTTCGGCAAGTGGGCTATTTAACAAGTATCTTGTAGGCTGTTTTTTTCTACTTTTCTGCTGGTAGAAATAAGCCTGAAACTTTAATTACGTGCTTTTCTTACTGGACACACTGACGTGTCACTAATGAGCAAGGTGTTTGAGATGCAAAAGTGTTTTGATCTGTGCCCTTGCAATGTCTTGCATTGATCAAGTGATAGTGTGCTTGCTTTAGAGTTCCTTATCCAGTGCAGTTGCCTGGGTATGCTGTTCGCCTTCATATCATACATTCTAATCTTGGTTTCCTCATTATGTCATGTTGTTAAGGTGCTAAGCGTGCACTACAATATAGCAAAGCAGATGATGCTTTGTCTTACATCCCATGATTAGGGGTTTGAAGATGAACTCATGTTCATATTCATAAAGACCCATGAGGGTCTTGTGGTGAAGTAACACTGTCTAAAGGCTGCTCCTTCTTACAGCCTGAACTGTGAAATGCTTTCGGATCTCTGAAACTGGCTAGAAAAATGTTAAAAATGTGTGGGGTTCTAGGGAGTGGTGTGCAGTAATAATATTAGTATCTTATGGCGACAATCATAATGTTCCTCATTTAAAAAACAAAATTGACAGGTGCTTAGAAGACATTTTAAAGTTCATCATAAGTCCATCCAGCTGTGTGACTTCATAGAATAATGACATCAGCCTCACTCTGGGAGTTACGAGAACAGTGGAATGGCGATTACCATACTGCACGTATGCATGCATGTAGAGGTGATCGTACTGTGAAAAACGGATGGATCTTACAGTGGAAAGCGCTCCATCTTGGGGTGATGAAGGAGAAAGTGATAAACTGTCAGTTGTGTCCTCCTTACAAGCCGGTAGCTTGCAGCTCGGGTGACGACTGAGAGTGTCACAGGGCCTTTGGGTACCGGGGTGAGGTGAGAAGTGCACTCCCTCTCTCCTCTGGTCTGCGCGCAGCCTTTCCAGTGTACATTAGATGATAATGATTGTGGCTCGGAGCCTGAGAGGTAGCAGTGATGTGGGCTTCTAATGTTAGGCATCAACACCTTCCTTCTTGATTTTTCCTTCATTGTCCCCAGCATTCTCCTGATGTCATTCTAAAAGTCGTTCCACCCCTGAGCCGTGACGTTGAGCTCAGCCTGTAAGTCATGTAAGCATCAATGCGCTTGGAGCTTCTTATGGTTTTGGCACAGTCCTCTTATTCAGCGATCCTACATGATGTTCTTCAAATTTACCCCTGCTCATAATGCCTAAAATGTCTGTAATTCATGGGAGAAAAAAACAGTTCAACAAAGCTCCTGTTGTTCTGTATCGATCCATGAAGTCCTTTGTAGCACTGGGCCAAGTTGACCACATAAGGCGGTTTGTTGAAGCAGTGTCGAGTCATGATGGACACAAACACGTGATGGTTGACGGTTTTAAATTTCCCAGCATCACTTCCATTCAAGTTTGATGTTTCTTTGTAAATCATGGCATCGGGTATTGTATGCTTTAGCTATGCTAACACATTCATATTTAGTAAAGATAAGTAGCCAAGTTGAAAGCATATTTGATATCATTCTATTTAGTAGTATGGTGTCAACAGCATTGTGTGTTAATAAAGAGTTCTGAGGTCTTTCTTTGTAATCAAACCCTACTAATGACCTCTGCATGGTGGCTCAGTAGTTAGTGCTGCAGCATCACACCTTCAGGACTGAAGGTTCATTTCCCAGATCAGGCTGTGTGTATGGACCTTGCACATTCTCCCACGTTAACGGTAGTTTTCTCCAGTTGCTCTGGTTTCCTCCTGCAGCTCAATGGTGTGGTCATGTAACTTGGCATCTCTAAATTGCCCACAGTGTATGATGGCACTTTTCCACTGGCATGCAGGAACTGAGCCATATCCAACCCAATCACCAACTGCGACGAGTTCCAGCTCGCTTTGGTTTTCCACTGTAGAATGGACGGCTTGGTAAAGGTGTCACTGGGCGATAATGAAGTACACCTGAAGAGATGCTTATTTACTGTTCACACTGTGTACATCATGATTTACTATGTGATAAATTCTACTCGCACGTCTGTGCCAATCGCTGTCTTATGTTAGCATCAAATGCTGGTGGAATTTTAGCATTTATTTGTGTAAATTTACATGACGAATCCATTCCATTCAGCTGTTCTGTACTACTTTTTTAAGTAAGAGTCTGGATATTTCCTTGTTCAAAGTTCCTTGTTATCAGAAATGCCTCAAGACATTGCCATGTGTGATACTACTAATAATGAATAATATATAGAATGTGCCCTTTTGTTCCTTTAGATAATCCATGCATATTGATGCAGATCACTGGTATCTCCGTGCATTTCAGCCAGTCAGATGGTGGTGATGCAGCCAGCTTGGTTTGGTCATACATTTGGCTCTGTTAGTAAGCCTGATCTTGTTAGTATGGGTCAGGTGTGGCTTGCATACTGCCAGTTCACGGAACACGTCGGGTACAGTTCAGTTCCTGACGGCAGTGGAAAATCATCATGATTGAGGACATCCCATCCAGCATGTACGCTGCCTCAAGTTCTTGCGTCTCCAGCCCCATCCTCCCCCGTCGTGGATAAACAGTTATGGAAGATGGATTGATGTTTCAAAGAAGCTTACAGGTCTGCCTCTGTGTACAAACCTGACTGTAAACTGCGGTAGCAAAAATCAAGTTAACTGAAGAGAGCCTGTGTGCATTTGCATAATCATTCTTAGTAAATACCCCTCAAAATTAGAACTGTAGGTTGCCGGGATAGTTTGGTGTAAAGTGAAATTGTCCCTGACCTGACTAAAACCACTCAGCAAGGCTGTTTATGTGCAAGTAGTTGTATATCCGTTCCATTGCACTCAGCTTTTTATTTGACTTAATTTGCACTTTCATTTTACTGAATGCTTGTTTTTTTTATTAAAAGTGTGTTATTAGCACTCTTTAATCTGCTTGTCGTGTCCAACAGATTGTTCTTGGGGCTTGTCACGAGCCAGGAAATGCAGATACATGAGGGAGACACAAGCGCACCCACTTGCACGTTCTCTGTCCCGTTTCGTCGCATCTAGAAAGCACTGAGTCACCCGTTTTCCCCCAAGTGTGTGACCTTAAACAAACAGCCTTTCTCAGTGGCCCTGAGATGTCAGCAGAGAACTTTCATTTCTGTTTATTATCTTTTAATATTCTTGCGGGGTAGCAGCCGACATGTCAAAATGGTCTTGCCGGTGGAGTCCTTTAAACTTGGTGAAGGAGAGTTTAGACGTCGTCTGGCTGTAATCAGACTTAGCCAGAGAGCACAAAATACCCCATAAAACATTCTGCTCTTGATGACTCAGGTCCTTGTGACTTATGTAATGCAGGAATGCTTGAGGAAGGGGTTGCCCTTGGACTCCCAGATGTGTTATTTGACTTGTACCTACTGTTAGAATTTCTGTTTTATCGACTGTTCTGTTCTGCTGCTGAGTTGCCTTGTTCTCTCCTATGTCTGTCTATCATGACATTCTGGTAAATAAATCTCATTCATTTGTGCTTTCCGGCAACTGTGTTGGGAAAATCACTATGTGTGTGTGTGTGTGTATCCATCTTTAAATTGCTCATGGTTACAGGAGGTATGAGTGAGACAGTACGGGATGCCAGTCACATGGGCAACCAAGAGACACCATTTAGTTTAACTGGATGTCTTTGGGCTATAGGAGGCAACCTATATGAGGAGAATGTGGAAATTCCGCACATGCAGAGAAGAGGAGTTGTTCAAACCCTCAGGTCTGGAGGTGTGAGGTAACAGTGCTACTCAAAATACCTGGTGCTTCATTTAAAGTTTAATTGAATCAACGGCAGAAATGGTTCTTAATGAGTAGTTCAGTGGTCACAATATCTTCATATTATGAAAAAATGTTTTGGGAGTGAAGATGAGCGCAAACCTCGGTGTGGAGCCAAGAAGAGCAGGCTGTAGGTGTCAGAGGCCATGCCCAGGATTTAGCAGCAGCTGTCCTCTGGTCCTGTACCTCCTCCGCTGGCTATTAGATGGGAGGATAGGGCTGGAGATGTTTGAGCTGATGTGTCAGATTGGGCCACACAGAGGCCACGTTCTGGATCGTCATCAAGCAGCGGGTGGTTCCAGGTGTTAATTTCCTCCTGGATGGAAGCATCAATGGGGAGAAAAAAGTGTTGTCATTTATTGGTTTAGCGCTCATTCTTTTACGACGTTCCCCACGTTGACGGTTTCCCTGCCACATTGTTTGTGGCACTGACGTTGGAGCCTTCCTTGCCAGGGGGGCGGAGCAGAAGCGGAAGCGAGGCGGCAGGATAGGAGCGTTTCTGTGGAAGCATCTTTTGCCCGCCTTGCTCGCTTTGCTATGTCTGCCTGAGGCTTAACGATGAGGATTTTGGCAAGTTTTATTTTACGAAAAAAAAATACGCTGGTATTCTGTTTGATTAAATAAGCGCCCTGTGTTTTAATATACAGTAATAACTTTGCAGGTAGATGAGTATATTCTGTAAGTGTGTAGATGGATGTGAACCTGAAAGAAAGATCTGGAAGGTCGCCCGGGCGTGACTGCTATAGCATGGCAGTGGCTGTCAGAAGACTTAAGGCCTGCGACATGAACAGGAGCTGACAAGCAACTGATAAAACAGATATAGAAAGGGCAGGTGGCAGAGTGGTCCGAAATAAATAATTTTTAGAGAGTCACTGTTTCATCATTCCCACTCCCTGTCTTCTCTGAGTCACTCTTTCTACCAAAGCCCCCCCCCATTCAGCTTCCCTATCTTTAGTAAGACGAGAGGCAGCTGTGGCAGCTTTTCTTTGAGCTACAGGTTTGGGAAGGTGTGGTGGACAATCGAGGAGCCCGAATCTGTGCAGGAGACAAAATGGTCTGTCTTCACATAATCTCACATTACTGATTCAATGATCTCTTGGTGATCGTTAAAGGGACTGGAGTCCTCCTGTGATGTTAACTGGCCCCTGCTGCCCATAAGCACTACAGTGGTGGTCCTTAGCAGTAGCTCCAATGCAAGGTTCAGTTTGACACTTTCACAGCTTTGGCACCATCTGCATGAGGAAGCAGCTGGTCATTGAGGAGAGAAGCTGATTCCATGGGGTTAAACCCGCCTCAGTTGTTGGTCGGTGGAGTCGTGTCCTTTTTAAAGACCGTCAGCACCTGCAGTGTGGTACCGTCCTGTGTTCTTGACGCTCTCACTGCCCCCCCCGCTGTTCTGTCTCCCACACGCTCTCAAGCACAGTCGCCCGTTTGGACGAAACCCGAATCGCACAGTGGGCCGTCAGCTGTCGGGGGCTGGAGAAGCGGATGAGGTCTTTCTTTAATGGATAGCTGGTCTGCATTGAGCACCAACTCTGAAGCTGAATGCATTTATCCATGCATCCCGGACTGATTCATTGTTAGAATGGAGTCTGTCCCTGGAAGCGCAGGACAGGAGGCGGAGGAAAAGATCGCATGCCAGCCCATTGCAAGTCTTGTGCGACATGCTAATGCTATGTCAGTACAATCTCGGGCTGATCTCTTCAGCTTTACTACCCCCCAGTGACCGGCTGTGCCGAGTTGGCCAATTCTCATCTGCTTTATAGACGTCTCTCTATTACAATAAAATGTACTCATATCTGCAGCACAGGGGATTGATTTTGAAATGAAATTCCCCTCCCATGTTCATGCATTACAACCTTTTTGTTTTCATTTCTATGGTGTACGCAGAGATTGGCTTTCGATTAAATCTGTATCCAGGAAGGTGTTGCTCTCTGCAGGCAAAATGAGGAGTGGCACCACCGTTTGAGCTCGCGCATGCACTGACGCATTTCTTGCATCGTCAGAGAGCCAGGTACAGCGGCTCTTGTTTACTCCCGCTTCAAATGCACTCCCTGCATATGACTGCACATCGCGCGGACGAGAGCAGAGCCTCCTACTCACACCTCCCTGACCATCCATTCCAGGTTGTTCTGGCTGCAGAGTGAACCAAAATGAAAGCCTCTGCAACTCAGAAACTGGTTTCTCTGGATGACGGGAACTCAAAGATGGAGGGTATGGTGTGGGTGAGGCACAACTCCCATTTGAGCTAGAAAAAAATTCAAAGCGAGTCAGAGGTTACTGTTTAGTGCTGGGTTCCCTGCAGTTTGCTGATGCTGGAATATGTTCTGCATGTTACATGGATTCCGCATAGCACTCCACCCCGCCTGTGTTCCCGGGGTGTGCAGTGTGTGTGTGTGCAGTGGCATGCTGGCGCTGCCCACTGCATCCCAGTGTGAGAGGTCTGCTGGCCGCACTGGCTTCGATAGAGGCAAAAGAGCTGACCTGCTTAAAGCCAACATACAGTATCCTGTGAAATAGTGTGAAACACGCAAAAATGAACGGTCCGAGGAGCAGGGAGAGGTAAAAAAAACAAAGAAAAAGGCAGGAATGATAAACTGGAAAGTAAAGGAATGTCTTTGTTTTCCCTGCAGTTAAAAAGTAAAAAAAAACAGAAGGGCTCTCTACTGATTTTTGAATGTTGCTAAGCAACTGGTGTTGCGAGCGGTAACCATGAAGCCTTGGAGACACACGAGCTGAGGACATGTCCAGGTGACCAGACTGTTCCTCTGCTACATTTCCCTGGTCCTGCAGCCTGCTTTTTGCTTTGAGTCCAAACCACTCAGTTTTCGGGGTTTCGGAACAGCTAACGTCTGCTTTTTCGGGTTGGAGAGGAATTCACCAGATCTGTTTAATTCGAGTCATCCATCCATCCTTCTTACTTAAATGTTTGCGTTGAACCTGAAGCTTATCCCTGGAAGTGTGATGCATGACACAAGGGTCTCCCTGGATGGGACGCCAATCCATAGTAGGGCACCGACTAACACATAATCACCCATTATGTGCAATTTAGAGATGATAATTTGCCCTTTGAAATTTGACCCTTGTGTGGTAGAATCACATTAGATTGAAACAGGCTTGTAAATCACCCAGAAATGCGCACATTCTCTAAAAAAATAGCTGCTGAATGCTGTTACCCTATCAGTTCTCCTCAGGGGGGAGAGTAATTGCTGATGAGGTTTTTTTGTTTGAGATAATTAAGAGATGAGAAACTCTTCACCCAGAAACAACCCGTTTTAGCTGGCATTCCGGCTGCCATTTTTCTGGCTTCAGGAACTGTGCTTTTGCCCCCCAGCTCTCCTCTCCTGTGGCTTCCTCCCTTCATCAGCTACTGCTTTTTTGATCCCATTTGCCAGTCTTGTTATATAACAACAATGCTTGCCATTTGTATCAGCACAAGTGCACAGGAACGTAGAATCTTGCATATACTTCCATTCTCTCAGGAGCCCTGGAGTAATAAGGCCTTCGCTCTACAGCCCAACAGTGATATCATTCCACTGCCAGCTGTAGGATCTGAATCTGCATGACACAGACTCAAAGATCCACACACCACTCCAGTTTTTTTTACTTGCTACCACAGGTTAAAGCCTTTTTCCATTCTTTTTGATGCAACATTGATCTAGGTATTCAGTAAGAGTATGATGGGACCTTTAGCAGCAACCATCGATCTAGATTTTCAGTCCTACTATGATCGGATTTTTCACCAGCTGCCGTCGATCCAGGTATTCAGTCCGAGTTTGACTGGATCTGTACCAGCACCATCGTGCCGCTGTCCCCTTGTGAATTTGAGGTCCAGTGACCTTCCAGTTAAGGGCACAGGTTCCTGACCTGGAGCGCCAAGCACCACCTGCACTGTAATGCCCTCATCTTTTCAGGCTCCCTCTCTGGTCTTCTGTTGCTCTCTCTTCCTTTCTGTGGCTTCTGGCTGTTTCACTGTTTTTCCTTACTGTCTTATGTGCATAGTAGCTAATCCTTTTCTTCTTCTTATATGTAATGCTACTATAAACACTTTTCAAGAAAAGACAGCCTGGAGGCCCTGAGTTTTATGGGTCCGCCAGCAGTTTCATAGTTGCTTTGTGGCTGTCGTGTCCACTACTGTACGTTCACCACTATGGCTTAAAGAGATCACAAGTCAAAGCTGTTCTCCACAAATCCCATTTTCCTCCTAATCACATTCTGCAGGTCTCAACCACACAGACAAAATGCCATTGTAGAATTACCCATTAAACTCCTCAGTAGATTCTGACTGCCAGCAGACATACACCTACAATTATCTCTGCCTCATACCATTAGTCCAAACGAGCCTGACCCAAAAGGTTCTTACTTCTTACACACTAGGCCAGTACTAGAGATCTGCAGTCCCACCTTAGTCTTTGGTGGGTAGTTTTCCGTCAGTCAGATATCCACTGATGCAATTCTTGCTGTTGTATTGCTGTGAAAAGTACTTGAGTTGTTGAGTTTACCCAATTAAAGCATTCTAGCCAAAGGCCTGTGTATGTTTTCATTCCAGCTGAAGTCTCAATCATTAGACTTGGTTTAATCCCGGCTGATTTAAAGTATTTCAACTTTTCGGTCAGTATTTTCCTGGAGATATTTTTGTATAAGTGTTTGAATTTGCAAGGATGATTAGTATATTTTTCAAAAAATATGCATGCGGTAATTGTGCAAGCAGTCAGAGCCGCTCGATGTCTGGATTAGGAGTGGGAACTGGCTTCACTCTTTTGTTTTTTATTGGGCATGTTTTCCATTTCTGCTGTTTCAGGAGTGAGATTGACACAAGCAGCACTGGCAGTTGAAAACAAAAGAAATATGATATCAAGTGCAAATAGGAAACTCATTTACATGTGGGCTTCAGAGGGCTGGACTCTTAGTCAACATGTAAGTCTCCAAGGAGTGGGATGGAAGAACGATGGGCAGTGCAACAGAAAATAATAATTACTTAATTAACGGGTGCAAATGATTTATACAGATTTGTTTAAACATATAATAACATGCAGTTTGTGCTGTCCCATGCTCAAGGGTACAACAGTGAGTCCCTCCTGAGACTTGAGCTGACAACTCATTATTCATACGTCCAATTGCTACACTGTCTGCTGCCCTGATGACTTCCTCTTAAAATAAAAGCACAATGGATTCCTGCCCGTCTGCCATGTCTGGTTTAGGAGTAACAATCTGTCGGGCTCTAGCTGGATTTTCACCATATAGGAGAGCAGACCTCAAGATCAGCCATGACTGCTTCTGGCAGCCATTATAATAAACACTGCCTGCATTCATTTTTATTTGTTTTCATTCCATTAGATTAACTTCAGACCAGCTGCGGCACGCTCTCTGCACCAGTGCTGCTTGGCCTGTGAACTCGCAGTATGACTTTTCTCCAAAAAACGTAATGGTGAAAGGGACTTAATGGTGACTTTAACCTCTTAATGCATGGTGGAGTTGGCAGACATTGTTAGTAATGGTCCAGTTTCCAGTGTAACACTTTTCAGGCTTTAATCCTGAAAGCGCAGTCTTTAAGAGAAAACTCTAGGTTGTCTTATTCTCACCCAAGCAGGGAGTTTTTTTGTTTGTTGAAGAGTTTAATGGAAGACTGATGGCATAAGGGTGTGGTGCTTAAAACTCATTTTACTGTTTATTACAAAATTGGCTTTATATCTGAGGCATCAGCATTGATCTCTGAGCATGTCTGGTTAGAGGATTTAGATTTGTGTATGTTTTCTTGATGTGTCTGTGAGAAATACAGTAGCCCCTGGATTTTGTATAATTTGAGTCAGATCTTCAGGGCCATGCAGCGGTTTTTGAGGGGAAGGTTCTGAAAGGTAAATAAAAAAAACAATGGGCCACTCCGTACCTTTACGGCTCACACACAAGCAGCCATCCTCATATGTGTGGTTACAGTGCTAAAGCAACAAAGCTCCAGAATTGTAAATATATTAATTATATTTGTCGGCACTTTGAATAGCTTAGGCACTTACAGCTCCATCCCTCCTCATCTGCTTTGGTGATGTTGAGTGGATGGCAAAGTCGCTGGGCCTGAGGATGGCTGGCAGGTCTTGTGCCCATACCTGATCTGTAGGGACCCACGGGCATCACCTGCAAGGCCCACGACGGGTGGCTCCCGTATTTCGGGGATGCAGCGGGAGAAGATGCTCGTCTTCTGTAAGAGAAAATGAGAGTGGTCTGGGTCTGTGCACCTGTGTGCATGGAAGGACCATGGTGAGGAGTAAGGAGAGCTATGGCACTGTCGATGATGGAGGTGGTAGTGGTGGCTGGGGGGGGGGGGGACTGGCATCTCGTCCGACCAATGGTGTCGTCCCCCGGCTCTCGGCAGCTCTGCTTCTGACACGACGGGGGAGGGAGAGTGTGTATTTGTGTGGGCTGGTGAAAAGCTTCATGCGATGGTAGTTAGGTAACTACACTACATAGATAGTGGGAAAAAGGGAAAAAAAAATGAAAAAGGAGTTTAGAAGAGAGAAGCGTCGTGAGCGACTGAGACAGACTGAGCATAATATTTGCCGTTCGAGCCTGAAACTGGAGGGACGTACAACAACATAAGAGAGGGTGCTTATTTACATACTGTTAGTGGGGGTTTTTGGAGGAATATCCTAACTGGGAAGACTGGTGTTGGAGGAGGGGGTGGGCGGGGGGGAGGGGGGAGATGTGGGGAAGAGGTCCATAGCCAGTGGAAGTGGAGGAGACCACGAGGCTTGTTTGAGCTGTTATTTACACACATCAGCTGGTGAGCTCACGTTTGCAGGCAGGCTGCTGGAATGTTCTGAGACGGAAACGAGGAGCTGGTCGGTCTGAGTCGGTAAGTAGCTCGGGCTGATTCTGAGGGGCAGGCTTCTTGACTGGAGGGGGGAGGTTCATACCGTCTGGCCTTACCTTCATCCTTAGGCCTTAAGGTTTGCAAAATTACAGATGACCAATGAGCCTTGCTGTTGAATTCTGCTTTTTTTCTTTAAAAAAAAAAAGACCTCCCACAGCACTATGGTTATAATCCTGTCCACGGGGGGGGGTTATGGGGTTGTCGGTAACTAGCATGTATCGACTTTATCCATTGCCACTGATCCTTCCTTATATGATGTTTTCTGGAAGAGTTGCTGCCGTCAATGAGTCACGCATTTGGAAACACGCAGACCGTTCAAAGTGCTTCCTTTGACTCCTTGCGTCGTATTTTCTCAGAGGTCTATGGCCGGAGTGTCAATGCACACATTTAAAAATGTATATTTTTGCATGGAAAGTATTAAAATGAACTACTGCCTTTTGCTTGTTTAAAAAATTATATTCGTGCTTGTATCGCAGTTTGACAAACTGTTCAGTTGTGCGTCGACCCTGGCATGGAAGGCTCCAAGGCCAGCAGGTGTGTGGAGAACATATAAATAGAAGCTCTGGGAAGGGAGGAGGTGCAGAATCCAGCAACAGGTGCCCATTTGCAGGTTCAAGACCCTGATGAGACGTAGAATAGTACTAATAAAATGAATAGCTGCAGAATTTTTATAAATAAAACAAAATCAACAATTTATAATAACGTATATCTGGAAGGTTCAATGTTTGTTAAACATTCTCTGCCTGTGATTCTATGATTTTTGTACTCCGGATTTTATATAATAGTTTTAATATTCAGCTTTTTTGGCATCCTGTCCTCTGCCTTGTTCCTTGTGTTTACTGGGACACAGTCCAGGGTTGCAATGACTATGTTACTAAATAAGCAGTTGGAGAAGATGGATGGATGTATTTTTTTATAGTCATACCACCAGTTGGTTTTGTTCTTGTTGCTGGTTCTTCGGGGCATTTTTTGAAGTCATTTATCCATTTTCACCAGCCAGTGTGCGATTTCATTGGATGAGGCCGTTCAGTGTCACATGTTCCCGCTCCCTTTAGGGAGGTCATGACTGGGCCATCTCTGAGAGCCCAGTCGCGAAATCCATGGTGCGGCATGTTTAGGAACCTTGGACCAATAAGGTCTTTGAACCATTGTGCTGTAAATATCTTTCCAGCAACGCAACAGTCAAGAGAGACTGAAGTTTCACTTATCTCTCTGTACTTGGCCTAATTCCAAGGGGTTGTTAAAAGGGCAATGTAACATACCTGTGACTAGCATATTGACTGCTAAGATACAGTCTGCATCCATCGCAGTACCAGATGCCCTGAAGGGGGCACTGCTGCTGTGGAGGGGCAATAAAAAATTGACTAAGGCTTGACTTCTGATAACAGTTTAGGTTTGAACTAGCATCTGTTTGAAGTGCTAGTCTCTGAATTCTGACATGCTTTAATTCATACCATAATAATGGACTAACCAAAGCCCAGTGCCATACAAGGACTGTTACCAATTCCTGTAGTACCCTGTGTTCTATAGTTTGTTGTTATTCAGACCTTGTCCAATATTTGGCCGATGATTGTCGTCGATGTGATTTTTACACTGATCAAGTTTGATTTTACACTGATCAGGTCTAAGGGAAAAGGATTTTATGTAAACGTAGGTACTTCTCAGTCTGAAACTGGGAGAAACATTTCACACCAACGCCAAAGAGCCTTATGGGAAAGACCCAAATCACTGGTACATTTCTTCATGTCATTGAGATCCTGTGGCAGCAGGTGGCGTAGTTGTTAAGGACATGGGCTCATTTTCCCCAAACGAGCTCGATGGGCCGAATGGCCCCCTCTCGTTTGTAAATTTCTTATGTTCTTATGTGGTTTTATAGTCAGGAGAAGACTAGTTGGTGCGTTAGATACAAATAAGGTACTTTTAGGCATGTCCCAGCTAACAGGAAAGGTTCCAAGCTAACATTATTTAGAGAACTTCCTAAAGCTGGCAGAGAAGGTTCTAACAGTAAAATTAATTGAAAGTTATTTCACGTTTTACAATGGTTTTTAACAAAGGTTCTGTCAATATTAGCATGATAGCATTATCATCTGAACATCATTTTAACATAATTATGGTTGAAAAGTACTGTTTTATGATAAGTTTTAAAAGAGAGAAATATGTGTATACTGTAAAAGCGCTTTCCAGGCTTGGACCCATGACCTTTGTGATGTACAGTTACAGTACCACTCACTGCTCTATCTCGCTCTTAACCTGTTTTATTTTGTTATTATTAGTTGTACTAGTTATTGCAATAGTGGGAAAATATTCTGGGAAAACTGGACACTTTGAACTTTCCATTCCTTAATTATAACATTCGGCAAACGTTCCCAAAACTAAAAACGGTAAGCTGAGTAGTCACTAACTAACGTTTCTGATATTAATTCAACCAGTCAAAATGTTAAGCTATGTTAACTTGGACTGAATTTAATGGCAAACTTTTAAACGGGTTTCAGAAGTGACGTTTTTCAGATTCCCCCCTACGCGACTAAGATAAGCTAGTCAGGGGGGTGTAAAAAACCACAGAGCATTTTAATCTAAAGCCCTGCTTTCTCTCATCCTGCCTTCACTCCATCTCAAATAATTATCGTGAATGATGGGCATTACTCAGGATTAAGATGAGTCTCCTAAGCAACCTAGTGCTAATTTCTCTTTGTCACCTGATTAGTAAGTAGTGGGAGATGGGAATGTTTTTTCATTTGAGTGACGTGGGGTGGGGGCTGCTGAACGATCGCTTTACGCCTTGTGTGGTTTTGACAAGAAATGCCCAAATTGGGGCTTTTGGTGGGAAACTTCGCCGGATCTGCAGTGTAGAGACACGAGGGTCAGTTCCTCATTTGAGACTTCTGGCTCGTGTAGGGGAAGCGGAATAATTTAGGGCTTTGAATAAACTCCAGTGGAGCAGCTTCAAATGCCCAGTGGCTGCGTCACACAGACCCTCAGAGAGGGGGAGACGTGCCGATGAGGAGAAAGTTCACGGGCAGCCTGTGCCAGCTGAAAAGCCGATGCAGAGGAAAGAAAAAGGCAAGGTCCCACCTCAAGTTCATGCTTCCTGGGAAACACAGGTATGTCATCCAGGCGGACACACTCTTACCCTGTGCCTTTGGCAGAACTGTGTTCATTTCCTGCCACCCTGCGCCGTGTGGGTACGGGAGCCGGTGGGCTGGCTGCTTGAGAACAGGCTGAGTATGTAGGTGCAGGGTGCCGATGTTGCTCACCAGGGTGCGTAGGGAGGTGGTGTGAGTCAGGACCAGGGGCGTAAGTGTGCACAGTTGCCTGTGCATTTGCTTGTGTGTGTGTGGAGAAGAGAGGAGGTTCCGCCCCCCCGGTATCTCAAAAACGCTTTTTTCTTTAAATCCGTTTATATCTCTCCATCTCGCCTGCTTTCAGTTTGCTCTTTTGGAAGGTAATCCATACTGCGGCAATCTTCTTGAATTCCATATGACTCCGTCGGATCGCCTTATTCATGGATTGCTGTGCCTTAAATATATATCCGAAAGTGGTATTGAGTGGGATATTGAGTCAGACCTCAGACTTTCGGTGCTGTTACATTGCGGAGCCAGTTCCCGACCCACTGCGTGTATGGAAGTGAGAGCTTCTACACTGCCACAGTGACCTGCCCTTCACGAGTCTGACTCGTAAAACGTCGGCATGCTGTGATATATTTCCCGTCGGCTTTGGTTGACGGTCTTACACGACCTAGCAAACATGGCAATAACGAAAGACAGGCTTTCTCGTAAGCGGCCTCGTTGGCTGTACCCATCTTCCCGAATTCGTCCGAGATCTATATGCACCATAAAACGCACAGGAGCTGACGAGCGCTCGCATTAGTCATCGTCACCACTCGCTTCCAGCCCCAGAGACCCAGCCTTCCTCTCCTCCCGTTGATTACTGCCACATAGGTAGGAAATGCATAGATTTTTCTAGGCTGTCTAAGAAAACAGCTACGGCCGTGTCAGCGATAATGATAAAACCCAGTGAGAATAAATGCCAAATCAATAATTAAAGGGATTAACCGGCTGGTGTGTGTTTGCCTGGCGAGGGGTGAATGAGTCATAGGTGCAGGCTGATGGGACCATGGGATTGGGCTACTTTTTATCTTGCTCTCTCTCTCAGCATGACAGTGTGCTATAAATGTACATCACTGAGGTGGAGGCAGTTGGGGGGGGTTAGTAATCCGAAATCTCACCTTTCTTCTTCCAGTCTTTCTAGCCACAGCTCAGCCCTCAATCCCGTGCTGCTGCATTATGGGTCACAGACATGGCCAGTCACTGTTTCAGTCGCTCTCCCTGTGCTGCATTTGAACATTTTCGGTGGCACACTGTGTCTTTTGTGCGTTGAATCTTTTCACGAACATCGACGCAAAGACGTCATCGCTAAGTGGAGATCTTCTCTTTTTGGACGAGGGAGCAGAAACAGACGGTGGCTCCCTCACCTCCTCCTTCTGCTTTTTGCTGCCTCCACACACACCTGCAGACGCCTCTGAATGTGCCTCAGTGGCTCCACGTTGGGCGCCAGCTCCAGTGACATCCTTTTCCTGGGGATTTCCTGGGGTGCCTGTGTCTCAGCCAGAGTCACATGTCACCGTCATCTCCAGATGCTCACGTGAAGAATCCCCTGTAGCTGTTACAAAAATTCACAGCCCTAGCTTTGATTTCAGGCCGGAGAAATGTTGCTGGTGCATTGGTTTTTTTTTTTTTTTAGCTTTGGACTGAAATCTATCGCTTGAAGTTTCAGAGAAGCTGTAGTATTAAATAAACCAGTATGGGGTCTGGGTGATCTGCAGGAACGACAAAGCTGGGGGCTAAAATGGTAGGCGAGAGGCAGAACTGTCTTTCTCATCAATGGGAACCCCAGTGTTACTGTGCCAGAGGAAGGTACTGAGGTCGAAGTTGGTGCTGATGAAGATGATAAACCAAAACTGCGGAGAATGTGGCACACTCTCATGGTGGAACCTGAGTGGATTTTCTAACTCATCGCTAGTCACGCCCACTGGTTTCACTGAATGCTCAGTGATCAGTGATTCATGTTCAGCTGCTTGGGAATGAGCACAGGGTGATAATCGCCCTGCTCGGTCTATAATAGATGAGCTAGAGAGCCCACTGACAAGTTCTGCAGGAGACAGCCTGGTCATGCAGCCATGATGTCAAAGTGATGACATTCCCTTCCCAGATGGACAGCTCATTTTGAGCTTTGCTTTCTCAGATGTTTGGTGACCAGAAGTGGGCTCAGGAATCTTTTTAGAGAAGGCACCTGAAACCTTGAGATCCATCCTCCGTGACATAGCAATTTACTCACACTCTGACATATCACATTTCTTTGACGGATAGATACTGTGCATGATTTTTCAATAAAAAGTCCACATTTACATTTTTTTTCTGCTGAGCTGTTTGCATCGTGACCTGAATTGATTCCTGTGGCTTATCCAGAATGAGCTTTGCAGATCTGGGAAATTTAGTATCTTTTCTAATGAGATTGTTGGTTCCAGTGTCCTCAGTTTAACCTGCGATGCTACCAAATCTCCTTATAGTCGCAGTAGACTGATATGTGCTGTTTCTGTTGTTGGTCTATCCTGTTGATGCTGTTTTTCTGTTTCCATAACAGCCAGTGTGTTTATTGGGGCGATGAGCTCCTTTCATGCAGTGTTTTTTCACTGAACAGCACAACTAGGGGACACAACTTTGCTCCTCAAGCTGCAACAAAATACAGTCTGAGCACTCGGGTGATGGGCATTGACACTCAGACATCAGCAGTACGTCCTCATGCCGAAACCTCCAGTAAATATCAAATAATTTACTGAAAACCACACAGGTCTCACAGCAATACGCCCTGTACTCCCTGGAACAACATTCCACCCCCCAGGCTCTCCTCTACCAGCCACCAACAGGTAGCCTGACCTTTCAAGTGACTGGCAGTTCATTTGAATTCCACCATATCTGCTTTTCCAGTGGTCATAGTAAAAAGAAACCAGAATCCCATCTTAAAAGACTGGTTACCTTTGACCTTCTATAATGTAAAACCAATCTGAAGTGCAGGAAAACAGCTGAATTGTCTAAAAGCAAAAGCGGCTTTATTTCACTTGCACTGAATGCCATTAAAAAAACTCTTTGGCTTTAACCTGGTGATATTTAGTGGGGTCATTAGGTAAACAGGCCTGTAACGAGATTTCACTGCCAGAAGGAGAATTCCAGTCACAGCTTTTCTACCATTCTTGACCAGCTCCATCATGAAACTATTCACGTTATGAATGTTATGCCTTAACCAAACAAAATAGAGTCACTATAGAAATAACTTTAATTAACAGAGAGTGACTCAGCTTTCAGGATTGCACTGTATACCATGATAGATTTTATGGATAAATGGCCCATTTCCAAACGTGGATGCGCGTAGTCGAGATTCTCATCAAATTGGACTAACCTTGCGATCAAAATTTGACTGCATATTATTGTCCACTCAGACAACGTATCCACCCCTGCTCATGCGCGGCACAGTTCACTGAATCGCAGAGCCGCATACTGGAAAACATTTTGGCTGACTCAACCATTTACTGCAAGCCAAATCTGCCCTCCTGCCCTGCCTGGCTTGGCTGAACGTGTGTTATTCGGGTCAAGATGTCATTGTGGATCTGGCACCTGCAGAAAGATGAGCTTATCATTAACAGTCCAGGAGGGAGGGGCGGGCCGTCGCTCACTTTCAAACTGGTCTGCGTGGCGTCTGATCTTAGAGAACCTAACAGGGCACCAGAGATGAGTGTCCTGTGAGGGTTTTAAAAGGGCCGCCTTTGATTGAAAAATCGTCTGATCTTAAAAAGCTGGCCTCCTTGGGCTGGTGCCTGGGGGGTCCGTGCGGGGGAGGCCCCAGTGGCTTCTTTGTGCCAGCCTGCCCCCAGATGGAGTGCCATTCTGCGTGCCCTGTCAAAGGACTGAAACCAAAGCATTTACATTGCAGTAGCATTTTGTTGATGTAGGTTGGGTAATTTAGTAAAGTTTCACACGATTCGGGGGTGGCGTGGTCATCTTGCAGGTGGTGGTGTTTCCTAGCGTTGCTAAACCCCAGGGTTAAATCCCACCTTCCTGGATAGGAGCTCTGCAGGTTATTTTTCTTTGTTTTACACTGCGGGCACTGCCACCCCATGGACAAACAGTTTGGGTGAACTTGAAGGAATTTCTGAGTGTTTGTCTGTGTGTAAACCCTGCCCAGGAAGGATTGATGGCCAAGCGGTGACTGGAAAAGGATGTTTAGATTAGTTAGTAATAACCTGACATGGACTGAAAGAACAATTGGTTATCAAGACATTAACGTGATTTTAAAAAATTTGACTTTGTGGCAAGTAAGAGGCCTTTATAAACATCAGGCAGCATATTTACATAAATCCAAAATCGTTTCACCCTGGTCTAGTTGTTATGAACAAATGTGGTTAATCTGAGTAATTAGCAAATGTACGTCAAATAAACCTCATTAAAATCTTTGATTGCAACTTGCATTTACCCTGATATGGTTAAAACTGATTGTAAAAAGAAGTATTTAATTAAACAAAATATGGATTAAAAGGTTACTAGGATGTCTTCCTCAGTGGTTTCTTGTTCTCAAATTGTCCATCCAAACAGTGATATTATTCCAGTTTGTATCCGTTCCTTCTTCAGGTGCTTTTACAGGTTCATTACCGGTTGTTGTCCTTTTATCTAGTTCCAGCCCCCCGACGTTAAGGCAGTAGGACTTTCTCTCCATTAGCGGCACTAGGTGAATATGGGGTCTGTTGCTAAGTTATTATATAGACATCTTAGATACAGTCAGTCATGTGTTTGGAATGACCTCTGCATGGAGCAGATGCTTTCTGAAATGTGCAGGCAAAACAATATCATGCCATTTTATGCCTGAGTGAGTCCAGAAAGGTCAGAACAGCCACATCTCCATCAATTTGGGTCCCGTCAGGAGCTCCATTGAATTTTGAAGTCATCAAAAAAGCCTTCAGTGTTAGGGCACATCTACCTATATCTCCATGAACCTTTTTGTACACTGTTATGAAATTAAAATGTAATGCTTTTGAAGTATGCTTCTTTGATTATGCAGTGTAATTGGTGAGAATGCTTGAATGAAAAAGACTCTATATGGTGACTCTATATGGTAATAAGTACAAACAGAAAACACAATTTGTTTCCACTGCCTATACAGAAATCCAGATATGTATGAAAACTGTTTTATTGCTTTTGCAGTGGGATTTACTAGTATTGCTTTCTTTTGTCTTATTGCTGGAAGTACTAGTATTGCTTTCTTTTGTACGTCTTATTGCTCGAAGTGTGAGACAGTCCCTTTACTCTAGTCTTTGCTGGGAGGAACCTGAATCAGTTCAATAAAAAGGCATATCAGAAATTATGGGACTTTGGACCAGATGAATGAAGGTTTCAGTCTCATGAGATGTACTTCTAGACTCAACTATAAGGTGAATTGTGCCAGTGAAATGTTTTGTGTGATTTTAAGCTACATAAATTGGATTAAATTGACCGCTGGATAATAACAGTATGATGTAAAAGGCAGATATATCTTTTATGGGAAAAGACATTTGTCCTTGGCATGAAAATGCTCGCCACTTCCAGTAATGTCTAATATGCCTCTCAAACGTAAATATGCTGCCGTAAAAATTATGTCTGTGGGTGAGTTTTGTACAGGTGGATGTGGTTTACGATGTAAAATGGCAGGCTTAATGGATCAGTTGATTTTCTTGGCTGCACTGGTGCACATTGGTCATGACGCACCAGGATAATATTGTCACCGTCCGTCCCCAAGGTCATACAGCTCGCCGATCAGCACCAGAATCACCGTAGACAGTCAGTGAGAAAAATAGGCTACGTCACTGAAGGTCTTCCCCCGCCAGCCAGCCAGCCGCTAACTCTGCAGATCAACAGGGAAGATTCGGAGCCTGTAGAAAGAGCAGGGCGTGCTATGCTAATCGTACATCATCTGTCTCATACAGCCTTCATAACACTCCTTCAGTGTCTGAAGATTAAACTGTTTGTTCCATTTGCATGGTATTTTTGGTAAACATGTAGACAACCATGTTTTTTTTGTAAAAGCATTTAGTGCATTTGTCTGAGGCAGATGACTGTAATTACTTTTCCTTTGTCATACAAAATGGATTAGACAAAACGGAGTGAACTTCTGCAAAACTAATGTCAACAGTACTGAACGTGTCACACAATATAGGAAAAGACTGGGATGTGACTGGGAAAGGCTGGAATGTGTGAGATTCTCATTCACAAAGGGTAACTTGTTCTCGTGATCAGCAGCTGAATACCCTGGAAATATAGAGTTAATAGAATAGAATTCAAGTCATGCTGGGTGGTTTGGAGTTGTGTTACTCACCCCATTGAAATATTCGCTAAACTAATTTTACTAACGCCAAAGTGAAAAAAAAGATATTTAATAAAAGATATTTTCCTTTTTATCCAAAACTCATTATTCCTTTTATACTATTTTGATTACATCGATCCGTAATTGAAAAGTCATCAGGCTTAAAGCTATTTCATAGGTAACCTAAAGTTATTCAAAATAAAATTTTCAGTGTGAATCTATAACAGATTAAATACTTTTCATTCTAAGGTATGACAAAATCATGGTTTAACATATTATCATATTAATGCTGAACATGGAGCACATACACTGGATTGATACAGGATTATGCAAATGAAGTCATGGTGTTCAAAATACTTTTTCTCTTACCTAAATTGTTTCAGCTGTACTTTATGTATTTACCAGACGTTTTTTGTCTGAAATGACGTGGTTCAGCCGGTCCCTGGGGCAGCTGGAGGTTAAGGGTCTTGTTCTAGTGACATCATTCTGCCAACCATAGGATTTGAGGTGGTGAACTTCCAATACCAAGCCTAAATCACTGAGTCAGTTGCCTCTGTGTACAAACACCTGTTCAGAATATCCGACCTCCTTGGAGACCTTGGAAAGGGTGCTGGAAGGGGTCCCTTCTGGGGACTCCATTGTACTATGGGGGATTTTAATTCCTACGTGGGGAATGACAGTGAAACCTGGAAGGCTGTGACTGGGAGGAATGGTCTGCCCATTCGGAATCCGAGCGGTGATCAGTTATTGGACTTCTGTGCTGATCACGGTTTGCCCATAACCGACACCATGCTCGAACATAAGGGTCTTCATAAGTCTTCATGGCATCAGAGTATCCTAGGCTGCAGCTCAATGGTCAATTTTGTAATTGTATCATCGGATCTGCTTCCGCATGTTTTGGACACTCAGGTGAAGGGAGGAGCTGAACTGTCAGATGATCACCACCTGGTGGTAAGCTGGACCTGGTGGCAGGGGAAGATGCTGGATAGACCTGGTTCACCCAAACGCATAGTGAGGGTATGCTCCGAGTGTCCGGTGGAGGCCCCTGTCTGGGAGATCTTTAACTCACACCTGTGGCAGAACGTCTCTTCATCCCGAGAGATTGGGGGATATTGAGCCCGAATGGCCAATGTTCCTGGACTCCATTGCTGAGGCAGCAGTGTGGAGCTGTAGCCGTAAGGTTGTTGGTGCCTGTCATGGTGGCAATCCCTAAACCCGATGGTGGATACCAGCGGTAAAGAGAGGTGACGGGCTGAAGAAGGAGGCCTTCAAAGCTATGTTAGTGTATGGGACTCCTGAAGCAGCTGATGAAGACTAGCAGGCCAAGTGGAAACTGGCTTTGGTGGTTCTGGCAAACCATCAGGCGACTCTGGAGGTGGGAAGCATGGCTTTACCCATGGTGTTTACAGCAGGGATGGAGAACTGTTGACATCAATTGGGGATATAGTCGGGCGTTGGAAGGAGGAGCTCAGACATTCAGGAGGGGCTTAAAGGAGAGCCGCTGCTCCTCTGCATTGAAAGGAGCCAGTTGAAGTGGTTCAGGCATCTGTCTAGAATGTCTCCTGGACGGCTCCCCAGGGAGGTGTTTCAGGCATGTCCAACTGGGTGGAAATCCTGGGGCAGACCCAGGACATGCTGGGTATCTGTGCTTAGACTGCTGTCCCCATGACCTGACCCCCAATAAGGGGCAGATGATGGATGGATGGATGGATGGATGGATGGATGGATGGATGGATGGATGGATGGATGGATGGATGGATGGATGGATG
>JAODJU010000130.1:3745298-3764107 GCA_026776725.1 Gnathonemus echidnorhynchus
GGATGGATGGATGGATGGATGGATGGATGGATGGATGGATGGATGGATGGATGGATGGATGGATGGATGGATGGAAATTTTAAAAATGCTCTTAGGAAAATCTTTGCCTGACTATGGGATTTTACAATGAAATAGCTGGTCAATTCTGGGACTCCATTCAATCTAAAATCCTACAGTCATTCAGCACTATGCTACCTGCTACCTGCCTGTAAAGTCGCCCCTGCAGGCCATGGGCTCCTCAGCAGGTGTGCATTTTGGCCCATAGACCAGTCACTCCTTGTTCTTTAGCATAGTGCAAGCGTTGCATCACCTGAGTATAATTCCAGGTCTTTTAGGCTGAGACCTGCTTGAGTTTCTCCATTTTTCCAGCATTTCCCGGATTTGCCGTGCTGTCGCTAACTTAAATTTCCTGGTACGCACTAATCCCTTTGTTCACTGCTAGCGGCGAGGGGCTTCAGGCCGCTGTTGGTGAGATAAAGGGTTCTCGGCCATGCTGGGTCAGTGACCTGAATCAACAACAGCTGTGGACCTGGCCGTCAATGTTAGCAAGGCCTGGCGATTAGCGCCTAGCTGCATCGTGGTGCCGCATCCTTCCATCTCCAGGGTGACGTTCTTGTTTTTGCGCCCCCACAGAAGCACAAGGTGGACCTCTTCTACAAGCTACGTCACGTGATGAACGAGCTGATCGACCTGCGGAGGCAGATGCTGTCCGGTCACCTGACGCAAGACCAGATCCGCGACGTCAAGCGGCATATTACAGTCCGGTTGGACTGGGGCAACGAGTGAGTCCCTTTTCTATAAGTGTGCATGAATCCTCTTACTATTTCTGTATTTTTCGTTGCACCCATGTGAGAGGAGATCCTCAGTAAACTCCCTCTGATTCTGAACCCTGGCACTTCCTGTCTAGGGTCTACCCTCCCCCATTTGTGGAATTTCCTGGACCCTCTTAAAGAGACGTTGTCTCACAATACATATTTTTTATGATTCCTTTTTTTAATCATTCCTTTCCCTTATCTTTCTGCTCCTTTTTTCCCTCTTCTCTTGTCGAACCTGGCGTGGCAGAAACTGATGCGTTTTGCCCCCGTGGGCACGCAGTCGGACACAGCAGCGTGTGGCTGCTTTTCCGCTAGGCTGACCTTCCCTCAACCAGGTCCCCAGGGGAATCTAGGGGGATGGGGTGGCGTACAGGGTGAGAAATGGAATTTTACACTACTTGATACACAGAGATGCTCCACCTGCCTACTTGCCAGTCCTGTGAGGGCTACACGTTTCACTAAGGTGGCATCTTCTAATTCTCAGCCCATTAACACACCAAGGACGGCATGCTGCAGGTCGTGCTGGGCTAGCAGGTGTTCGACGACAGTCCCCGTGCTTTTTAAATATGACTTATGTTTCGGTCATTGCTTCTTTTGTCCCTGCTGTCCTGTTACTGCACTTGCGATTAAAAATGATTGCACTGATTTAGATATCTTAATTGAGACACTTAAACCCCAGGCTGACCATGTCAGACGGCCACCATTTTCCTATAATTTTGATTGCCTCCTTCTTGTACATAACCTATTGCCTCCACACTTCTGGTCATTAACGCTGGTAATTGCGTGGAATACTTTGGTAATTGACCTGGACGCCAGAGTAGAGCGAGGACGCCTCTTGGCCTAAGACACTAAGAGGCACAGACACACCCTGAGGAGCTGAAAGCAGGGCTTCAGCCAAATTTGCGCCCGATTATTCCGCTGGCATTGCCACACACGCCACCGATGCTCGATTAGCCGCACTCCTGACAGTTAGCTGGACATCCACGTCAAATGAATGCGAAACAAATTAACCTGTTCAAAGAACAGTATATGGAAACAAAAGGAGTAATTGTGTATTTTGGAAGATAGTAGCATTTGTTGGTTGTCATTATTTTGCTTAGGTCTCACTAACCGCTGCTGTTTTAGGAGTATTTATGGCTGCTGCCATAGCCTCTCTCGCTCCGGGGCCCCGAGTTTAATTGCCGCTCAATTTCCCTGTCTTTTCCCTGGGTAATTGCTAGCGCACCCTTGGAGCAACTCCTTCTGCTTCTGTACTCCCCCCCCCCGAAAAGTTGCTGGCCAGACACAAAGAGAACAAGAGAAATCAGCTATTACTTCCTCCCCCCAGCCGAAGGAATTCTTAAGTTGATGCTCAATAAAATCTTGCCAACTTAGGCTAATTAGTTTGCAAAAACTATACCGTACCGGGGATTGTCGAGGGAGACAGAGCTGCAGTGGAAATAGAATGACGGCTGATCCAGATAGCTGCGGATGTCTGCCTGACATGTGGAATAACTTTTATTTGTGTGAGATCCTGCAGGAGATTCTGGTCCCAGGGATCCGCAGTTTGCAGAGCAATTTGCGTTTGCTGCAGGAGCCCGGCTTGGACAGTCTGTCTGTTCCCAGCGTGCCGGAATTTTAATGCGAACGAAAGGATGCTCTGTTTTTTTTCTCAAGCGATGGATCATCTGAAGTTTCGAGGTTCGAGTCTCACATTTTCTGCTTCCTCTCCCAGGGGTAGAAGCCCAAACTAAACAAAACCGATGCATCTTGTGAATTAGGGGAAAATCAAAACATGTTGGCCGCCCCGAGGAATTTTTGACAGAGATTTCTGTTTCTGAGTCAGCGACACCGGATCTGGCAGCTAATGGGACGTGTCGGAACTTTCCAGAGTTTCTGTGGAAACGGACCCATGTTGGCCTGAAACTGTTATAAGCGCCTTTCACATCCCAAAATGTTCAGAATGTTGGTGTGATTTCAAACATTGTTTATGTGAGTAAATATCATTATTGTTGTTGCACTTCAGTGGTAATTGTCTATCAATATATTACATTTAACATGTTGACTTACAACATACAGACCTACAAAGAGACGTAAGCAAAACAGCATGCAGCGAATTTAATCTAAGAGCACTTTTTTCTAATACCAACTGTTAGTGTTATAAATAGTAAAAAGTATATTAAATTAAAAAATGAAATTTAGCAACATTAAGGCTATGGATGCATTAACCTGACCTTTAAATACCAGATGGTTTCTTGGAATAAGTCAAGTGGCTTTATTGTCATATCATCCATATTAGGGCTGGGCGATATGACCTCAAATCAATATCATGATTAATCAACATTTTACCTCGATTACAAGTAATGGATGATTATCTTGTTTTTTGTTTGTTTTTTTGCTCTCATATTTCATTGACAAGGTTTGTACTGTAAATATGCTCAACTGTTAAAGCTGGGATATTTTTCTAATATGATTTTAAAATAATTGAAGGAAACACACACAGATGAGCCATTTGTGGTTATTCATTGAATATTTTGATCAGCTGAAATCAAAGCATAAATCTCTTGAAATGAAAACATCTTATGAACATGGTCACAAATTCCCTAAAAAAGTATAAAATGAATAGTTTACATTTCTTGCAAACAAAACCTTTTATAGTGATCACGTCTGTCTGGGTGAAATTGATCACTATGGATGATCATTAATCCTGATTTTTTTTCCCTTTTTCTCTCAGCCAGATATCCATCTAATTGTCTTTTGTATTATATTTTATTACATGACAATAAGGTAATACAATGAACAGAGTCACTATTTACTGAATTTTATTGACTGTTTCAAAATACAGTACAGCTGTTTCAAATCCTCTTCAAATTACAGTACTGCACAAATTACTGTAAATTAATGAACTGTGTATAATTCAAATATGCTATAATACAGTACAGTACTGTACATAAAATATAGCTTATTGTAGTTTCGTTTTGGGCAGTTTATCATAAATTTTGATGAGCCTATATTCGTAATAGACAGAGAATTACTTTCTTTTCCCCCTTGTTCTCTATACACGCAACATACGCCTTACAGTAGGTAGCTAGCCAGAAGCAGACGCGTTTCTGCAGGGCAAAATAGACAAGTAAAAAAAGAATTACCATAGCAGTAATTTTTTTCCATATATTGTTATGTATAAAAAGACCCAAAATGAACACTGTAAGTAGACTACTTGATTACTTTAAACGAATTATATAAACAGTATTTGTACAGGAATGAAGCTTTTTGATCTATATATGTAGTTGATCACTATAACCATGATCACTATAAGCGGTTTCCACTGCATTTTAAATATTGTTAGTGTTGAAACTGATTGGAGATACTACCTTTGGAAGCTGAAAATGTTTTTTTTTAAATGTTTACATTTGACTCTTTTTTGTTTGGTGTCGCCTTCATTAAAGCCACAATGTGTCCAAATGAAGGACACAGCATTTTTCTTTGGTACAAGCTGCTCGAGCTGCTCTGTTGGCTCAGTGTTTGAGTTCTCCTCCATGTTGCTTCCATGTCGCAGATTGGATAGGGGAGAGTCACGTGACCACACATGCAGTAGTATGTTTTTAAGGGGACAGTACATGAACACATACTGGGGATAATATTAACAGAATTTTTGTAAGTATTAATAGTATTTTTTTTTTAACGAAGTAATCGACATGGGCAGGATTACATCGATTAGAGGTTCTGAATGTCGGTTTTGATTTATTTTCGATTAATTGCTCAGCCCTAATCCATATACACATGTCATGTACGGTGGCACGAATTAATCTTTCCCTGGGACCATGGTGGAACATGCAAACACCAACATGCAAAAGTAACAAGGGGAGGGTTTTAACGTTGCCAGGACAGTGCAAACTGGGTGAGGGACACAGGGGTTTGTATACAGAGTGCAATATGTATGCAAATAATAATTAATAGAGTAGTAGTGTCATGAGGTGGAATGATATATATATATAAAATGAAATAAAAGTATAGAAAATAAAATTTCAGCTATCCATTAAAAATGCTTCCTGGAGAAAGAATTAATTTGAGCAGCTGTTTTTGGTGTCACCAGCATTGTCTGTGAAGTTTATGTGACCTCATGGCTTGACTTAACCCTGTTGTCCGGATGACAGATTAGCAGCTGATTGTATTACGGGGAAAAATGCAGCAATAAGTATTATAAATTATGATGACTTGTGCACAACCAGTATCAGTTCAGGTATGACTGTGATTTCCTAGGTAAGACCCCACCATATGCAAATGCTAAACCAATAGAATGCTTTTTGCAGTTTATATTTACCAAATAATTGGGTGTAAAACCAGCAACCCAACAAGAGCAAAAGATGCCGCGTTTTTGGTTTCTCTCACGTTTGCCCATGTCCCATATTTACACACCTGTGATCTGATGACCACATTTCTCTGAGTTTATTACACAGAAAAAAATGCAGAATTAAGATAAATTCCTAAAAGAGTTTATTAATCCAGGCCCCCAGGACACAGTGACTGTGGCATTTTGATAACTGATATGTCCACAATTGGATAAAAAATATCCAATTACTAGTGAAGGATCCCTGCCCTTCAGCTTCCAATGACCAGCGGAAAAGATACAGTGGCCCAGTGTGACTCTGATGGTAACATTTTTGGCTTGACAAATTACTTTATTAATGTGGTTTCACCATCTCTGCCTTTTGGCTGTTATTTTTATCTTACTTTTTCATAATATCTTCATTCATATACAGGTATGGATAAGTGGTATGGATTGTTGAAAAAGATTTTGAAAAACATCACCTCCAAACAGAAATGTTGGCAGTAATCATAAATCCTCCTTCACATTACCCTTATTGTAAACCTCATCACCCAAGAGAGAATGAACAATGATGTTTAAGTACTAATTTAGACTTTAATATAATTAAGGAATGATGTCCTACAAAAGAGTGAAAAATGTATTTTCATTGCCATGCATTTGGGTATCAGTTTCAACTCTCCTTTCCTTCTTCAAAACCTTCAGAAAACTGGTTAACAGACAGGAAGCAGCGAGTAGTTATTAGAGGCACAATGTCACAGTGGGCCTCCGTTCATAGTGGGGTACTGCAGGGTTCAATTTTAGGACCACTGTTGTTCCTAATTTACATTAATGATATTGACACCAATACATACAGTAAACTGGTTAAATTTGCAGACGACACCAAGGTGGGCGGTGTAGCAGATACTGATCTAGCAGCAGAGAGGCTACAACAGGATCTTGATTTAATTAGCGATTGGGCTGATACCTGGCAGATGAAATTTAACGTAGATAAATGTAAGGTAATCCATGCAGGGAGCAGAAATACAAAGTACAGATATTTTATGGGTTCCACTGAAATAAAGGTACCTGATTATGAGAAAGACCTCGCTGTGTATGTTGAGGCTTCCATGTCCCACTTTCGCCAGTGTGGGGAAGCAATTAACAAGGCCAGTAGGATGTTGGGTTACATCTCTAGGTGTGTGGAGTTTAAGTCATGGGAGTTGATGCTATGAGTATACAATTTCTTGGTAAGACCCCACCTAGAATTTTGTGTGCAGGTTTGGTCACCATACCTTAAAAAGGACATTGCTGCCTTGGAAAGGGTGCAACGTAGGGCTACAAGAATGATTCCTGGTCCTTGAGGAATGTCTTATGAGGAGAGGTTAGCTGAGCTGAATCTGTTTAGCCTTGAGCAAAGGAGACTAAGGGGGGACATGATCCAGGTATATAAGATTCTAACTGGTCTGGATGCTATTCAGCCAAACTGCTACTTCAATGTTAGTTTAAATACTAGAACTTGTGACCAAATGTGGAAATTAGTGGGAACATTTTAAAATGAATTTGAGAAAGCACTTCTTTACGCAGCATGTAGTTAGAGTATGGAATAGTCTTCCTGCTAGTGTAGTAGAAGCTAAAACCCTGGGTTCCTTAAAATCAGAGCTAAATAAGATTTTAACAACTCTGAGCTATTAGTTATGTTCTCCCCAATTCAAGCTTGATGGGCCAAATGGCCTCCTCTCGTTTGTAAATTTCTTATGTTTTTATGTTTAATCTTTTATATGTATAATATTCAGTTTGCTTAATTACTGATTCTCCTTTTGTGTAATCAAGACAATCACATTTGTTTTCAATGCTGCCCCAGTTTAGGTAATCATTTGATAACAATTTAATAGTAGTATTTCTTTTTGTTGTTGTTTTTTAAACCACATTTAAAAATATGATAAAATCACATACTCTATATGTTTAGTTTTTTTCTGCACACTAATCCCTGTAGGTGCCAAAACTGCACACTCAGAGCATGTACTAATATGTTTGGAGAAGGTGACACAGTTACTTGAACTAGACTTGGAACTAAATTTATGTTGAAATTGCAAAAAAGGAAAAAAAAAACATTTGTTTTGCTTCTGTCAATATTGACACCATTTGCTTTTTTTTACTGAGCAACTGCATATCCTTTTGAAATGGTTTTGTACGTCGTGCTATTTGCTCTGGTGTAGGGCTGAGCGACGTGTTTTCCTTTAAAAACAGCAAAGCAGCTCAGAATACAGGAACTTTTATTTTATCCGGTTTGTGCCAGTTTGCATGACTTAGAGAGCAGCCCCCTGCGAGAGTGCAAGCTGTATGCTTGGGGGGATTTATTCGTATTTTCTGGACTGCAACAGTTTTTCGGAGGATGAAGTGGGATCGAACATGAAAGTCTTCGCAATGTTTGGTGACAGATGATGTCGCGCGACTCGCCGCCGAAGCATTTAAATACGGAGCCGGCGACGGACAGCTTTTCCTTTGGCTTTGGCAGCTGGCTCCGCCCACCATCATCCTCGCTGTGCCCACCCAGGCCTAACCAGCTTGTGAAAGCTTTTGCACGATGTTAAACAACATAGATAAGTCTTGCAAGAAGAAAGGCTTGAGGCTCACAAGCCACAGATGTATGGATCTGAGAGGCGCCGCAGGGCTGCCACTGGCCTGGGGACGTCACATGACCCAAATCGCCGGGCAGAGGTCCAGTGATGGTGGCCGTGTGGTATAACCAGCTGACAAATAACGGGTGGTGCTTGTGTGACCCATTGCATGTAGAGCTTTTCCGGCAGTTGGATACTATATAAGCCTAACTGACACTTGCCAGTTGTTCCTGCTGGATATTTTGTTCTCACTGCGCCCGGATAAAAATGTGTGTCTTCTGCTCTTTCTGTTTCTGTTTGTCACTCACTCTTTGTCGTCCGTGAC
Organism: Gnathonemus echidnorhynchus; assembly: GCA_026776725.1. Taxonomy (NCBI): domain Eukaryota; kingdom Metazoa; phylum Chordata; class Actinopteri; order Osteoglossiformes; family Mormyridae; genus Gnathonemus; species Gnathonemus echidnorhynchus. The sequence continues at coordinate 3,753,342 of JAODJU010000130.1, forward strand.
AGGCACCTGGGCTTGGATCTTGTGCCAAGAAAGGACTTTGAGATGGTGGATGCCGATCAGATCAGCGTCTCCGACCTCTACAAAATGGTAAGAGGATGTCAGTACAGGGTCCCATCAAAAAAAAAGCTCCTGTGTGTTTATTTTCTTTGATGAATCCTGACAAGAATTTTGGAGTAAATAAAATGTGGACAGCGGTGGATTCAGCTCTGTAGGCATAATATAAATAGGCCTGACTATTGGGTTTTTTGTGTATGTAATTTTCTAGTAAAATGTCATGGTATCATTGGCATTTGTGTGTGTTTCCTGTATTTGTCCTGTATGAACAGGTAATATAACTAAAATGTGAATTGTGGAATGTGAATTAATACTGGTTTAGTAAATATACTTGTTATAATATAATACTTGTTGAGTGAAGTACATCAAATGGTCAAGTCAAATGGACTTTTTTTGTCATGCCATCCATATACAGGTAGACAGTGGCGCTGAATATCGTTATCCCAGGTGCGACGTATAACAGCAGCGGTGAGGAAGGTTTGAGTGTAAAAACAGAGGAGGCAGGACACAGGGGTCTATATACATGGTTCAGGAAAAATCTCACCAATAGCAAATACATGATTCTGGACAGCATTATATGTGTAAGCTCCTCCCCAAACCCTGGCACACATTGCTACCCCATCACAGGTCTGTGTGGGACTGTGTCACGCCTTCCACCCTCTCCGACGCTCAAGGGCAGACATGCATTTCTTCATACCTTCCGAAGCTGCCTTACATAATGCAGCAGAATCGAGGATCAGTGCGTCTCCCGGCAGCGACTCACAGCCCGCAGCTTGGAATGATGGGAAGGGGGCGTGGCAGCAGCAAAGATAAAGGAAATAGATGGATGCATCACCACACCAAACCAGCGCTAACGTAAAATCCCGATAAAAAAAAAAAAAAACTATCCCCTAAGGCTTTAGCGTTGCTTAGTGACTGACTCTCTCTGTACAGGCTCAGGGGGAAAAATGTGTCAACTGTTTTTCCAACTCGACGGGTATGGATGTACACACTTAGAAGATGTACTGTAAACAGAGCATATTTGTTTTGTGGTTTCATGTTTTTTTTTGTTTTTAATCAAGGTGAAGCTGTGAGGGAAGTGGATACAGGGAAGGAGGAGTCACATCAATGCTATTAAATTATGGCTTTATATCAGTTGTCCTCTAGTCCAGACATTAGTTGCTAATGGAGTAGCATGTAGCATAGCATAGCGCAGCATGCTAAATACCATTCTTAGGTGCATGATTCGCTAATGTAGCTAAAGGGTGACATTTGCATCATAAGCCTGAAATATTGCATCCATCCATCTTCTAGCTGGTCAGTGTTGTGGGGGCGGCTGAAGCCTATCCCTGGACACGCGGAGCACAAGGCTAGGGCTCACCCTCAATGGGCACATACACACTCCCACACACACCATCATGCTCTCTGGGCAATTCAGACATACCAGTACTGCATGTTTTTTGGACAGTGGGAGGATACTGGAGATCTGGGAGGAAATCTGTGTGTCACGAGGAACACATGCAAACTCCGAAGACACATAGCGAAGGCAGGATTCAAACCTGCAACCCAGTAGGTGTGAGCCTAAGTGTCACCCCTGAAATATCTATACTGATGATAACTAGATACAATGAGGGATTTTTATTTGGTGATGCTGCTAGTATCCTATGTTTTTTTATGGAAAATTTAGTCTTTGGCTATTTTCAGCATATGGCACGTGGCATGTTGATCATATATCATCTTTGTGTTTCATAGAGTTTGAATAAGGAATTATATCTACAGATTTTTACTTATCAGTTAACAGTTAATGGGGGTCTGTGCGTTGCTTTATTAATGGACACTGTGATATTTGTAAATATGGGTTTTATTTAAGAGGAATCCTGTTCAGGGTTTATCACTGCGACAGTAAATGCCCTGTGCAGCCTCTTTGATCATGACCAGTATAACAGTTGGAAAAGGGATGCATAGATTTTTGTTACTTCTGTAGGAAGCATTCAACAGTTTTAAGGTAGCCCTTTTTTATTAATTACCCTAAAATATCTATTAATTTTTAAGAGTCCTTTTTTGATAGGAATATAAATGTGGATTTGAATTTTCCATTCCTCCCGTAGTTCAGTTCTGCCAAATCCATGCAGTTTTTCTCCTATAATCACCTTACTTTTCCTGTTATCTATTGGATCTTCCCATGTTTGCACCAGATTCTGATAGGCTTAAACAAAAAAGGAGAAAAGCAAACCAAAGTACCACTCCTTCACATAGCCCGGAGGCGGGTCACTTTTTAAAAAAATAATTTTAAAAAAGTATTTCTTTTTTTCTAGCAGTCTGTCAGTTCTTCTTTCCTTTCACATGTAACATTATAAGCAATGATGTTTTTGCCCAAAGCAGCTGAGATACTTGGATGACATCAATAAATAACATCCCAACAAATCTCACCTTATCTTGATAAGGACCATGGGACATTTTGCAAGTGTAATTAACCTTTAGCATGTTAGGAAACCCCACAGGGAGGCACCCAACCCCCAGCTCTAACCCCACTCGAGCAGGCCTGCCAGTCTGTGGGCACAGTGCCCCCTCTGTCCTTCTACTCAGCTCTAACCCCACCCGAGCAGGCCTGCCAGTCTGTGGGCACAGTGCCCCCTCTGTCCTTCTACTCAGCTCTAACCCCACCCGAGCAGGCCTGCCAGTCTGTGGGCACAGTGCCCCCTCTGTCCTTCTACTCAGCTCTAACCCCCCCTGAGCAGGCCTGCCAGTCTGTGGGCACAGTGTCGTCCCCTCAGCCTACTCCCTGCCCTGTTTGCTGCACAAACCAACAAACCTCAGGCCACTGAATGTGACAACTTGTTTCAATTAAATTGCATGAAAGTGTACCTCAGCACAGACAGAGCGCAGGGGGGATTCAAACCCCCATCTGTAGAGGTGTGATGCAACAGTGCTACACTCCAAGCCACCACACCATCTGTATTTATGGTTCTGTCTAGAATTGCATTTGTCAGCATAAGTACATGTCTGTGCATTGGATGAGATGAGGATTTAATGTTCACCTCATGTTGTTAATTGTTCCCTCTTGAAACAGAATCTGTAAACAAACATGTGTGCCATTCATTTGAATGTCCAGTCAAACATAAATAAACATTATGGCTTGTAAGTTTTGCCAATGATAGCTATATTGGGTAGATAGTAGTGATGTTTCTGTTGAAGGGGGGAATCTCAGAGAGTCCGGTGTCTGAGGTTGTTTAGTAATTCACTCTGCTTGTATAATTGATGTGTTATATTCTCTCTCAGCCCCAGTCAGCCTGTCTCAGACACCCGTCTTCCTTCCCGCTGCTATCTGCTCCTTGACACACACACCCAAACCTACGTTTCAGTTCTTTCTTGCAGCACCTAAGCTTTCATAGTTATTTTCACTGACTTTAAGTCAGTGTTAAAGATTGTTTTCTACGTTTAGAATGTGAGCTTCAAATGAGGTGCTACAAGTGTTTGCTTTGTCTGTGCGGGTTTTACGACACGCTTTCGTTAATTTCAGTTGCGTCAGTTTGGCTTTCGGTTGGAATGATCCCTGCCATGTCATGGCGCTGCCTCTCTGTCTTTCGTTGTCGCTTCCTCACCGCTTCATTTCTGGATATCTGAACGCTCGTTAATTCGCCAGGAGCGTTTGATGACCATCTGCTCCTGTCGAACCCATCTACATGCTCCATCATATCCCGGCCCGTCCTCACCGAGTGCTTTCCAAAAAGCGAGATAAGCAAATAGAAATGAGTATATTTTCAACTTCGGTCTGCTGCCGTTCGACTCCGATTGGCATATTCCCCATCTCTTAGCTGCGTGCGACCTTGTGGTGCCTTCTCCCGATTCCACGCCCTGCCCACCATCCGGGTTGCTGTCCTCGTAAAGGCCAAGTGACTCGTGGGGGTTCTGATTAATGAGTCCCCAGAGGAACCAGTCTCCTCCTCCCGATGATATAATCAGAAAAAAGCGACTGTTTCTCCTGAAGCGTCCAAATTAGCCTGGGCATTCACAGTTAGCTGTATCCCGGGCACCGGGCACCGGGCACACTTCTGGAGGCTTTCCTGGTTTTGGCTTCTCCTGTGCACTACTAATAGAGTCTAACTGCATTAAAGCAAGCGTATTTTATACAGATTTTCTAATATTTTCTTCAACATCCCCAAGCTGGTCTTCAGAGACATCCAGCTTGTTTGTAGTTGAGGATTAGCATCAATTATCGTTATTATTTATTTATTACACATATTAATGAGAAGCGACGGATACTTTCATTTGAAAATGTCTGCAATCTACATATAGAGATGTGGCAACAGTACTTGAATCTGATGATCACTAGACATGGCGTTACCCCTATGAATATTAGCCAAAGTTTTAGTGTGGTTTAGCGAGTTTGTCGAAGTTACCCAAGTGCCACCCAAGGAATGAGATAAAGCGTTTCTGTGCAACCAAGCTCTCCTAGGAAGCTCTATGGTGAGAATTTTTTAGGCTTCTTTGAAGGTTTGTTCTTTTTTATCTGAGTTGAATGCGCGCAGCCGTGGAGGTTGTGGGGGAGGTTATGCCGTGATGTTACTTGATCCACTGTCGGTGTTTTTGGTCACCTGGTTTTCAGTTTGTGAAGTCATGAGAGTTGCAAAGCATCATGAGGCCTGGAAGTAGATGTGTGCTTGGAATATTATGCTTGGAAATTTAAAATTACAGTCAGCATGCTGCAATATTTTATACTTAACAGTATAGCCTGAAATGGAATGATATTGGATATGCTGAAAAAAAAGATATTCTGAAGATCATTTAGAAATCGAAAAGGAAATAAAAAACTGTGCAATTTCACCATTATATAAAGTTGTTTCCATGAACTGGTGTAGGTGTCTGAAAATAACAGGGGAGCAGACTGAATATGTGGGTATGGTTTACGAAGGGCTTGTTTCTGGGTTGGTCATGCATGCATGTGGGACTTGAAAGTGGCTTTTTATCTTTGAGAAATGCTGTCAGAGTGAAAGATCAGTTGTAGCGTCTGCAGTCTGATCTTTGCTCCCGTGTCCAGCATTGCTGTGACAGGGCGACGTCCTCGCTGTAGAGCTCCGTGTCTCCTGCTTGTACCCGCACCTCCTCGCTGTAGAGCTCCTTGTCTCCTGCTTGTACCCGCACCTCCTCGCTGTAAAGCTCCGTGTCTCCTGCTTGTACCCGCACCTCCTCGCTGTAAAGCTCCGTGTCTCCTGCTTGTACCCGCACCTCCTCTCTGTAAAGCTCCGTGTCTCCTGCTTGTACCCGCATCTCCTCTCTCTTTCAGGGACCTACAGCTGCTACATCTGCTGTCAGGAGGAATTTTGCTTCCCCTGCAACTTTTATCATGCATTTTCCTTTAAACATTTCCTGTAAAAGGTTTTTTTTTTCTTTAATATGTTTCAAATTAATTCAGAAGTTGCTTTTTTCCAAAAGGAGATAGTCTACCTCCAAAGCAGATAATGACACTACGAAACACAATTATGTGGGTTAAAATGTATTATTCATGTATTATTAACAAAGGATAAAGCTGAAGACTATTGCTAATGTTTCTTCCTTCCTTCCATCCATCCATCCATCCTTCCTTTTGCATTCCAGCACCTTTCCAGCCGACACAGTGTTCAGCAAAGCACCTCCCAGGTACGTTTAGACTCATACACCAGTTTGTCATTAATGGATACGACGTTCTTGTATCCATATTACCAAGGGCCAGCTGGGTGACCAGCCAGTGTCTCTTAGCGATCATGGCAGAATTGTTTGCAGAAAGCAGTGTTCTAGAAAACAGTTGGCATAGACTAATTATTATATTTTATACTCCCTTATAATGCATTTGCTGTAGGGTATTAGTACAGTATTGTAAAACAGAAGGTCAGAACAGAAATAAATCACTAATATTTAAATCTTCAGGATTCTGGAAGGAAAGTTAACGTTTTTGCTTCAGCTAGTTAAATGTTTGGGTCCTTTTATATCTTTCAGTAGAATATATGTAAAATGTTTTTGAAACCAATTTAATAGAAATATACGATTGTTTTAGAAGTTTGGAATATACTGTAGTTATGAGTTATTGTTTAGTTTGAGTCATGTAATCATTCGAAACAGGTGATCTCTAAGAGACTTGCAAATTTGTGCAGGCACATTAAGTCACACTCTGAGAAGTACTTCATTCTCAGGTGTCACGTGACTGCCAGCCTTGTGTGGTAAAAGGGTTGCAGAAATGGATGGATTACAGAGGCGGTTATTGTGGGAATCTCATTAGGTGAAGGAGTCAGATTGCCTTGTGTGTGACTCCTTCAGAAAGACGCAGGGCGCAGTTGAGTCAGACAGGCAAAGGGCTGCATTAAAGCATGCCGATGGCTTCCTCATATACTGCACTGCATGTCGTCGGCTTCCACGTTGAATCGTTTCACATTTAATGACTTGAAAGGCAGAGAGGGAGACGGGCTTTGTGGGTGACAAATTCCCAAGGTAAGTAACAAGCCAGTGCATATTAGGCTGAAAGGAGTGGAAGTTTGTCCCGGCCAACATTAAGGATAGAAAAATAGATGCTATTTCTCCAACTTACACAGTCTATGTTATACAGGAAAGTTAGGGTTGTGGTCATAAAACATGAAAGGAAATCACATTACAATCGTGTATTGCATTTCTTTTGATAAAAATGATATTGCAAAGTAAAAACAGGGTCTGTAAGATGTGTTGTATCCAGGTAAAGCTGAATGCCTGCCTTTCCACACACTCGCCAGGTAGACAGGCTGTGAAGTGCAGTGTAAAGATAGGAGCCATGCTTGACAGTAGCTGTTCTTGTGGCTTTGCGTTTCCAGGGCGACGGCATGCGACAGCGTCACGGCGAGGCCTGTCGCATCCCTGTTCCCCACCACCTCTTCGTCAGCCTGAAGAGTTTCACCTACAACTCCATCGGCGAGGACACTGACATATTCTTTTCCCTTTACGACATGAGGGAGGGCAAGCAGATCAGGTGAGCGGCATGCTGGGAAAATAATTTAGGAAACAATTCTGGAGATGCAAGAGGGAGCCAGGGATGGGGGGGGGTATGTTGTCTTTTTGATTTGGTTATATTTTATTGTAAGATGGGGGGACATGAATATCCTAGGGTGGGGCAAAGTCAGATGATGTAGCCCTTCCTTCACCTCTTAATTCTTAATATTAAAAAATACTGACTTCAAAATATGCTCTGTGTTTGAGATTTGGCGCCCTTTCTTCTCAATTATGCAGCTTGAGTTTTCGTTTTATATTCTTGATATACTTTAATAATACATTTCACATTTTCTGGGTCGGGGGGTAGCATTCGTTGCCTCAGACCTCCAGAGTTGGCCACTTGAATCCCACCTCTGCATATGCCTTGCGGTAGACAGGCATTTAGGCTAATTAATTTCCAGTTTTGTATGAGTGGATGTGCTTACAGCCTGTGATGTCGTCCCATCCCTGGTTTCCCCTTGCCCTGTGTTCTATCCGGCCTGGGATAGTCTTTATTTACCCGGAGCAAAGGACTGAAGGGAATAGGAGTAACGCGTTTGGCAAAATGAAAGTTCACATTAGCTGGACAGCATAGGGGCGGCTTGGGGAGGCCAAATGGACCTGCGGGGGCTCAGGCCCAGGATAAAAGGGGTTGTTAAGGGGTTTTTTCCCCTTATTACGAACATGGGAATGGGGTAGGGATGAGGCTACGAACAAAATGCAAACAAATGAAAGAAGGAGACATCTTGATGAAAGGAGAGGAGAATACATAATCAGGAGTAGCTGCTGCTTTGTGGAAGCAGACGATCTAGGGACAGTTCAGGGTCGAAGGACCGACATCAGCAGTTGGTTCAGGTTACTAAACAGGGCACATCAGTATGGGCACAATACGGAGAACAAGGAAGAGGTTAAGCAGATGAATATGGACAGTCATGGCCTCCTGACACTCCCTGATTACCACACACTCCCCTAAACACACACATGCATTCAATAACAAACACTATATGTTATGAAACACATCCTGTCTGTATTTCCTCCTTGCACGTGCCTATGCAGAGAGTACACTCATCATTTAGAGAGACACCAAAAATTCTATAAGAAAAAGAAGTGATGCGATATGTTATAGTGGCTGAAGAATTAAGCCGCAGACAGATTAATTAGGCCTAGTAAAGTATACTAATTTGTACTGCTCTTCAGCATGATTAAGGATATCGAGCTAATGGCCATTTGCGGCTGCAGGAATGCAGCTAGCATCCTCGTCTAGGGTTAGCATAACCGGAAATCTCGACATACGCATCGTTGTTTCGTAGTGTCATGCATGATCTGTTGGTCACGCGTGGTGAAGCGTCTCCTGGTTCATCAGGTATGATGGCTGGGTGAAATACCGTGGTTTTTTTACACTGGTGGCAACGGGACAATCCTGTTATGCATCTATGGCTGGAAAGAGACGTTTTAACTGCAGTTTGAAAAACATCAGTGCTTGGGATCTGATGAAAATGAGCAACTGCTTCACATATCGTACTACATATGTCATGTGCATATGTTTATCTACATTTTAATGGACCAGAGTTGAGCAGTTGTGAATCATAAGTTGGATTTGTGAATGATTTTTTTTAAATGAGTATGAGTTGGTTTGTCCTCATGTGAAGCTTAATAATATTCATATATTCATTGGGTAGATTTTATGCAGTAAGATATGTAATCTTTTTTTAAAAAAATTCAATTAGCATTTTCCAAGGTATTCAAAAGTAAAGTGTTCTGTGGGTGACTTATTGGGGCCCCTTCTGGTCTTGTGAAGGGATCAGCCTTTGCAGGGTTGACCCTGGTCTCTTTTGGGTCCAGTTTGGCTTGACTGAGCTTTGTTACTGGAAGGGAGTAGGAAAAAGTAGAAAAGCTTTGGTGAAGACTGACTATGTGTCCTGGAAGCCTAACTATAGTGAAATGGAAAGAGGAAATAAATAGGTTGTGGTCATGAAAGATAAAACTGAAGATACCCTTATCAGAAGAGAGAATGGCTCAGTGGGCAGGATGGGTTGGATTCAGGATACCGTTCTTTGAGAGCAAGAAGATTGTTCTATTGATTTGTTTTAGAAAGAAGGCCATCGACAAAGACTGAGCATCGACTGTGTTTTGTCGGATGGAGCGAACCATTCCATAAATTTGATTTAATACAATTGATTGGTCAGAAGTTTAGCTAAAGCTTTTTGCCTGACCTCTTATAAGGAACGACTTTGAGAGACTTAATAACCCTGCCATGTGCGAAAATGCACAAATCCCAGACCATATTCCTAATGACAGAGCAAAGGGTCGGGGACTATGGTTCATTTGTTGGAGTAAAGCTATTGAATCTGTTTAGGAGTAGAAAAGGCCTTTTTTTAAAAGTTGAAGGTGAGGGTTGCAGAGAAGTGAAGAGGAGAAGAGAAGAAGAGAGCGATAAAAGCTAGAGATTTACAGGGCTTGACCCCGGGGATGGTCTTATTGCAAACTGAAGGCATTATCATGAATGCAGAATATTTTAAATAAGTTTATAACTCAAACGTCATTCAAGTCAAAATAGCAATAGGGAAATAGCATACACTAAAAATATTTCTTCCTATGTTTATTATATATTTATTTTTTTCCATCATTGTAATAACTCGTCTCCTGCTAGCATATAAAAATAGCACCACCATTAATGTTACAATTTTTTTTTTCCGAGTGCCTCTTTCATGCGCACACGCACACCAGGCTGTATATACAGATCTGGAAAAAGACCAAATTAATAAACCACTCCATTTTTTTTAATCTGTGTTTTTAAATCCCGGAGTAATCCTGGTTCTGCTGGCAGAAAGCTACACTGTGAGACTGGCTGTTTCCAGACGTAAAGTCTCTAAGACAGCAGTACAGAAGAGTAAGGTGAAGCAGGAGACTCTGGCAGTAACCAAAAACCAGCCAGGTAGAGGGTGGAAGAGACTTTATAATGGCACAGATGACCGTCCACTTATCCAGTAGTGTCTCATAAATTGGAGGATGACATCAAGTGACCTTCAAAAACAAGGGGAAACATTAAGTGGTGTGAAGCGCACGGCTAGGACAGTTCATAACAGGCTCCTAGAAGCAGGACTGAAGACCCATAAAGCATAAAGCCCTTCATTAATGAGAAGCAGCGAAGAGCCAGACTGGAGTTTGCAAAAAAAAAAAAATGCATATTTTACACAGGTGCACACCCATAAATTGAGAAATGAGTGAAATAGAAAATTACCGTGGTCTCTTAATTTATACCAGGGCTATATCTCTTTGGTTATATTTATTATCACAGGGAAGGTTGCCTGTTTCGCGTCAATAATCAGCTAGGTGGTGATAGCTCATTTCAGTATTTACCACGGTAACGGCTTAAGCGATGGTGCGAGTCAATCACTGAACATGTATGTCAAAGGTTTTGTTTATTTTCCATCACTGCTGTAAAGCAGCATGCTTTATTTTAAATTGTGAGCACATTGTGCTGCGTCAGATCTAGCTGTTCAATCGTGTCTGTTTTGACCTTGGATCAATCAATGGTTTTGACCCAGCATGCAATTATAAGCAGCATGCTTGGATGTTTTTTTTTGCTTTCTGCTTGTCAGTGTGTGTTTCTTAACAGGATGGATTCTGGTCCAGATTTACAGCCCCAGCTGGTGCTCGGAAGCTGTTATGAAGATTTAGACATCTGGAGGGAATGGAGAGGATGGTTGGGGAATTCAGCTGTGGGATGGGGTTACGCAGGGAGAAGGGGGGGGGGGGGGGGG
>JAODJU010000130.1:3764207-3794636 GCA_026776725.1 Gnathonemus echidnorhynchus
GGGGGGGCTGTCTCCTCACAGTGCTGTATGACTCAGGCACCCAGCAGTGGAGCCCAGGAGAAAGCTGCTGGAGACCCTCACAGCCCAGAAAACCACAGAAGGCCCAATGTTTAATGAGGCCTGGACCTCAGCTTTGACCTTGCAGTTCTTATAGAGCATGTTCTGTCCATATCGTACCCTGAGAGCCCTTTTAGAGAGAAAATGAATATTGAACCAGGTTTTTCTAAGGGCTATTCCTGGTGGCTCTTTCTAGTTTAAAGTACAACAAGTTTGTCTTTGTTGATGCCGTTTGAGGGAGCATATTTTCATAGGGAATCACAGCATTAGAGGGCAGGAAGTTTATAGATATAGCAATATAAACAATGTGTAGCTGACCAGCTTACTCCATATTGCTGGAACAATAGAGATATGGGGATGGCCTACAGAAATACTCCCCCCCCTCCCGCCCCCGGTAAAAACCATCCCATAGTACATTCCTGTAGGGGGGGGGGGGGTGCATTCTGAACACCATAGATGTGGGAAACCCCATATGCCAGTGGCAGGCCGTTGACACCATCTGCAATTGGGAACCCCCCCACTTTTCCACGAGCCTTCACGGTGACTCACAGTGACCTTAGGGGTTTGCGTGCTCTCTGGCGCATCCTTGCGTCAGGTCAGAGAACCAATAGCAATGCAGCTGGCCTGACTCTCAGGAGAGCCACCTGACTTCTGGCTACACTTGTGGAACTTGAGCCTTTTAAAGAATTTTTAAATTATACAACAAACGAACAAACAAATTTATTTTTGTATAGCGCGTTATCACAACATTACATCGTCTCAAAGCGCTTTACAGCATCCCCACCCAAAGCCCCCAGTGAGTAAGCCATAGGCGACAGTAGCAAGGAAAAACTCCCGAGAAGGAAGACACCTTGGGAGGGACCAGACTCAAAGGGGGAGCCCATCCTCCTGGGGCCAGCAGGGAGAGTCAATTCGGAGAGATGGCTAAGTGCCAAGTCACACTGCCTAAGTCATAAGATTTGAGACACAACCGGGGAGCAGGGAGGTGATGACAAGCCGGTAGCTGACGCTCCCTCCAATCGCCAGGCAACCAGAAGGCAGGCAGCAGGTCATACATGGAAGATGACACAGGCAGAACAGCGAGCTGGATGCACGGACGTCATTGGTAGTGGCGACGTCACATGTAGCAGGGTGTGCAGGATATCTTGATAAATTGAGGTCTCCAGGCAGCACCCCCCAGGAGGAGTAGGGGAAATAAAATGTGCAATTAGTCAAAGTAGGGGAGACTATAGGCAGTGCTAACAGTTAGGTGAGTGCAATATGAAGTGCAATGTGCAATATACTTCCATATTGCATGATGAAAACCTGATCTTTAAGTCTGATTTCTATCTGTTTATAACCCTCATTATGGATGCAAATACCTGCAGGGCTTCAACATTCTTGTACTGGAGTGCACTGACCACACACATTGACACCCTGTCTGTACTGTATCTACCTCGAGCTTTGGTACAGTGTCTGGGACCTGACTGATGCTTTTTATATAGCTAATACTAGCTGCTGAAGAGAAGCCCATCCATGCTAACTCAGGTTCACATAATATTAGTAACAGCATCATTCAGTTTGAAATATCAACACTGGCATTCACAGCTCTATATGTGCACTACAATGCATGTGTCAGCTGTCTGTCTGTTTGATTCTGTCTGTGAAAGAATCGTGAAGCTGCAGGAGAAAAAGTCAGTCTTTTCAGTATCAACTCTGCTTTTTTAAGCATACCACTAGGTCAAAATCTTAGCGTTGGATAACTCTCTCATGGGTTGTGTCTACATATTAATCCAGGGATGTATACATATTGTCTGTTTTCCTGTTCTCTGCTGGGCTAGGGTTTAACGCCACGTGATTGCATTAGGTGGGCAACACGCAGTGATGCAAGACTGGACACCCTTCGGGGTGGCGGGGGGTGGGGGAGGGATACTACCGCAGAACAAATTATGAATTAACTGTGATTAGAGAGTCAGAAATGAGTCCAACAGAATTTTCTACATTGCTGCCTCATTTTAATCCACTGATTAAAAACTAAATATTATCAACAAATTAAGACAACAGAAACATTCTGTGTATGGTTTGGGCAAGAGCAGTCCTCCAATGAGTCATAGTGCCTGATGAGTTTTAAATCTTTGTTAGCATTTGTGTTATATAAAAAATAACAGACAATGGAATGGAATGATTAAAGCTTTTTTATTTGGCTCTTCATTCTTAAGAGAAGAATTTATCATGGTAAAGGTCAATGATATGAATCTGTAATAACTCTTTATTATTTCCTGAACTTCTGCCATTACGATATAAATGCCCCTGGCATCCCTGTAGCAGAATTTTGATAGGCCTCAGTTCCAATCCTGAGGCCTTGTTAAGAGATGTTGTTACTGAACTACAATCAAATAGTGTGGCACTGTAGCTGAGCTGTAGCTGTAGTCTGCATTTGTGAATCACATCGTTATAAAGAGAAGTCAATAACTTCAGTAGTTATGTACGCAAACACAGGCATCCATCTACCAAACACTTATCCCAGACAAGGACGGCCTGGAGATGGTATCTAGCCTAACTTCATTTCTGCGATGTGAGAGGAAGCCTGTGTAACAGGGAGATTATGCTAACTACACACAGGCAAAAGAACATAAGAAATTTACAAACAAGAGGCCACTCGGCCCATCCAGCTCGTTTGGGGAGAACTTTAATAGCTCACAGTAGTTAAAATCTTATCTAGCTCTGATTTAAAGCAACCCAGGGTTTTATCTTGTGCTACACTAGCAGGAAGACTATTCCATACTCTAACTACACGCTGTGTAAAGAAGTGCTTCCTCAAATTCATTTTAAAATGTTCTCCCGCTAATTTCCACTTGTAGCCACAAGTTCTAGTATTTAAACTAATATTGAAATCAGCATCCAGACCTGCAGAGCGGTGACAGGATCTGCAGCCTCATCCCTGCTTATACAGTATGAAGGCGACAGCGTTAATCACTGAACCATGTGCAAACACACACAGTTATCTCCTAACATGGATTCTTGATAGAAACCAAACCTTGTTATTTTTAAACCATCTGTAGATTACCAAATGAAATCAAATGTGACGCTAAAATTAAATGTGCGTCTCTGTGTTTGTATACTAGGCGTTTAATCCAGGTATGATTCCATGGGGCCCTTTCAGAATACACTTCGACGTGCAGCCTAGGGCCTGCTGGTGGGAATTAAAATTGTGCAATGGTGTCACCTGTGTGTCGTTCCTGTGGGTCGAAATACATGTGTGCGTAGATGGGGGGGCTGATCACACAGGAAAGTCCATACATAGTGTCTCAGTGCTTTGACAAATCCCCATCTGTCAAACACACACACACACACACGCACACCACGAGCATGACAGAGTACTAAAAACCCACGGGGATAATAAAGTGTACTTTAATGGGAATAAGGTTACAGTGGGTACCTGTATCTGTCATTTCATCTCATCAGCGTCTGCCGTGAGCCGCTGAAGCTTGCCGGCTGTTAAATGGTGTGAATCCCGTGAGCCTTGAAGGAAAATGCGTGGCTTTTTAATGCACAAGAGAACCACGTAGTCATGATACCTCTTTGTGTATGATGTTTTTAAAAATGCAGTTTTATCTGAAGCCGCAGTGGACAGTTTGCTGTTTCGCTAAATGCTGATTGAGTTTTCGGTACTTGGTCTTATGTTTAGATTCACTTATGTGATTGCAGTTCACCTTCCGTTACTCTCTGCCACATCCCGCTCAGGTGAGGCATCTGCACCATACTTCATACGTTAGACATTAAAAATAATGTAGAATAATACTAAGTGCAAACTGATCACTGTTACTTCCCTGATCATCCCACTTCTGTCGCGGTTACTGTTGCTGTAGCTGTTTTCTATCATTGCTAGGCGACAGTTTCCGGGGCTGGAACAAGGGAGTTAAATTAGCATTGCAGAGCCCCATTGCAGACCCCCCATTGCAGACCCACTGCAGACCCCCCATTGCAGACCCCCCAATGCAGACCCATTGCAGACCCATTACAGCAGCGTCCAGTACGGCTTACTTCACTGCTTGACTCTTCCAAGCCCTCTGCAGTTCCCAAGCTGTCAGAGCAGTACGTGGACATTATCGCTGTTTATGTCTCTTGTAATAGCTGTGTTTTCTGCACTGGTACTGCCAGGCACCTCTTCAGCCGACACAGTGGCGCCCAGCGTGTCCCAATTGCATTACCTCGGCTTTCGGGAGGGAGGCAGCCAGCGTTCTTTATCCAATTACTCCCCCCCCACTCCTCTCCTCCTCCTCCTGAGGACCCCCCCAGTGCCACTGTAGGCTAACCAAGGACAGCAGCCGACCCACAGAGGGAGCGAATAGTCTCCCCTTTTTTAAAATTGGTATTTCTAGGTAGCCCTGAAGTTCATTTGTAGATCCATGAATGGAGACAGTTGGGCTTAGGGTGTGTTGCCCCTTTAAGCAGAGCCGGCATTGTAGGGGCTCTACAAACTCAGGCTACAGTTATGTCAAATGTTACTGCTTTACTTAATATTCTGATTCTTGCCATGAGAAACATGAGTGTCAGGGTTAATGTTCAGGTTGAAGCTACACCTGTAGTACATGATTATTTTTAATTGAACAGATATGAATGATTGAATTCACTAATTAATTAATCTATGAACCGTGGAACGAATCTGAATTGGGGGGAGGGGGGGGGCATAAGGTTATGTCTACTCGTCTGCTCAGATATAAAATTTTGTTATAGAAAACACAGATATAATTCAGAAGGCTTTTACTAATAATGTTTTAGCATTACATTATTTGTAGGTAATTTTTTCGTAGTTGTTTTTTAATGCAAAAGTGATGGCTTGTTTTTTATCCAAGTAAGGAGAATTTTGTCATTCAGTCTTTTTTAGTATTTCTTAATGAGTTTGGATGTCTGCTTTGGATGTTCATGAGTGGGTGACGGCATGAAGGCTGACTGAGCGTTGCTCAATTAATGTGCCTATATTGAGTTTTAGGACTCTCCTCGTACACGAGTGCTTTATGAAAGCCCAGTCTGTTCTGTAATTGCTCTTGTCGCAGTCATGGATATGACTTCATCCCAACAAAAAAGGATTTTTCACTTAATAGATGTTTTTTTTTCTGTTGATATCGACCCTGGCGACTTTGTTAAATTTACTTATGGTTAGTTATTTTGTTTTCAGTACTGAAATAATTGCAGAAGTTTCAAAAGCGTTCAGTAAGTTTTCCCTTCTTTTATGAAAAGACTGTTGCATAAGAAATCATTTCCCCACCATTATTATTATTGTTATTGTACAGTAACAATGTGCAATCGTCTGACTGAATCTGTTTATTATTTATAAACTGTTTTTGTTGAGATTTTCCTCATTTTTATTTGCACTAAATGCATACAGTAGAGCGTGTCCTCCCTGAAATGGTCTGGGAATCCCCGTTTGAGAACTGGAGTGGGGTAACATTGCTGTCTGTGTTTTTTCAGCGAGAAGTTCATGGTGAGACTAAACAAAAACGGAGGTCCTAAGAATCCTGAGAAGGTCGACCGCCTCTGTTCCCTCTTCACGGTAAGCCCTCAGGCACCTTGATTATGAGTGTCGACCAAGAAAAAAACATAAATTATAGGGTTAAACAGGGTGCTCTCCCAGTGGCCCCCAGGTCTGAATATGTGGAGTGTTTGTGGGATTGTTCAGGATGCTGCTCGTCTCCTCTCGTACTCCAAAGAAAGTCAGTGTTTCTCAACTCTGTCCTCGGGGACCCCCAGACAGTCCACGGTTTTGCTCCCTCCCCGATCCCAGCCAATCAAGAACATGGGATACCTGGTTCAGGTGTGTTTTCAGGCGGGAGAGAGCAAAAATGTGGACTGGGTGTGCCCAAGGACTGGGTTGAGCGACAATGATTTAAGTGAATTGTTGATAGCGTGTGACTCAGCCATGCAGAATGTTCCTTGCTGTACACTGGATGGAAAACATCCTTGTGATAGGCTGTAGATGACAGTGACACTAACAGAATATGTGGTCATAGAAAATGGTTGGCTAACTTTTTTGTTTGTTTGTTTGCAGGATTTAAGCAATAAAGATATGAAGAGAGACCTGTATATTGTGGCACACGTCATCCGGACAGGTAAGCCGCACGCTGAGGTCTCCAGAGGTTGTCTGATGCCATGATGAGCCCAGGGAAAGAATCCCTCTGACTGTCTCATGCTGATTGGCTGTCTGGGCTCCTTGTGGAAGCTTGCCTGCTATTTGCCAAGATGCCAGCGTGTTCTCTCCATTCAGCGCCCCCCCCCACCCCGCCTACCTGCTAATGTGCATTTCTGGCATACATTCTGATATGCACGTAATATATTTAGCAGATGTCCTTAGTTTCTCTCGATATGTATAGTCTATTTCTGGATCTTTTTCTTGAAGTTTCTGTGGCATTAATTCCTTGGATCAAACAGCATCCCCCTCTTCAGAGGAATCCTTGCCATAAAATTCCCTATTACCCCCCCCCCCCCCTCAACGATTGGCAGTCCTGGTGTCTGTGCCCATTTGACTGATGCCCATATTGGATACCGAGGAGTGATATAACCTCAGAGGTGGATGTGCTGGGGGGGGGGAGGGTAATGAATCCCTCTCTATTGCTCTATTGATTGGAGAGGCAGGGAGCTGTGCTCTGCTACAAGGCCCACTGGACCCCCCCTTCACATGTCCTAAGTTTAGATTTCAATTCCAGCCAGCCAGGCCCAGTCTTCACTAAATAAATCAGGAGAAGCGGCACGGCTGACCGCGGTACTCTGGGAGAATGTCGGCCCGTGTCGGGGCCAAATTATTTTAATATAGAAGCGAGCTATTTTATTAAGACAAAGATGCGGATGAATGAGGTCCGACGCACGGCCCAGGGCCTTAGTCCCGGCGAGAGCCTGGCCTGTGAATTCTGGAGAGTCCTGGAAGGTTAAATTAAACCAGACCCGTGTGAAAGTCGACCCACAGGCCAGATTTTTACTCGGTATTTAAAAAAACGGTAAACTTTTATGTTCAATGGATTTTTGCTCACAAATCTTTCTTTGAGTTAAATAAATAATATTATTATTGTAGCTTTCATGATACATGAAAATAATCATTAAAAATACCCCCTGCTGACATGATGAATGCTGGTTTTGGCCCTCCACAGAAAATAAATCCTAGGCCTGTATTAAACGTACTAGCTGTGCCTTTAGCGTGTGAAGGACAGTGTGGCTGTATATTGAAAGGAGCATTTCCCTCAGAATGTTACCTCACGGCAGAGAGGAGGGGGTGCTTGTTCAGAGCTGTGTGTACATGTGATGCTCTCATATCCTCCTGAGACCCAAGGAAAAAGTGTCCTTCAATTTTAGGTTATTTGTCTTTGTAGGGAATAAGACATCTTACAATTTAGATTTTTTCAAATTTATTTTTATTTTTAATTTCACAGCATGTCCTCTTTAGTGTACAACAAGAATAAATATGTTTCCTTACATCAGTGAAAAGATAGACAACATGTCCACTACAATGGACATAAATGAATGGGTGGGGTCTCAGGAGGATATAGAACCGCATTGTGGATAAATAGTCAGCACCGGCCCAATCTGACCCGGATGTCTCCACAGGCCGGATGCTGCTAAACGATTCCAAGAAGGGCCCCCCACACGTGCAGTACCGCCGGCCGTATGGATGCGCCGTCCTGTCCATGAGCGACGTGCTGCAGACCATCTCTGAGCTCAAGGAGGAGAAGGACTTTGTGCTGAAAGTCTACACGTGAGCAGCGGTGCCCGAATGCGCATCTACATGCAAGCGCACGCTCTCATGCACGCACGCCCGCATGCTTTCCAGCCTCCGCGAGGACTTCCTGTTGACTCTAATTGACTTTAATTGCCATCTGTGTCAGAATAAGTAATGAAAGGTCCATTTTCTCTCCAAGGCAAATACGGCTCTTTGCCATTATGGAATGATGATAGCCAGAAGGCTTCCCTTCCCCGTTTCTCACCAGATACATATTTCAGTTGTAATTTGAGAACATCCATTAAGGTAGTATGACTCTGAGTCACACTGGGGCCTCATAATCTCTCCACTGTTTCCAGTGCAACTTTCTCTTGCAAACTTCTTTGACCACCCCTTGTTACTAATGGTCGTTGGTACAATCCGGGCTGCCAGACTTGCTGGATTTTGGTTTATGTGCTGGTAGGTTTTCTGCAGTCTGTTCTCTATGGTTACCATGTGTGCTGGTGAAGGTTACCCAGGAGAAGGAAAATGGACCAACCTGTGCTCCTGGTGTTGTTTTCACATGGAGTTCAGAGATGACTCTTTACCTGCTCGGGTGTCCAAGGCCTTTAAATGGACTTTAATACATTGGTCCATGCTTTGAAGCTGGAATCTATTAAATCCGATATTGTAGCCATTTATGATTAGTTTCCTTCATCACCTGATGTTTTTTGTCTGCTCGAGTTCATTTATTCCCCAGTCTAAAAATTAAGACTCTTTGCTGTAGGAGCAGATGAAGCATAGAAAGGCACAGCAGTGACACCATAGTAATGCCTCTCCTTGACCAATCAGAAAGAGCCAGTTTGAGCCCAAGTCTGCGGATGTTTCTCATTGTAGATACTTGACTGTACTTGTGTTCCCGTGTACCCATTTTACATCATCTTCTGTTGCCAAAGACCAGTTCCAATACCAAGAACAGAAGTATGAAGGATGGTAAAAATCCATGAATGTCTTTCTTGTCCTGCCCCAAATTTCAAGGGTGCATTGGCTGCATCCTCGCTAAATGAGAATGACTCATTGTGTCTGAAGTTTGTTCTTGGGGGTCTAACAGGACCGCACTTGCCAAGACCACAAGTACGATCGTTGAGTTATTGGTATTGAGAAGCCCCCCTAACCTGCCGACCCGCTGGGGTTTCAGACTTGGGTCTCTGGTAAAAGGAGTCTGTCTTCTCACACGTCCTCTCCAACCCAAGCTCACGAGAGCCAGTTGGAAATGGTGAGGGGGCCCTAGTTCCTCGCTGTACAAGGGCCCAGACACAGGCCTGGCTGGAAGTTGTTCCGGACACAGAGATTGCTGGATTAAGTTCCAGCTGGGGCCCTACTGTAATAACCTTGAGAAGATAGCTTAACCTGAATTGCTGCTGTAAAATATCCATCCATCCACCCTTCAATTTATTTTCCATAGCCAGTTCTTCAGGGCGAGCATCACAGTGAACATGGAGTCTGGTTCAGGAGCCACAGAGCATAAGGCGGAGGTACATCCTGGATGGGGTGCTGGGCCGTCTAAGGTGGGGGTCCTGTTGGTAGAAGTGTCAGCTGAACACTCCACAGTAATGAAAGTTTTGTCTGCAGTGCAGGGTCACGTTCATTAGAGAGGGCAGAAGAGCAGTTGCCGCCCGTGTCCTAACGTTGCTAAATTGGTGCTTAACCTGCCGGAGGCTGACTGAGCGCAGTCTCAGTAAATGCTCAGCTGCGAGACATAACGACGATCTCCTCCGTGAGCACGCTGGGGGAGTGGCCAGCGAGAAGACCCCAGCGGCATGGGGATTGTGCGGCTTATTCGGGACAGGATGTTCTGGGGTATCGGGTATGGATCGAGACGGCGAGTGCGGCAAGGAAATGCCGAAAATAATGCTTCCATCAGGGTAGGAAGGGGGGTAAAAATCAAACTCAGACGTCTGGGTCAGGGACAAAATAAAACTAAAATTAGTTTTTTTTAGCTGCTATAGGGATCTGACTGGTGTTAGGACTTCAGTTTGAGGCGGAGGGTGGGGATTAAAGAAAGCAGAACATGCCACATTATATCTATAATTGGGAATGAGGGCGGCTGAAGCCAGTTAGCCCTGACGATTGTGGTCACCTGACCCTGTCTCTTGAGATGGACAGTGGCCACATCTCCCCTGTCCTCACCCTCTTTTCTTCCAGTCTTGACCTCCAAGTGTGTGTCTGCCATTCCGGCAGCCTCGAGTAAGACACGCTTAATGTTACTCACAGTCTGCTAACTGCTAATCTGTAATCTGTTAGCTGGTAGGTCTTTTCCTAGGCAAGAGAAATCTTTGCTTGTTGCCATAGTTTTGTCGTGTCTCGGTGCCGAGCTTCCCACGCATATGAGGAAGCAGAGCAGCAACAAACACTGGGGGGGCATGGGGGGCTGCCTGCTGTTGGACCTTTACTTGGGAGGGCAAGTAAGGGGGGGGGGATTGGGCTGTAAGTGACAGAAGTATGTTGTGTCAGTGATATAAGGACATCTAGTGGAAGAAAGTAATACAGAAATTGCAGTATGCCCATCGAAAACAAGCATATGTTTCCTGTACTCTGTATGACATTTAAGCTGTAATATGTACATTGATTTATTGCTCAGCAACATATTTTCTTGACTAAAAATAGCAATAATGTCAAGAGTTGTTATATGCAGCTTCAAATCCTTCAGGAGTCAAGCCACATGATTAGCCTTTATTTTCTTACATTAGGCCGGTAAAACACATTAATAACACGTCATATAGCTTTGTGCCGTCACTGTGGACCAGAGCGGCTCTCACTGTTAGATCATGTAGCAGTCGGCGTACCAGTTCTAAGGCCGCTCGTCTCCTAACGCGACGCCTGATGTTTTTTTCTTTCCT
This sequence comes from Gnathonemus echidnorhynchus, assembly GCA_026776725.1. NCBI lineage: Eukaryota > Metazoa > Chordata > Actinopteri > Osteoglossiformes > Mormyridae > Gnathonemus > Gnathonemus echidnorhynchus. The sequence goes on from JAODJU010000130.1 coordinate 3,774,831, forward strand.
GGCTGCTGGCGGTGACACACTCCAGCACGTTTCGTGAATGCTAACGCGGCTAGCGCTTCCCCAGGCCCGTGACGCTCCTCGCGCGCTGGCTAATTACGCCGTCATCACCATGGCAAGCTGCTCGCACCGTAACACCACACGGTGCTTAGTGGGCCTCTGTCACGTCAACCAGGAGTGCTGAGCAGTGTGTTCAATTTCTGGAGCTGGGAGACACTCGTATGCTGTCACTGCAAAAGGTTTGTCCTATGATAGTATTTATATCTTTATATTAAAGATATAATTTTTATATATTTTAGAGTCTCTAGAGGGCAGGCAAGAAGGATGGAAAGCTCACTCTCCAGGTGATGTTGTAAATTAATGTGACTGAGAATGTTGCGGGGGTGGCCTTGTGGCGCCATGGTTAGTACGTTTGCTTCACACCTCCCCAGGTCTGTGTGTGTGGAGACTGCATGTTCTCCATCATGGTGTTTCCCCTGGTTTCTCCATAAGCATGCTAAAGTAAATCGGAGATGCCAAATTACTCATCAGTGTCAATGTGAATGGTGTTGGTGCCCCATCCTGGGTTGTTCCCTGCCTTGCGCCTGTAGGTTCTGGGATAGGCTCCGGACCCCACAACCCTGCACAGGACATGAAGGAATGAGAGCGTCGCCAGTCTCAAAAGACATAAGAAAATTTAAAAGCCTGGATAGTTTTTTTTTTCCTATATGAATCATTTCAGTAGTGCCAAAGTCTTGAAAATGCGACAGCCGGGATCAATAATAGGAAGTCTTCAGTATTTTATAAAGAGAAATTAACTGAGGAAATGAGAATGTAGGAAGCAGGAGTTATATAAATGCAAGGATTCCACCTGAAACAATATCAATACAACATTAAGTGGAACAGAGGTTTCTAAAACAAACTTTAGCAAAATTAAATGTGAGACTACTGACTGTACTATATACGGCTTACTGGTTTATTACTAATTAGTTAATTATTAAAATTACAACTGAAATATTAATTTACTGTAGAAAAATTACTTCAGTTTGCCCTTATTAAAATAGACCAAAGGAGCTTTCCTGTGTAGAATATACTAGCAGAAAGCCATCGTTTGGGTGACCTGCCCAAGAGCAGAGAGCAGCAATTCAACAGGAATATTTTGGTGACCATGTGACCATTATACATTTGCTGGTCTCTGAATTGCCTGTCGAGTGTGGTTGTGTTTGTGAGTGTGTGCCCTGTGTTGGCCTGCCTTGTGCCCTGTGTTGGCCTGCCTTGTGCCCTGTGTTGGCCTGCCTTGTGCCCTGTGTTGGCCTGCCTTGTGCCCCGTGGTTTCTGGGATTGTCTCCAGACTCTCCACAACCCTCTGTTGGGTATGCGGTCATAGAAAATGGATAAATAGACAAATTCATTACTCTCTGTTTTTTTTTTTTTTTAAACTGAAAGATTTATAAATCCAGCCTACTATTATGTACAAATAACATCCAAGCAAAAATGAAAAAAAATATATATATTATTTGGTATATTCAATTCAATTTATATATTCGGAGCATAAAAATGTTGTTTTGCAGCTTTACTTTTGCATTTCAGTCCAGAATTCTAATTTCATGGTTTGTTTCATTTTAGTTTCCACATTGCCTTGTTGGATTGAAAAAGGAACACCACTCTGTCCTCTATTTGCACGATAGCAGAGCTAACGAATATGTTCTGTAATTATCACTGCAGCTTATTCAAGGGAAATCAAGTACCAGATGTTTTCAGGGAGCAATATCCGGCTAGGCTCTTTTCCAGGGCAACTTACCCAGCCATTAAACATTGGGAAAGTTTAGCTTTAGATTACATCCATCCATCTTCTAATTGCTTATCCTGGCCAGGGTAACCTGGAGCCCCCCATAGGGCTCAAGGCTGGGGTACACCCTGGGTGGGGTACCAGGAAGGGTGTAGATTTGGCTATGGACAGTGGAGACGTGACCCCACCAGGATTGTAGGAGTACCGTGTGTGTTTAGGAGGATGGCGTGGGCGGGCAGGGGGTTGGCGTGAATGTTGTCCCTACCAATGTAGACACCAAACCTATGTCCTTAGGTGCCAGTCCATCACAAGAAACATATATCAACACACAACCAAACACAATGGGCCTTTCGCAGACACCAGTTAGTCTAAGTTTCTATTCATCTGACTGCAGCAGTAACCGAGAGAGTATGCAAAGTACACACACACACACACACACACACACAGTCATGTAATCACTGACATTTATGGGGACCACTCATTCATTTCTATGGGAAAAATGCTAACGCTAACTATGACAACCTTAACCTCTACCCAAAAGTCTCTAAAAAGGTAAAAAAAAATGGGTATTCATCATGTTGTGGGGACATTTGGTCCCCACAAAGTAAGGTATACCTGAACCACACACACACACACACACACACAGAATGAAGGTGGGACACAATCCTCCAGCTGCAGGGGTGTGAGGCAGTAGTGTTGCCCATTTTGATAACATATCGCAAAAGTAGTTCTTTCACCTCACAGCAATCTGCATGTTTATAACCTTGAGGCAAGAAAAGAAACTAAGATGGGATGAGATCGGGTTCTATTCTCACCGTACAGATGCAATGAGATGGTGCTTGGAGCTAAAGCCTGTAGAGGCCTAGTTAAGGATAAAGTATAAATGCAGATAAGATACATGATAAAACAAAGAAAATTAAATATATATAGGCAGAATAAAAGGAATAAAAATAAATGAATAAAACGCCAGTACTGGAAGCAAAGACCCTAACAGCACATCATTATTACAATGATGTTACACAACAAAATAATTTGCTTGGGGGGGGTAGAATAAATAAATTATTACACTTGCGGAATAGGGAGGTAAAAAAGTAAAGTAAATAAAAAAGGAGCAGTCACAGTTATTAAAGTTATGGCACCTTTTGTAGGGGGGTCCAGTCATGAGGCAATGGGGGGGGGGCAGGAAAGATGTCAGCCAGGGGTCCAACAGCTGCTGACATAGTAGATGCACTGCAATAGAAAACCATTTCTGCCCCGAAGACCAAGAAATGGTTTTAAATATGATCTGAGGCACAACCAGGAGCTGTAAAGGGACAGGTGGGGGAGGGGGGGGTGCTTGGGACGTGGGGGTCAGAAAACACAAAATTCCTCCTGGTACCAACTGATCTGGAGCAGCCAGGTAGCGCCGGGAGGAAGGTTGTCCAGATTGGAGTCACAGTCAGTCCAGGATAGATGGGAGCAGGGCCGGATCAGCGGACAGGGTCACAAGGAGCGCGGCCGCCAAGAATAATCTGCGTGTCGTACCCGCCGGGGCTGCTGGGTAATCGGATGAGGGAACCTCTGAAAGAACATCGAGGTTGTGGACTGGCAGCTGTTGGCATCCTTTGCCGGCGACTTGACTCCTGACGCCGCGACACTCAGAAGCGCAGCCAGAAGAGGCTACGCGAGGCGTCAGAGCCAAGCGAGGGGCGAGACGCGGGAGAAGCGGCGGGTGGACAGATGGACACGGCGGGAGAGCGTTACATGGAATGAAACAAAATCCTTCAGCATGACCTGCGGGGCAGACTCGCGTGTTCCTGTGCCCTTCCCATCGCCGCCACCCCCGAAGGTGGACGCTGATGCTGAGGGAGACCTTGAAGATGACAATATGCAGAGGCCGCATCTTACTGCATTTAAGCCTTCCGGATTTTCTGGTAGAACTCAGTTCTCGGCACAGACACTAAAATGAGTCTGCAGTGTGATTCCAAATACCTCTTTCTGTGTGTTTTCTGCGATGACTGGAGTCCTGTCCAGGGTGTTTCCCGGCATTGTGTCCTGTTCTTCCAGATAGAAGGCAGTAGGATGGGTGGATGGGATATTTCCTAGGATATGGGAGATGCTGGAACGTTCTAGTTGTTTAATGACATGCCAGGTGAGAGGAATCCACGATTGTACATACAACGGAAAACAGTTTGGCTCGCTCCAGCATCAGTGCACAACAGCAAAGATACATTTACGCACACAATTAGTAAAACAGGACACAATAAATGACAGTGATATAATTTACTTCATAAACTGTTCAAGTTAAATGTAAAATGTTGCAGGCATGTTGGTACAAGATTCAGAAAGAGGCAATTTGAAGCCATCTCTCCTTATTACCCTTTCAGAGAAGAGGAACCTGGAGTTGGCATAGAATAGGGTGGAACTTTAGGATGCGATTGTTGCCACTTTTCTTTCATGTCATTATCCACTACACATGCATTATCGCAAGCACTGCGGCAATTTGCTGGGAGACGATGAAGGCGCAAATGCCTCAAGAAGCCGCTCGTTCCAAATCAAAGGGGCGCAACATCAGCATAAAAAATATAAAATGCGTTTGTATATCACCGTATTCCTGAAAAACAAAACCACAATAGCATGTTATGAGCTTATTAGCCCTGGTGTTAACCACCAAAGCTTTAACTTACAATCAGCATGGGTATTGGACACGACCCGCTTTTATTGTTAATGCGAAAAAAGATATTTATGTGGGTTAATAATGTATCTCTTCATCTTTTGCAGTTGTAACAATGAAAATGAGTGGTACCAGATCCACGAAAACATCATTCGCAAATCCAGCACCAAGTACACGGCTCCTAGCACAAACTACGGTAAGTCCTGTCACTACAATAAGTTGTTCTACTTGTACATTACATTGATGTCATCGATGTAAAGAAAAACAAAACACAACATTGAACGGGTCATAAATCAAGATGTGATGGAGTTACACAGTACTGTAATGTTGTAGACGGCATGGCAGATGACAGTCAGTAGGTTGCGCTCAGAAGATCCGCCATAAGGTGGGTTTCTGTCCCTCCAACCTCCCGCCCGTGTTTCTGGCCTGACCGTAATGATGGCAGACGGACTAAACAGGCAGGGAGGACGGCGAGCGGTAGCTAAAACTCGACGGCCATCTGAGCTTTGGGTTCAAATCTACCGGCAGTAGCGGGAATCATCATGGGCTGGCCAGGGGGATGGGGGGCCGGCTCAGCTGAATGACTCCCCCTGACAGACGGAGGCGGGGTCATATGGTGGCGTCTTTGTTTGTTTGGTTAGCCTTCGCCTGGAAACAGCAGCGTGTCGAACTTACCGCTGGCATCCTGGCCAGTGCCAGTAAAGGGCTGTGAAGAAACTCTTTTTACTGAAGCATAGTCCGTTTGAGAAATATACCTCACTTAAGATACAAAATAAAGTTGTTTTTAACCCAAAATGCTGTTTCCAGCCTGGTTGTATGTCTGGGTAACTTAATATAAAACTAAAATAATTTTTCTTTCCAACGTATCAAAATTTTTCAATTCAATCAATCAATCAATCAATCAATCAATCAATCAGTTGTCAGTTAGTTAATTACCCTGTAAGGTGTCTGGTTCATCTATGCATCCAGTGTCCATCTTCCAGAGTCCATCTTCCTCTTACTTGGAGGAGGAGCCATTGGGGGGGGGAATGAAGCCTAACCCATGTAACAAAGGGAGAGAATACAAACTCTGCACCTTTTCAGCTCATGACCTGTAAAATTTATGTCTGCAATGCTGTCAGATGGAGTTAATGGCGGATTAGGTTACAGACGACGAGAAGGTGATGTGCAATAGCATCAGCAGGTGGGAAGCAGTGAGAGAACTCCACTGCCCCCCCCCCCCCCAACCCCAGCACCCACTGCTTTGTCTGACTAAAACCATCAGGATGGGACACACAGCTCCATCGCTTACATCAGCCAGTAGTGAGCCCACATGGCAGATTTTAAAACTGGATGCCGCTCTTCCATACTCTGCCTGGTGACTCACAGGTGCTAAGCAGGGGGGTAGTGGCAGCAAGGCTGAGGGGGGGGCATGCATGCAGGGACCACAATTTCGCTGTGCGTCACGAGAGTTTATGGCCACCGTCTGAAGACGTAATGAATGAAAACATTTCAGTAAATAATCTATGAGTTCATTCATATTTTTACAACAAAATTCCAGATTTCCTAAGAACCTCCAGCTCTCCTATTGAATTTGTCATTCTAATTTAGTACAACCTAACAAATGTACAAGCTTAACTAACTTCAGTCTCAACAATCTCAAGAACGTTCATCCTCAACAAACTCTTGCGACACCATGCATAGTCCAGAGCTGATTTTTAGCTTCTCTCTCAAAAACAGACCAATTATTGGATTTTCTTTGTGTGTTTTAATTATGGTGTCATGTCCGTCTTGACATGTGCCCGTACACGGCCGAGACCGTACTCGTGCCAACAAAGCTGGAGCACATATGGTGGAGAGAGGTGTGAAATTAACATAAAACATCCGGGGCTTTCTGCGAGCTCATGGGACTTTTACTCTAAATGTTCTGAGGGCAGATTGTAGAGGAGGCGGGTCCAAGCAACTAGAGGAGGCAGAGGCAAGATATCTAATTGGGTGGTCCCGCTTCCACTAGCCGCTTGGACCCACCTCCTCTATAATCTGATTGGTTATCTCTTTGAACCAATCATTTTTCCTTCTGCCCTCATAACATTTTTATGTAAGTGACTGACTTTGACACAGTCTGACTTCCGGGGGACCTCAATTTCTCAATAAACGAAATGTTTCTAGAAATTTCTGCCATGTGTCCTGCGGGTTGGGGGCGCAGGATGTAAAAGAGCAACGAGTCACACAGCCTGGGAGTCTGGGTGTTCATCTGGCTCTAGAGATTTCCTTCTCCCAGCAGTCTACTCATTTATCTACATTATCTGGTCATTTATTCTCTCCCCCCCCCTCCATCTCCATCTATTTCCGCAGGCCTGATCATTTCCCTCCAGCTACTGCGGGGGGAGATGGAGCACGTACGCAGGGAGAATCCGATGATATTCAACCGGGGGGCGGCAGTCACACGCAAGCTGGGCTTCCCTGACGTGATCATGCCAGGTGAGAGGAATCCCACCAGAGCTGACAGCACACTTGTCTTGTGCGTGTGAGTGTGTCACTGCAGATTCCAGTAAGAAGACACATGTCTCACTGCTAAACATGAACATGCAGTAATAAACTATGCCTTAGCAAACTGGATACATCACTAACTACTCGGTGGTATTGAAATGCAAAATTTTAAGTAATTCATTAGCTTGTCGGTAATTAGCTTGTACATGTCTAGTTAAATAACGGGCAAGATAGCTACTGAATAACGATGTTATTGTTGAACAGAAAAAGAAACTCCCTTGGAAGCTGGATATTGAACACATAATTCACCATAGATAACTGCACCACTGTTTTTAACATACTGCAAATTGTTTTCTGCTGCCACATTATCCCATAGCACATTTAACACTTAAATAACAAAACTGGTACATAGTACCTATCTGATGGAGAAAAAAAAAATCCTTTTTCCATGGAGGACGGCAGCGGCTAATTTGTCATCCTCTTTAGGTGGTGATGACACCACTGTTACCAACGTAACGGTCAATGTCTTCGTTATATACCAATAAATCATTTATACTGTAGTTGATGTAATGCATTGGTAACCTAAGATCAGTGTATGGTATGTATCCATAGGCAATGCAGTTCAGCTGATTATATGGCCCATATTTTGTTTAAAACACTTGACATGAGGTTAGAATGTTTTACTTCATTTGGGTGTAATAAATAGGCTCTGTCTAACAGCAGTAACTGGATTGTTTTCCCATCGATTTCTCAGGATGTCAAGGTATTGCTACTGAGAAAGTGAATCTTGTTTAAATGTCCGCCATAGATTATTTACTGTGTTTCTTTGGCGGTGATGCAGCTGGTAATCAGAGGTATAATATGCAAATAGAAATGAGCCAGTTTCCAATGTTTCACCAGCTTGTCTAGTAGCGCAAGATAAATACAAATATACCAGAAAATGTCACACGAGGTTAGTACCTATGTCTGTCATTTAATGAATTCGTAATGTCCTTTTACCTCCATACAAAGAAAAAGTGTATGCAAGTGTTTTATGATGCAGCCATATCGCCATGGGCAAATTAGGGAGAGAGACCATTATACACGTTTGAAAACATCATTTAAAAACATGAACGAATAGAGAGAATTACAAAAATTACATACAGCTGATCATAATCATCGCAGGCAATATTTCAAGTGTGTGTGTGTGTGTGTGTGTTTGCACAGTATGTGTTAGGTTAATGACTATGTGTATAAGGAGAAAAAAACTAATTCAAAATGACTAGGTGTGATTTACTTCAGAGACAGAATAAATACAGGTAATTATGGTCCAGATAATCACAGGTATGTCGTGTTGAAAATATGGATAAAGCTACAGACGACAACCGCGTTTTTACGTTAAAAAACACTGCCACTGTAAGAAGTAAATATATGGTTTTCGCAAGCTGTTTGTTGCTTTCGCTGCATGTATGATTTTCGATTGAACGCCCTGCTTTCAGTTTTATCCAGGTTTGGTGCGCCACCGGCATGCCTACATTACAAAGTGAAAGCTATTTTCCTCCTTTTGATTTAAATTTTTATTTTGCGAGGTTTCATCTGTGTGCCCCGTCCTCCTTCTGGTCAGTGGTTTGTGCTGTTTCAGGTCTGATCACTGGTGATGACTGGCTTTACTTTTAAGACGGCAGGTTTATTTATTCTAGACCTTGGGACGTATCCTGCATCAGGCTATCAACAGTCACATTCCATCACTTGGTTAATGTGCTTTTATTCGCCCCTGATCAAAAAGTCTGACCGTTATCACAGCGGAGACCCTTTCATTTCAGCCCATGCGTTCAGTGACACGTGTGTGTCTGTATGTGTCTTTTTCTCTCTCACACACGCTGCTCCCACTGTCCCGGGGCACCTGCTGTCTTGTCCCCCCCATCCTAGAGGTGAAGATAGCTGGGTGTAAGTGCCACGCATGACTGCGCCCGTATCTGCTTCCCTGGCCAGCCGCCTTGACCTGCTATCCGCTCCGCAGCCCCGTCTGCTAATGCCTAAACGCGGCCGTAGCCTAACTGTCTCCCGTGCCCGACGCATATTTAATTGCTCGGCCGGTTTCCCTCGGATGATCTGCTCCGTTGATTCATGCTCACGAAAAGCCTGACAGCAGCGATGCACCGTCGCTCCTCGCAGCGGATCCATGCTTTGTTCGTGTACATAACTGCAGTATGTTTTACGGTTTTAAGGTTAGCGTTTCAAAACGATGACTTATTTCCTTTTTGCATTTTTTTTTTCGCGAATGCACACTAAACACTTGAACTAGATGAAATAGAATCTGATCATCACTGTCTTCCACTCGTCCGTCTTACATATTTTCCCCGTTTCTGTGTTTGTTTGCAAAACGAGCAACTGATTCGTGCTGAAGTACAGAGTTAATGAATCAATCGGCTACCGAATTTAAGATTCATGCTTTTGTCGCTAAATTTTATGGACTTGCGGGCTGGGCGCCGATGAACTCCATAGCAGCCTAAGACACCCTCCTTCCTTAATTAACCTCAGCAACACCGCCGCAATCTGCGGCTGCTAGATAACTGAGGGACATTGTCAATAAAGCGTACAAACAGAGTGCGGTTTATTGAGTTCATCACGCACATAAGCAGTCTGCAGCTTCAGCGGGGGGAAAGAAAAGCCGCATTCATTCCTTATCAATGAACTTTTCAAACGGCTCGCAGGCGCTCGGTCGCTTCCGATTAACTGCTCTGTTTTCAGGCGGCGTAAATGGAGGCAACTAATGCCCACCGGTTTATAAATGCGGCAGGAGGACGAAGTTGCTGTAATCCGCTAAAGTTCAGCCGAGTTTCGAGTCTGAGTATAACTCAGTAGTGAGTAGGTGAGGATACAGGGGCAGCCGCTGCGATTGACACTTTGAGGCTTTGTGACGACAGGCTGCCATGCGCAGAGCTGCTGCATTGTGCGTTTGGCCGTCTTACGCATGTCAAGCCTGATTAGCGATTTATTTTCCCTTACTTCCAAGAAAGGCCAGATGCCTTGTTCTGAGCTTTTTTTTTCTTCCTCACAAAGCAATGAACCAACTGCGATGAAAATGATATCATTTGCATTCTGTGGCATTATTTTACTTCATAGATAGATACATTGCTGTATTCACTGACAGGTTGTTATCCTTTCCTCTGTACCCTGTCTCCACCCAGCTGTGCCCTTTGGGACTGAATTAGAATGGTGATTGATCAGGGAACTACTTCCCTTTACACAAGGACACTTCTAAAACGATGCTCTAAAATCAAAAGTTCGATGAGCCTAATTCATGTCTGGGACATTATAATTTGTCCCAAAGCACAGAACATCTATCTGCCAGAACACAAAATCTGCCAAAAATGTAAATAAAATGGTTTCAAATACTGTCACCTGATATTCATTGCCAAACACTGCAGTGAAAGTAGCAACCAGACAACTAGAACTATCCATCCATCCATATCCTGTTCAGGGTGGTGGGGGCTATAACCACAAGGCAGGGAACAACCCAGGATGGGGCACCAACCCATCACAGGGCACCCTCACACACACCTATGGGCAATTTGGTAACTCCAATTAGCCTCAGCATGTCTTTAGACTGGGGGGGGGGGAACCAGAGTACCTGAGGGAAACCCCATGATGACACGGGGAGAACATGCAAACTCCACACACACGGATCCCTGGGGGAGACTCGGTCCCAGGTCCCAGAGGTGTAAGGCGACAGCGCTAACCAATGCCCCCAATTAAGACTATCCGAATGATATGTTTATTTGTGTGTGTTGAAGTTATGATACGGAAAGACAGCATCACCACTGCAGATTCTAGGCAATTTTCCCCGTTACACAAATCCATTCAGTCGTCCAGTGGTGCAAAATGTATGGACAAGGAGGTTAGTCACTCTCAACTGATGCTTTGCAGGAAGTGCAGTGCAGCTTATAGGCAGGGGACTTTGTTTACTGAGAGAGAGAGAGAAAGAGAGAGAGAGAGTCATGGGGAGGGGCAAAGTAGGGAGGGTACAATAGGTGTCACACCTCGATTTTACAGTGTTTACAGTGTAGCTTTGCTGTCATAGTAAAAGGATGATAGCTAGTCTGCAGTTTTACGTAACCCTTCATATGCTGGGTGCAGTGCAGCAGTGCTCTGGTAGTATAGAGTAGCAGATACAATGTTTGACTTCTTTCTCTGAGCATAGTGGGTGTTGCAGTAGGGAGCCTAAGAAGTATTGATTCAGATTTAAAGGTACATGCATGAGGTTTAGGTGATGTGTAGCAGAAGTAATGTGGTGTCTGCAGAATAAAGTGACGCGGAGCTCTGCTTCATTCCAGCTCTATGCTGAGTGGAGCTTGCTGGAGTGGAATCGCCGATGTAGATATTTCGTGTCAATACTGCCACAGAAATACTGTCAGCTTGAAAGTACTTCTCATATTGTGGCTTTTTTTTTCCTCGCTCTATCAAGTGACACCCATCTGAAAATGAAAGCGGGGGTGCTGGGAAGGGAGACTAGTCTCAAGTGGTTCTTTATCTTCGGGGGGGGGGGGGGGGGAAAATATGTAAAAAACAGAAAGAAGGGGGTGAGTCTGCTTCCGGGAATACACCGTGAAAATCACTGCTGTGACCTTGCCGGTTAATTAAAGCGGGCCCTCACTGTTTGTCTCTGTTAAATATTTAATTCGCATTGAGTTATCTAAATAAAAATGCAATTTCATGCAATTTAGCCCAACGAGGGAAAAGGGATTCACATCCATTGCTCATGCAGTTTGATGGTGTAATGTGATTTACAGTGAAAAGCTAAGGTAAGTCCGTGCTGGAAGAAAAAACAACGATGTCAAAAATCAGTCATGTTTCAAGGTGGGGAATTTAAACTGGCCTGTTTTTGATCTTCGTCTGAATGACCCCGAGTTAGTTCTGTTTTTCATTTAGTCTAAAATGTCTGTTTAGTCATTTCTGCACAAGTGTTACATGGATCTTGTCTGTGTCTCAGGTGACATCCGCAATGACCTGTACCTCACCCTGGAGCGAGGGGACTTCGAGAGGGGCGGAAAGAGTGTCCAGAAGAACATCGAGGTCACGGTCTATGTGCTGTATGCTGATGGCGAGGTCCTCAAAGTAAGATCGAGTAGATAATGTTGATCTACCAGGGTATTGTACAGGGGGGAAAAAAAAACATGTTAATTGCTTCTCGAAAAAACTAACAGCAATGTCTGGGTAGAAATCAGATGTAGAAAAATGTAGAAATGTAGAAAAACAAACAGCATGTCAAATATAAATAGTTACCCTTCAGCCTTGCATGTGTGCAAAAACACACATTAAATGCATACAGGCACCCAACTGAATGTATTGCATTTGCTCTTTTTTATTTCTACTTCGCAAACGGTTTTATTAAAAAAAAAAAAAAAAAATGACTCTCACAGTGTCTGTGCTGCTGAGAGGATAAACTCCTCCGGGTATAAATCAAATTCAGTACAGTGGTCGGTTTGTGGCGGATGTGAAGGGATGAAAGGTGGGTTATGAGTTGCCGTTGAGCTGACGTGGGCCCCTCTGCTGCAGGACTGCATCAGCCTTGGCTCCGGGGAGCCCAGTATCAGTGAACACCGCTCCTTTGTGCTCTACCACAACAACAGCCCTCGCTGGAGCGAGCTGATCAAGCTCCCCATCCCCATCGATCGCTTCCGCGGCTCCCACCTGCGCTTCGAGTTCCGCCACTGCTCCAGTGAGTGGTCTGTCCGTCCCGCACCCTCATGGTTCCCACCCGCCATCTCAAGTCAGTCTGATGGTCAGAATAGACACCTGCCTTGTCATCAATGGTGTCCCTTGGTTACAATCCCTTGACAGTACTGCATGTTCCTGTATTTTTCACCTGTCAAGTAGGGACTTTGGTGCTCGTGGTGTTTCTGATTTGAACAGCTCTTCTGATTTTTGCTCTTCTTTGTTCTTCAGGTTGTTGCAATGTTTTTGTAAAGTATCGTAGAGCTGTTGCAGCAATGCTGTGTTGAGCTTGTTCCTGGTCACTCACTGGAAGCTCAGCCCATCTGCATTTAAATCTAAACCGGATCTTTGACAGATTCTGAGGTGCCTCAGTTGTCTGTTGATTCAGACCAGAGCATCTGATAAATAAATAAATGTAAATACGTCGCCTGTTCCAGTCTCTCAAGCCAAGTTACTTTAGCCAGATACTTTTATCCAGCATATGACTAATTAGTTTCAATTAATGATATAGAAATTTACAACAGTCAGGCCCTTCCTGGGAATGTGCATCTCATCAGTGTCAAGCCCGGCTACTTTCTCCGTGATGCTATTTGCTTCAGTGTTGATCTCGGTCTGCAACCGACCGTTTCAGGTGAAAGGAAACAGATGGTTGAGGAATGGCGTGGTTTGCATTTGGGAAATGCGTGTCCGCCTTTGCACACAGATGAACCTGTGTTACTGTGTTGCTCCACAGCTAAGGACAAGGGGGAGAAAAAGCTGTTTGGCTTTGCTTTCACCCCGCTGATGAGAGAGGATGGTACCACCCTGTCGGACGAGAGCCATGAACTTTACGTCTACAAGGTCAAGAGTCACTCTCTTCCTCTCGTTCTTCAAGTTTGACTGTCAATTGTAGTAACGTGAAATTCCGGCCTGTATGTTTTCTTCATGCTGGTGGTGATGTGACTTCATATGAGTGCCCTACTACGCCTGGGTGGGATTACGGTAATGTGGTTTACTACGGTATTTTGCTCTTACCGTGGGACCCATTCCCCCAATCCCCTGTTCAGCGAATTTTATTGTGGGAAACCAACACATACTGGTGCTTTTCAAAATACCCTATACCGCGGTATACTGTCTGGACGGTCTGATGGTATGTACAATTAAATCCCGTCCAAACCCTGTACCAATAAATAAACACAAGAACAGTGACAAACAGCAATAAACAACACTGTAAGCAGTATTACACTAAAACACAGTTCTGTGACTTCCTCCCTCTCAGATACATAAACTCACAGGTTTTATCTAGCAGTGTCGCGTTCTTATTACTTGTGTATAGTAGAAATACACGTGAAAGCCGATGCATCTCTATCGACGGCCACAACGTTCCATTCAGCATCCTCCTGCAACATCTGGCTGCTCTCTGCTCCTCAGTGCGATGAGAACACCACCTTCAGCAACCATGCGCTCTACCTGGGTCTGCCGTGCTGCAAGGACGACTTCAACGGCTGCCCCAACATCCCCTCAAGCCTCATCTTCCAGCGCAGCACCAAGGAGACCCTCTGGATCTCCACGCAGCTGTCATCCACCAAGCTGACCCAGAACGGTAACGAGTGTGTGTGTGTGTGTGTGTGTGTGTGTTGGGGGTGGGGGGGGGGGGGACCAGAACTCAAACACAAGGTCAGAGGCTCCAAGAAGAGGCACAGCCAATAAACGGAAGATGAATAAATGTCAGGCGTGTTATTTTTCATGGCTTTGGTGACCATGCAGGTTAGTTATTTGAATTAATTTCTTTTTGGAGACCTAAAGTTCAAGAGTCGAGACATTCAGAGGCTCAAGGAGACTGAGCAAGAAGCTGAAGTGGGAGGGAGCTATTATATTTAACGGAGCGGCTGACCATGAGAAAAGATCAGAATCAGGCACAGTCTTTCAGAGACTCTCTCAGAATAGACGATCGTCACTCTGTCAAGCGTCCATGCAGGATGTGCGAGGCGTTTAACATTCAAATGTGTTGCTGCTCCCAGTGGACCTCCTGGCCTTGCTGAAATGGAAGGCTCATCCAGACAGGGTGATGGACATCCTGGGAAGACTTCGCCACGTCAGTGGAGAGGAGATCGTTAAGGTGAGAGTCTCCCCCCCCCAGCACTGTGTTCCTATTGTGGTGCAGAGCAGCTCGCAGTTGAGTTGCAGTGGAGCAGCTTAGTCTGAAAACAATTCGGTAAAAACCCCCAAGCCGTTGTGCAGTTGCCATATAAGTACCCGAGAAGCCCAATTACAGTTCCAGCAGGAATGAAGAATGAAAACAAATATATATTTTTTTACTTTATATTTTGAAATATGCCTGAGAACTTTATAGACATCTGACTACCGCAATAACAATGTTCTCCTAAGCTGTTAAAAATTGCTGTTGTCTCCTGTCTCTTCCAATGCAGTTTCTGCAAGACATCCTGGATACCCTTTTCTCCATTTTGGATGATAATACTGACAAATACGGCCCTCTGGTATTTCAGTCATTGGTAAGGAGGCAGCTTCATTATATTTTTCCCCGTACGTTATATAGGGTTTTCTAAATGCTTTATATCAAGTTATCAGATCCTGTTTTTGTGACCAGTGATGAATTTTTGGAGGAGAAAGACAAGGGCTTTATCATTCATCTTGATGGCTTCAGAAGAGCAGGCTTCTCTTTTTTCTGATGTCCTTGTCTTTATGACGGTGACAGGCATTTAACTGCCGTCGTGTCTTTGCACGTGTGCGCGTGTGTGTGGACGCACACCCTGATTCGTGATGCTCTCTGCCTCCCTCGCACCGCCCATTTAACAGAGTCGATGTGGATTTTTAGGTCACTCCTGCTTGTGGAAGGATTCTGTAGCTGTTCCGCTGTCAGGCTCCCCGGGGAATGTTTAGCTGGCAGAGACCTCTTAAATAGAGTTGAGGACTTATCTCCATTGTCTTACCAAAGATATCCATCACAATGTTCTGCAGAACTGCAGAGAAAAAATAGGCTTCTTTGGGAGTATTACAGGTCCTGTGTGTGTGTGTGTGTGTTCCTTTATACTCTGTCTCCCTAGAGTATTACAGTGCCCGTTTGTGTGTGTGTGTGTGTGTGTGTGTTCCTTTACACTCTGTCTTCCTAGAGTATTACAGTGTCTGTGTGTATGTTCCTTTATGCTTTGGCCTCTTGGAGTATTTCAGTGCCTGTGTGAGTGTTCCTTTATACTCCTTGCTCCTAGAGTATTACAGTACCTGTGTGTGTTCTTTTATACTTTGGCTTATTAGAGTATTACAGTGATGCCCCTGGGACAGATCTGTGCACAACATATAGTTTTACTTTCATTTTACTTTAACACCTCTGCCTCCCTTCCTCAGTTTGAGTTCTTCCCCTTGTTGAAAAGCAAGGTACAGCCTAACATAGATATCTGTAACCCTAGCAAGGCACATCTCTGTTCATAGTTGCAGTGCTCTAACCCCAATTACGCTCTGCTCCCTCTTCTCTCCACGCAAAGGTCTTCATCATTAATTTGCTCCGAGACAGCAAGTACTATCACTTCCGGCCCGTCATGGACACCTACATTCAGAAACATTTCGCTGGTGCCCTGGCTTACAAGTAGGTTCCGTGATAATCCCGACTCAAAGGAAAATGCAGCCTGTAATAACGGCAGGCGTCTGCGGAGGATTCCGAGGCTACCATTGCCCTGTCTTCGCTTGCCAGTACCATTCTTGGTTATGAGAACTGGGAATTTGGTTTATTATATTTGTAGGGTGGGGGAAAAGTGCATCTGTGTCCTGTCATTTCCTTGCTTCCTGGAGAAATAGGGGAAGACAGATTTTATTATAGAAAGCATGCTTCTTATCTGAAGTTAATGAGAACAAATGTTTTTAATGGATAGAATGACCTGATAAAGGCTTATTTGAGTTTTTCCCCCACAGGGAGTTGATTCGGTGCCTGAAGTGGTACATGGATCGCTCAGCTGAAGTAGTTCGCCAAGACCACATCCAGGAGGCCATGAGGGTAAGGTGACATATCCAGCATCGAGGTCAGTGTTTCCCAATCCGGTCCTTGGGGGCCCACAGTCAGTCCATGTTTTTGCTACTTCTGAGCTCCTTGCTAGTCAGTCCATGTTTTTGCTCCCTCCAAGCTCCTTGCTAGGCAGTCCACGTTTTTGCTCCCTCCCAACCCCATGTGGACTGTCTGTGGGTCCCCGAGGACCAGATTAGGAAATACTGATCTGAGGTGCTGTCAGTGTCTATGTACATGCTGTTGTGGTTGACGGATACTGGACTGAAAGATGGAAATATTAATGCAAGAGCCTAGAAAGTAAAATCAGGGCAGGGTCAACCAGTACAAGGAGTTAAATTTAGTTTATTTTCATTAGTAATCACCATGTTCTAGGTACACTAGGAATATGCAGTCTGATAGGTATGATTAGCACTGCAGCATCATTATTAATGTTAAAGATGATCTATAGTTATATTTTAGGCTGATATTGAAAAATACTTCCTTTCCTTAAGTAATAGGTACTGTAGAAAGCTTGGTCAGGAATTAAAGATAGTTTGAATAATGGATTATGTATGTGTTTGTAAAGGCATATTTAAACTGTTTGCTTATTCATCATTCCGTGGGTTTATAGAGAGTGCAGTGATTGACATTCTGTAGTAGCTGTCATTGCCGTGTCCTTGCGCCAGGCTCTGGAGTACCTGTTCAAGTTCATCGTGCAGTCCCGCATCCTCTACTCCCGCGCCACCTGTGGCATGGAGGAGGACCAGTTCCGGACCAGTATCCAGGAGCTCTTCCAGTCCATCCGCTTCGTGCTGAGCCTGGACAGCCGCAGCTCCGAAACGCTGATCTTCACCCAGGTGAGCAGTTGAGGCCGGCGGGGTGGGGGTAATGGGGGGGTCACAGATGCGGCCCAGTCCCGTGTGCTCTGACCCTTTGGCATCTCCAGCCCTGCTCCAGTTCTTCAGGACTGTCTTGAGCTCTTGGCCTCTCTCCTGGAAAGCATCCATTCACAAAACGTCCTGCAGTTCCATCGCTTTATGGTGCAACTCATTCGTCACGTACAAATTGTAATTCTTGTGTCGCTGCCAAGTTGCATTTTGTTCAATGAAACAAATAGTACTTAAAAAAGACATCAGAAGTTGAATATATGTACAGTATTTCAGTAATCCCCTGCCCGGCAGCTGGTTTGATGACACAAAATGGTTCATTCTGCTGACGGTAAGCTGAGAGATGTGTGAAAATCATACAACAAATTCACAAAGAAAAAAAATCAAGAAAGAAATGATTATTGATGGGACGCCTATTTTATATGAAATAACTATTCGCTCCCTAGCATTTTTTCAGGCCTGGGGGGCTTTCTCCTACAGGATTCCAGTGCCACCTCCTTCTCATCCCATGTATCGTAGAAGCCCCCTCGCTTGTTTATAACACCCGTTGTCTTTTCAGTTGGGGGTGAGGTAGGTAGCAGCTGTCAGTAATGGAGCTGCTGGGGACTGATGATCTGAAATGGACCTGGGTCACGCTCAGAATGCTCCTGCTAAATCTTCTCTAATCCTAACATCTCCTCCCAGCCTTCTCCTGCTCCCTGCCACTGACCCTCTGCCTCTGCATTCTGTCCTTCTTTAAATACACATTTACGACTCTCATAAACGTAGCTCAAGAAGAGAATAGTCATCACAAAAGTCATAGCAGGTATGATGTTTAGGATTATAAGGAAATACTCTTTTCAGTCACAAAAGGATACTGAAATTTTGGAAGATTTCTTATCCACATTTTTTTTTTCCATCAAAATGAAGAATCAGTGAAGACTCATGGAAGCATACTTCTCAATTTATTTCCATACTCTGACCATAGGCAGTTTTCCGAAGTACTCTAGAGTCCAGAAAATGACAGACCCATTCAACAAATCAATATGTTCATTATCTAACCATTTAACATTCAGTTTTAGAAAGATTAGTGCAGTTCAGTGCAAAGCAGATGGCTGGTTACAGTTAAATAACCTGTTTAAATTTATTCTTTTGGCTACAAATTAATGACCAGTTGATTTATTGTTGAACACAGTTGTCAGTGGTCTTTTTAAAGGCGTTAATTTAACTTTTCCTACTGCGAACTGCGAGACAGCTGTTTTCAATCAAGCTTCAACACTTGCACTTCCACCAATAAACTGTCTTTGGCTGTAATTCAAGTGTCTTTTTTCCTTTCTCCCTCTTCAAGTGCAGCTATTCCGTGTCAGTTATAACTGGGTTTAGTTTCACTCAGTTCCTTGGGCTGAAAGTAATGCTTTGAATCATTGAAAGTGATTCTGTCCACTAGCTCTGTAACTAAGGTTAACACAGCAGAGCACATGAAACACCTCATTTTGAGGAACTTTTCCCCCTCGCAGACTACAGAGCTGAAAGATTATCCCAATATATTTTTTTTCCTGTTTTTGAATATGTATCCGCTATTGATTTTGTGTTGTATTTCCACCTTCCTGCTTTGCTGCAGAAGGAAAATCTCCAGTTCTCCTGATTCTCTGAACTGTCTGGCTCTCACTAGGGTTCGTCACGAGCTCCTCCTTCCATTGAGGAGTTTAAGGGGTCAGAGTGTTGAGGGAATAATAACTTGTAGCCTCGTATTTTCCCCTTCAGAGGAAAAACCCCAAAGATAAATTTGGGGGGGGCGGGGGGGAGGTGAGGGGGACTGCTTTCTGTTGATCTTCCTCTAGGTATCTTTCAACTCAGTTCTTCAGTTCTGTTTATATTTGTATTGTGCATTTTCACAACACTGTCTCAAAGCACTTTACATTATCCCTGCCCAGTGCCCCCAGAGAGCAAGGCAGAAGCGACAGTGACATAGGAAAAAGTCCCTCGTAGGAAGAAACTTTGGGAGGGACAAGACTCAAAGGGGGAGTCCATCCTCCCTGGGCTGGCAAAGGAAGCCCAAGTTAACAAAGTCCCGATTTATAAAGTAGAATTGTGTGTAGTCCAGGTATAAATGCGGAAGGTCCAGTGGAGTTATGGAAGCTGGGGTCTGGGGGGGTCAGGTGAGGAATCGGGATGCAGTGGCGGGATGCAGTGGTGGGATGCAGTGGTGGGATGCAGTGGCGGGATGCAGTGGCGATGCGGTCCAGCAGCAACCTGTCGCTGACTTTTGCTTTAATATTTAATTTTATTTGCCCCCTTTTCACCTTCTACCCATGGTCCCTGATGTTTTTCTCGACTCCTCCGACCCCCTCTATTCGCTCCCCCCCCCCCCCCCCCCCCCCCG
>JAODJU010000130.1:3800299-3840066 GCA_026776725.1 Gnathonemus echidnorhynchus
GACCTCCACTTCTGCCCCAGCATGTTTGCCTCATTGCCATCCAGCCCCTGGACACTCGTCAGCTCAGCCCTCTGCACCTCTGTCCCAGTCCTGATGCGCACGGCCACGGAGCCATTCAGTCCCGCAGGTCATAAACTAAGCGAGCCGCTAAGCCCAAGGCAGAGTCGTAAGCAAGCCCTCAACTTTGACTCCTTCCCTTGGAAATTATTCCAGACCTTCAGTTGGTCATCCTTCACCGCATAATGCGATACATGCGGCGACAGATGCATTTCTCCCAATTACTCTGTACTCTGAACTGGGAAAGTATCTGGCCAGTGAAGTTAATGGAGCTCGAGTGGGAAATCTGATTGGCTAAATTTTAGTGGCACCCAGGTCATCAGATGCCTCATCTGATGTGATAAACTAAAGTATTTAGAAGAACCAATTAAAATAACAGCCAGGCTTAGCTTAGCTTGCCTTGTACAAATCCTGATTTGCTTTTATGATCGGCCGGTGTGAACTTATCAAGTTTCTTTTTGCTTGACTCATAGCTTGATTGCGCTGCATATGATATACAGTAAGGCGCTGAGTTGGCTAGGGCTAGGTATTAATTTTTAATTTAATTCATTGGACTACCAGACAGGCTACATGCTTGAATAGTAGAAAAAATAAGTATCCTCTTATTATCCTCTATGCTAGTGTTTCCCAATCCGGACCTCAGGGACCCACAGACAGTCCATGTTTTTGCTCCCTCCCAGCTCCCAGAGAGAGCAAAAATGTGGACTGACTGCCAGGGAGCTTGGAGGGAGCAAAATGTAGGCTGGCTGTGGCTCCCCATGGACTGGATTGGGAAACAATGCTCTGTACAGCCTGGCATGGTATTTGACAGTATTTTTACCATTCCACACTTCCTTCCACCCTTTCTCCCTGTTCCCCATATACATTTTGTAAATTTGCCAAGCCTTTTGCCAGCAGGCAGCCGGATTGGCTGACGGGTACGTGTGTACCTGCTGTTTTTCTTGTTCCACAGGGCGAGTACGTCTCCTGCCTCCTCTCTCTGCTGCGCCAGATGTCAGACATACATTTCCAGCACCTCCTGGATAACTTCCAGAGCAAAGAGGAGCTGAAGGTGGGTCACTTGCCAGTACCTGGGTGCTGTTCCTTGTCGGATATCCTCGCCCTCTTGCCAGGCGTCCATTATGTCATCAAGTGAATTAATTTTGGAGAAGTATCAAAGTGTCGGGGTTCTCCGAGCTGAATGTAATGTATGTTCAGCACGTTTGCATAAATGCATCACACCACCAGCTGTAAGGTTTTCAGCCATCCGAGGGACTAAAACATCACCTGTAGGCCTCAGACAAACTAACCTCAGTAGGGGCCGGAGCCTGAATCTTGCTGTGATCTCTCCCAGGAGTTCCTGCTGAAGATCTTCTGCGTGTTCCGCAATCTCATGAAGTTGAGCATCTTTCCCAGAGACTGGAATGTGATGAGGCTGCTGACCAGCAAGTGAGCCCGTCTTTCACGGCCCGTGACGTTTTCAGGCGCCGATGGAGAACGGGAAGCAGTGTTCCTCGTGGACATGTGGTTGGAATTTGGGATGGAGGCCTGTTGCCCCTGGATGTTTGATGTTACTTTGGAAACACTAGTGTTTATTCCCAGACTATTAGATTTATTTTAATTAATTTAGGAAGTAGATTTTCCTCAGTGAGGGATATAAAACACTGGAACTGACTGAACTGATATGCTGTTGTGGAATTTGTTATCTTTGATACATAATCTCTGGTGATTATTTTAAGTAAGGGGCTCTTTATAGATATCTTAGACAGTTCAGGGGATGGTGAACTTGATCGCAGAAATCAGATATTTTCCTGTAGTTATTGTGAGGAATCCATAGACTTCTGAAACAAACAAGGTCAATAACCCTGTCCTGTGGGCTTCTGAAAATTGCCGTGTAAGTATTTCCTTCATCAGGTAATGTCTGATTTTTCACATGTATATTTTGTTTCCGTGTTTCCATCAGCATCATTGTGACCACCACCCAATATCTGTCCCCGGCTTTGCACAAAAACTTCACCGACGCCGACTTCGACTTCAAGGTGCGTGTGAAATTCCTGAAGGTTTAAGTGTGACAACTTCATCAATTGGTCGTGACACCAGTTTCCACATGGAAGACTAACTTCTACCCCCCCCCCCCCCACATCCCCCAGTAATCTGTAACACCCCAGTTAAGAATTTTGTTTTATCATTTAGGAGCACTAACCAGAATAAATGTCCTTTGAAGGTAAATGATTAATCATCGTTACATAAAAACAGTAACATAAAGTATAGCTTCAATTACACGTTGACTTCCAATCTACAAACAAATTCATCTTTTAAAGTAATATCGTAACTTCTGGAGTAAATAAATCAGGAAGAGTAAGGTTGATTGATCGTTGGGTCATCACGAAGGCCCGTCCTCCTTCTCAGTAGTCCTCAAGCCATGAGAGATGTTCATGCTGAACCCAGATTAGCAGGAAGGCAGGTGTAGGAGCCTGGCTGCGATTGGCTGGCACACTTCAAACTGATCCTCACCCTAATTACACAGTTGGATCATTCTCAGGGTGATGGCTTGTCTCTGCAGGGCTCTCGATGAGCTTTGATGTCCATTCCCAGCCCAGCTTCAGAGGCTGTGTCTAAGATGTTGCACTTTCTATTTTAGGTGTGGAATTCCTACTTCAGTCTGGCCATCTTGTACATTAACCAGCCCAGCCTGCAGCTGGAGACCCTGACCCCAGCCAAACGGAAGAAAATTCTGGAAAAGTAAGACCGTCACACATCACGTGACCATCGACGATCATGAATGAATGAAAGCATGAAAGACAAGAGTCATGTACGCTAGCTTTACCACTGTAATTTTTTTCCTTTAACAGAAGCTGAAGCCTGTTTGCCTGAATGTGTTTTTTGGAGTATTTTCTGTGGGCCACATAATGATTCTACTTCTCTGTCTTTGAAATGTTTATTTCACTTCATCAATCCAGAATGATTTATTTAATAATAATTTGCTTATGCCATTTCTCCGAATCCAAGCTACCAAACATTTTTCTAAGGAGGATCAAAGGCTTTTCATTATAGTAAAATGGAGGTACATTAAAAATATATTATACTGAATCCTGTGTTAGCAAGTTGCATTGTTTGGACTTCCAGCCTTAAAATAAGCCTCTTTGTCAGCGAGCTGGACTATATTCTATTAATATGTGTATCCTGGGAGCTCTGCTTCCCAGCCCTGACACGAGAGCCGTAATGAGTCATCCTGCATCATGCCGCATTGCCGCACGAAGCACAGCAGCCTCGGATCTCGCACAGCCCACGATCCCAAGGCCGGTTTCCATGGGGAGACGGTATCGGAGCCCGTTTTTAGCGGAGGCGTGAGGTGCTGGGGGATGAGGAGGAGCACGCGGAGACGGGTGGATTGGATGAGCGGAGGGTTTGCAGGCGAGGCAGTGACATGGAGAAGGCAGGGAGTCAGCAGAAGCGAGGATTAGGGGGAGGGCAGGGGCCCTACGATGGGTTGCATGCTGGAGCGCCGTGATGGTGACTTTGGCATCCACGGGCATGTGGACTGAGAGGCGAGCTTGTCCAAGGTGTTGCAGTGTGCACCTTAGTCACGGTGCCCATTAAAGCTTGGTTTGTGGCTTCAAGCCTGCTAGCCGCGTATCTCCATCGCAGTCACAAAAAGAGGTTCCAAGACATCAGGGTTTGGGTTAAACCTTTTGCCTGTTTTTCTCTCGCTCTGATTTCGTTCATTCTTGGGCTTGCACACAGAACACCAGAGAAGCAGATGAGTACATACTCACTGGGTCACCTACACAGGAAGTAACGACCTCTTCCTGTCCACTACTCCTATCCTAAGAAGATCTCGTCCCACTCAATGCGGGATCTTCTCCATCCCATTTGTTTCGGAGCCACTCAACATATATTTGCCTGCAGCAATAATGGATAAAGTGGAAATTACCTTTGCTAACTTTATCGTCTGAAGTCCCCGTTGCCAGATTCATCTTCTGCTAACCAAAGTCCTACCATTCCCTTGCCAGGTACGGTGACATGAGGGTGATGATGGCCTATGAGCTCTTCAGCATGTGGCAGAACCTCGGTGAGCCCCCTTGGCGCACGCCCACTATTCACTATTCACTATTCATTTACTTGAGCGATGCTTTTATCCTAGGTAATGTAAGTATCTCTTTTTGTGTTGCTTGTACCCTTCAATACAAATTGCCTTTTATTTGTTGCAGTAGTGCAGTACAGTTTGGTGAAAAGGCTGCATGCTCAGCTACGTACAAAACACATGGCAGTAAAGTTCCACAAAGCACCACGGAAACTTTGCACTGTTTGACCTCTATAAATGTGAAACACCGATGTTACAAAAACACACCTGCATTCATCCTGCTAGCATTAGCCTTGATGGCTTTCAGCTTATTTTCTGCTTCTTTTTTATTTTTTAGTGTATGATATAAAGTTGTGGATAGTGGGGGAGTTTTTTTTATTGAAGAAGGATACAGCAGTACTATGTCAAATCATTAAATTCTATCGTTACCTCTTTGTTGAAGTCGTCTTTAAGCTTAAACAGAAAATTGAACTCTACTTGTTTACTCATTTTACCTGAGGACCTATAGGGCCTTCAGGTCTGGAATTGCATAATAGCAGGTGCTTCTGAAGTGTTGGAATCGAAAGAGAATCTTTTTAAACTGTCGTCGTGTTCTTCCTCCTCACAGGTGAGAACAAGATCCATTTCATCCCTGGCATGATCGGGCCCTTCTTGGGCGTGACGCTGGTTCCTCAAGCGGAGGTGCGTAACATCATGATACCCATCTTCCATGACATGATGGACTGGGAGCAGCGCAAGAACGGCAACTTCAAGCAGGCCAGTCTTCTCCAAAGCCCCACATGACCCTCCGCACATCACCCCCGTGGTAGCGCCCCCTGTTGGCCATCTCCTTGACACTGCTTTTCCCTTTTCTCACGCGGCTCCAGGTGGAGGCGGAGCTTATCGACAAGCTGGACAGCCTGGTGTCCGAGGGCAAGGGGGACGAGAACTACCGCGAGCTCTTCGGCCTGCTGTAAGCGCACCCCCTCAACCCGGCACCCCCCCATTGCAGACGCACACTTTCTGCACCCCCTCCCCCTCTCCTGCCCGTTTCCAAAGGGTGGTGTGAGTGTTAACCTGTCCCCAGCTCTCTCACATGGATGGTAACCCTCTTGTCTTTGCTTTGCTCTCTGCTACCACGGCATTAGAACTCAGCTCTTTGGCCCTTACCCCAGGTAAGATAACACATTTCTACTGATCAAGCCTATACTAATACCAGCGTGGACCCCGCCCTACCGTGTGTATTGGCATGCATTCTGGCTGTGTTTCGTTAATCCGCCCCCTCAGAATTGCGCTGACCTAATTTCCCTCTGGTCTGCCGCCAGCCTCCTGGAGAAGATCGAGCAGGAGACCTGGCGCGAGACGGGGGTCTCCTTCGTCACCTCAGTCACCCGTCTCATGGAACGTCTGCTGGACTACAGGTGCGTAAGGTAGACGAGAGGGAGGAAATTCACGCTTTCCAGATGGTTATCTGTACAGCTGGTGGAACACATAGGATGTAAACAAAAATGTCAACGTTTTTGCTTCTCTTACCAGGGACTGCATGAAGGGAGACGAGACAGAAAACAAGAAGATTGGCTGCACTGTAAACCTTCTCGTAAGTTGAAGGACCTCTCTCGGCATTTATAAACACGACTTCTGAGGTGGTATACATTGACTTTCCATCGATCTGCAGGTTGGTGTTGGACTGAACCATAGTGGGTCTGTCTGTTATGCCTGATAGCGCTTCCCTGTGTCTGATTAGAGCCCAGTTGATCTGTGTGTGCTGTCTCTTTTAGAACTTCTACAAGTCGGAGATAAATAAAGAGGAGATGTACATTCGCTACATTCACAAGCTGTGTGACATGCACCTGCAGGCTGAGAACTATACAGGTAGGACTGGCCTTTGTGAGGACACTTAGCAGCTGTCCTGCTCACAAAGCCCCGGGCAATCTTGCATCTTTTCCTTTTTTCCCCTCTTCAAAACCACCCGAATCTGCAGAGGCAGCATTCACACTCCTGCTGTACTGGGAACTGCTCCACTGGGAGGACCGACCGCTCAGGGAGTTCTTGCACTATCCCGCCCAGAGCGAGTGGCACCGCAAGGAGGGTCTTTGCCGCAAGGTCATCCACTACTTCAACAAAGGGAAGGTAATGAACACACACGCCGGCATCTGTGAAGGGACGCCCAAACTTGTACAGCAGACGAGCCAAGATGGGCAGTGGTGGAACCAAGTGTCGATGCTTCAAGTAATGCATCAAGAGGCACAGTCTCCTCCAGAAAATGTATTTTTTATTGACATAGTAGCAGTTTTACTGAGAGATTAAATTTATAATTAGCTTTTTGCATTTACATACTATGCTTTCGTGCCAATACAAAACGGGGATTAACTGGAGTTGGATAATTTGCACATTCAGGAACAGTTTCATATTATCCCCTCAGTAAGACTTACCTAACTCGCTTTCTTACAGTGTTGGGAATATGGAATCCCCTTGTGCCGGGAGCTAGCCTTCCAGTACGAATCACTCTACGATTATCAGAGTCTCAGCTGGATACGGGTGAGTGACAGCTCTGCTAGGGGCTTTAGTTTTTCTTGTGTGTTTTCAGCGAGAGTGAACAACACCTTGATGGAGACCAGGGGTCCTCAACTAGCTTCCCCTAGGGCCCAAATTTCATCAGCATCACAAAGCCAAGGTCCCCTGGTGATAAAATTTGCTGACTGGTCCCCTCTGGTGTAGACTATGTAAATTTATATCTGGACTTTGTTCCTACACTTCCTTTGTTCATTTGTTCCTTCATTATAGTAAGCATTTATCTCTATAAGAAATGAAAAGCAAGTCAGAAGCTTTCTTTTAACAACTGTGTTCTTAAGGATATTTTCCATATTCTCATTGGTAGAAAATGGAGGCAGCCTATTATGACAACATCATGGAGCAGCAACGGCTCGAACCCGAGTTCTTCAGGGTGGGGTTTTATGGCAGAAAATTCCCTTTTTTCCTCAGGGTGAGTTAGACCGCTTTTACAAAGTCGCATACATGTTATACATGAAACGTTTATTTGCTAATTTTTTTGCTTCCTTTAATTTCTCTCATAGAACAAGGAGTTTGTTTGTAGGGGACATGATTATGAGAGGCTTGAAGCGTTCCAGCAGAGGATGCTGGGAGAATTCCCACAAGCTATTGCCATGCAGCATCCCAACCAACCAGACGAGTCCATTTTACAGAGTGATGCCCAGTGTATCCATAAATGTTAAAGAACATTCACGGTCTCTCTTATAATGAGCACTTTGTTTACATGTGCGTGTCATTCTGGCACAATGTGTCATTGTTCTTATCGTGACACTCATGCCCTATTCTCAATATTGTCAAGGAATAACTAACCTGGGGGGTCAGGCTCCCCACTGGTATTTTTAAATAGTTTATCTGTATTCTGAAAGAAGTAAAACTTGTTATAAATGTGTTTTTGAATTTGCTGAGTTGGCATCATTAATCACAGCAAGACACGAATCAGGTCAGTGTGAAGCTGATGTTCTCATAGTCTTTACCACATGCGATGGCGTTTCCTTGACAAGCTGCCCTGCAGACCTCCAAATCTACGCTGTCACGCCAGTGCCTGAGAGTGCGGATGTCCTCCAGCTGGACCGTGTGCCTGACCGCATCAAGAGCTTCTACCGGGTCAACAACGTGCGGCGCTTCCGATACGACCGGCCCTTCCATAAGGGCCCTAAAGACAGAGAGAATGAGTTCAAGGTCAACCAAGATTCACCTTTTTCCACATTATCTGCTGTTTTTGGCAGGATGCTTAACCCTAAGGCTTCTGAGGATGAAGAGGAACCATGCTTTAGGCTACTGTCTCCATCTTGTGCAGTTCATTACATTTTTAATTAGGAATTGAGGCCTACAGAGTTTGAGAGCTTTCAGACTAGATAGGAAAAGTCTTGGGGTGGGGGATCAGTGTCTGGTTCTTACCTAGTTTGCTCCTCTTTTGTGTATCCAGAGCCTTTGGATTGAAAGGACCACCCTGATCCTAACACACCCTCTGCCCGGCATCTCTCGCTGGTTTGAGGTGGAGAAGCGAGAGCTGGTGAGTAGACGGGTCCAACATCACACACATAACAGTCCGAGGGCGTCATCCTGGTGACCTCAGTGTGACCCGCCCAGTATCACCAAGCTGTTGACAGGCATGCCTGCCATGTTTCCGTGGCAGGTGGAGGTGAGTCCCCTGGAGAATGCGATATACGTGGTGGAGAACAAGAACCAGGAGCTCCGTACGCTGATCACACAGTACCAACACAAGCAGCTCCACGGCAACGTCAACTTGCTCAGCATGTGTCTGAACGGGGTCATCGATGCAGCCGTTAACGGGGGCGTTGCCAGATACCAAGAGGTAGGTGGCGTCCTCTAATTCTTCTAAAGACATGCGTGCCCTGGAGAGCTGTTTAAGAAGCCTCAGGAAGTGACTTTGTATATTGGTCCAGGCGTTTTTCGATAAGGAGTACATTAGCAGTCATCCAGAGGACACTGAGAAGATCGGGCAGCTCAAAGACCTCATGCAGGAGCAGGTGAGGCTCGTTCTGGTAACGTGGGAGCCGTACAGTGGAGCAACTGCTTTTGTCATCTGTGCTTCTTCATCCACGTGTGGTTTTTCTTGCAGGTTCACATCTTGGGAGTGGGCCTGGCCGTCCATGAGAAGCTGGTGCACCCAGAGATGCGGCCTCTGCACAAGAAGCTGATCGATCAGTTCCAGATGATGAGGAGCAGCCTATATCATGTGAGGGGTGTTTCTCAACTTGCAGAACTCGCTTCGCTATCATCTCAGCTCTTGTACTTACACTCAGGTTGGAGAAATGTACTCCAGTGTGGACCAGCAGAGTGGTTGACACCCCATCCTGGGTTGTTCCCTGCCTTGCACCCGTAGTCTCCAGGATAGGCTACAAAACGTCCCCCCTCCCCACCCCCGCAACCCTGAGTAGGATAAGCAGTTACAGGAAATGGATGGTTGGATGGTATTAGAGTGCCAGGGTCTTTAGCCTAAAGAAATTATGCATTAAAACAGTCCTAGCTGCCAGTATTGAGGTCACACCATGTGGTGACGTCCAGTGAATCAGCCACTGGGGCAGTCTCAATATTCAGAGCAGTGTTTGTACGTGATTCTGCAGGGGCTCCCTGGCTTGGACAAGCTGAGCCCGGCCTACTCCGGAAACAGTGGCCCCCGGGGCTTCCTGGCGCCCCACAGCCCCATGAGTCCCGAGAGCCTGAAGATGATGCACAGACACAGGTGAGTGCGGCCGGGGAGCTGGAAGAGGAAGCGTGGGGAGAGAACGGGGAACGCAGGCGTTCCGGCACAGAGGTGGGCCCCGCCCACAAATGTCTGTCAGGCAGAGTGAAACACACATGGCTGCAAAGACAACAGGCAGGTCATACCCAGCGGCATGAGAAGACCTTAGCAACGTGCGTCAAAATTCTACCACCCGATAAAGTATACATCCCACATCCCACATAAATAGTACAATATTGGTCCATTTCAGTTCCAAAGAAATCACTATTGTGCAAATGCAATTATGTGCAATAACCTGCTATAATAGTCACTTCTCACTTCTGCACTTTATGATATTGTTACATAGTCTACCTCAATATTTCTTTATATAAATAATTTACTACCTTGTATATTACTTACATCGGTTTTGTTTTATTCATATTTGTGTTGCATCAGCTTTGGAAGTCACCACTATAATCTCATTGTGTGTATAACACAATGACAATAAAACTTTAGAATCTTGAATCAGTAGCTTAAAAACAAAGGGAGCTCATACTAATGCATGTTACAGAAATCAAGGGTATACTGGCTGAATGGGGCATATTAAAGTCAGCTGGTAATTAACATGCAGTTGTAGCCTGTTATATACAGTACATGCAAAGGACACTGACTGGTTGCAGGACAATGGCTGCCTGGGTTCAGATATTAATGAAATGAAAACAGGTGTGATGTCATGGTGAAAATGTACATTCCCACCTCCCATTGGAGCAGAAAACCTTTTCTCTGTCTCTGAAGTCCTGCTCTGCTTTCGCTGATGCACATTTGCTTCAATCCTCCACCTTTCTTTCTGGGCCTTGCTCACGTGCCCCCCCCCGTCTGTCTTCTGCCTCCGTCTTGTCTTGGCCTCCCCCCACACCCACCCCATCGGTCCTGATGCTCTGCCCCCATCCCACCACCTCGCCCGCCCATCACCGTCCCCGTCTCTCGCTCTCTCTCCAGCCCACTGAGCTTGCTGGGCTCCGTCCGCCAGTCCACGTCCTCGCTGTCCTCTCACACCTCCAGCGAGACGGGCAACCTGGTCATCCTAACAGACGGCATGGTGTTGGAGCACCCGGAGGATGTGTACAGGATGCAGGTGTGCCCCCCCCAGTGTCCCCCTGATCTGTTCCCTAGCTGCTAATCACCACAGAGCCGTTAGATATCGTGACAAGACGTTTTGGGGCATTACACTTTTACGTTACACTTTTTTGTAATTATTGTATCTTAAAATACCTTTTTATGTTTCTTCCTTGCATGACGGCACACATGGCACTTGTTCTTGAATGCAGCCCAGCCCCTCCTCCTCCAGTCTGAGTTCCACTCACTCCGCCCCCTCTCAGATGATGAACTCCGCCCCCTCGAGCACCAGAGGTAGGTGACAGCCCCGGGGATCTGCCTCAATGAGGGCAGGTCTACACTGAGCTGGTGAATGAACTTCCTGCGCAAAGCCTATTAACAGGCAGGGTGTTTTCAGTGGGTTAAGTCAAATTTGTGCAAGTCATGAGATTCTTTTAATGGCAGAAGGTTACTTCATTTTTAAAGATGACCCCCATTACGTAAATGTTGTATCCTGATAACTGCAGTTAATCGCGAACGGCTGTGAGGACTTGAGCAAGTGACTTCTTGCTAAAAACATTTATTCCTCAGTTAGAAACCACTGGAACTGTTTTTGACTTTACAACTCCATCGCTGTTGGCCACACACGCTCGGCCGGGGTAAGCGGCCCAGCGGAGCCTTGGCCTGAGCGGACGGTACGACGTCGTGGTCCTTCTCCGATGCCCCGGGACTCCCTGCTCCTTCTCTCTCCCCTGCGGCAGGTTCCCCGTCGCTGCCAGACAAATACAGGCACAACAGGGAGATGGTGATGCTGCTGCCGCCCCACCGCGAGAGGCCCAGCAGCGCCATGTACCCGGCCATGACGGAGAATGGCCAGGTGGGGGCGCCGCATAGCTCCCCGTCCTGCGCTGCAAATCGCATCAAATTTTACTTGTCGAATGTGCGATAGTATGTGTAGATGTACAGTGGGAGATGCAAGCAATGAAATGAATTTCCCTGAGTGCTCCCTATGGTAAAGTAAAAAAATGGTTAAAAAAAAAAAATGTTCAAATTGTCCACACTAAAAATACGGCAATGTATAGTATAGTACGCTGACACTGAAGCTGAGAAAAAGGCTGTTCTGCTTTCGTTTTAGTATAGATTTTATAGTTATTGGTACAGAGTCTGTCTGCGCGTCTGCCGATGCAGATTCTGTGATGGCAGGAGTTTGGATTTGGCCTCGTCGCCGCTCGCCAGGCTCTCGTGCATGACTCTTGGCTCTTCCTCTGCCCGCAGCCAACCAACTTCCACCGTGCCCTGTTCCACCAGGTGATTGGCCCGTGCAAGCCGTGCAGCGACCCGAACCTTTCCGTGGCGGAGAAGGGTAAGGTCTCCCTCTCAGTCCCCGTTGTTGTTAATTCCTTTGTTAAATTTTCTCAGTAACTTAGACCATAAATCTCACATCTTTTCAGACCTTTGTCCACTGTTATATTATTATGGCATTGCTCTCCTTATTCAAAATCTCCAAGCCCTAACATATTGTATTACATCCTAGCAAATGGTTGCTTTTTGTCCATAAAATAGTACCTTAGAGGTTATGTATTCTTTCATATATATATGAAATATATATATATATTTCTTCAGTAAAAGATATTAAGAGCTATGTAGGTTTTATTAAACAGTGGAGCGCAGCAGCATAAAAACTGAGAAAGCTATAAAACATGTAATAAGGCTGAATCATGAATAGTAGCTATAACAAGTATTAATTATTGTAACCGCGAGATAGAAACACTACAATAGCCATTGTACTGTTGTTGTTAGCAGTAGAATATTAGTATTGTCATCTGCGTATTTGGGGGCATTAGTGACACAATAGCCTTGATCCATCTAATTGGAGGACCCATAAAAGTATGTGATGTAATGTCTGTAACAGCAGTAATGATGACGATAACCGTGGTTTTCCATCGCGCTTGATCCATGATTCCGAGGAGTATGAAGCCCACGCTTTGTGTAAGTCCTCACAGGGCTGATGTTCCTTTGCTAGTCCTTGCAGCTCCCAGCAGCTGGAGTCTGGACAGTGGCACCAGGGAGACTCTGCCCTTCCTGTCGGCCCACGTGGGGAGCGTGATGTTGCCCCCCGTTCCACCACGCAGTCTGCCTCACGGTAGGGCTCACTGTACCACTGTCAGCAGGCCCTGCTGTGGGACTGGAAAGCCTAGTCACCCTCCGTGCAGTGGATGTGCATGAAGCCCATCCATGTACAAACACGTCGTTCATCTCACATGTAGCCCATCCATGTACAAACACGTCGTTCATCTCACACGTAGCCCGTCCATGTACAAACACGTCGTTCATCTCACACGTAGCCCGTCCATGTACAAACACGTCGTTCATCTCACATGTAGCCCGTCCATGTACAAACACGTCGTTCATCTCACATGTAGCCCGTCCATGTACAAACACGTCATTCATCTCACATGTAGCCCGTCCATGTACAAACACGTCGTTCATCTCACATGTAGCCCATCTGTGCACAAGCACTGTGAGGGATTGCAGGTTTCCCCTCCAACAGAAAACCCCACCTTAGACCACAAGGGACTCAGGAGTCAATAAACATTTCTGGAAAATTGATGTAAACATCTAGACACAGTGTTTTTGTTATCAGCAAACAAATTGTGAAAAACACCATAAAATCTTTATGAGCAAAGACGACCTTGTATGTGAGCCTATTTTTCAAGCCCCTGTAGTACTTAGGAGCATTTATTGTAAGTGATGAGAGAAAAAAAACCTGTACAAAAGACATTACAAAAGTACAAGGTCAAATCAAAAAATATTTCTTCTCCGTTATTAAAAAAATACTCTGTGTGAGAGCGATAGAGTGATATAAAAAGTGAAAAAAGGTATCAGCATCTTTACTAATCAGTACATTTACTGTGGAGAATATCGGTACGTGTCCGGATCTCGGATCTTGGAGGTTTCCACACTTTGCCTCTCCCTTGTCTCTTCGTGTTTCTCAAAGTGATCATCATACCCCACTGACCCATCCAAGGTCAAACGAGCTTGCTGAAGGAACTTGCTGTCTGTTTCATATATTCTGCTGGCCGTGTCGGTTTTGTTTTTCGAGTGCACTGTCCTGCTGTCTCCCCCTTTAGGGCACTTCTCGATGCACTTTGATGCTTTCCACCACCAGATTGGCGACCTCCCCCCAGCTCTCCCTGCTCGCTCTTTACGAAAGGTACCCCAGGAAGCTGTGCTGTCTGCCCCCTGCCCTGCGCCATTCCTCACTCAGTCCCAAGAGTCTCTCTTCCTTCACACCTTTTTCTGAGCCAGAACTGTACCACACTGACTTGCAGATATGCAGAGTTTGTTTGTGTGTGCGTGTGCATTTGTGTGTGTGTTTGTGTGTGTGTGTGTATGTGTGTGTGTGTGTGTGTGGGTTGGCGCCATTGCTTTCATGCCCTGATCTTTTTTTTCATTAGTTTTTTTCAGCATTAATGTATTGTGCACGGAAGATCTGGCTAGCCAGTATATTCCAGTAATAAAATTGCATGTTAAGACTATGACTAAACATTCAGCCCCATACAATAAACTATATTAGTTATTTATAACTATGAACATACCAAGATTTGTATGGTGTTTTTATACTTCTGTGTATTAGACCAGTGTTTCCCAACCCGGTCCTCGGGGAACCCCGGACAGTCCACGTTTTTGCTTCTTCTCAGCTCCCAGTGCACCTTTACCAGGTATGCGGTGCTCCTGATTGGCTGAGAGCTGGGAGGGAGCAAAAACGTGGACTGTCCGGGCTTCCCCGAGGACTGGGTTGGGAAACACTATATTAGACTCACTGAGCACTCACTCTGTCTGATGATATAAAAACATGCATGCCTCTGTATTTCAGAGTAAAAGTGTCATGAACACATTGAACTTGTCCAGCTTAACGCCTTTACGGTTTCAGGAAGATAAGTGTAGCTGTAGCACGAACATCTTCTCCATGCACGTCTTTAAGGCTTGCACTTAACGAGGGCTCACTGATGTTCCCACGATGCTGCTGCTTTGTCACCCCCTGCAGTCGCCTCTGCACCCCATCCCTGCCTCCCCCACCAGCCCACAGTCCGGCCTGGATGGCAGTAACTCCACACTATCGGGCAGCGCCAGCAGTGGCGTGTCCTCCCTGAGCGAGAGCAACTTTGGGCAGTCCTCCGAGCAGCCTGCCCGCACAGACACCCTGGACTCCATGCCCAGCCAGGCTTGGACCACAGATGAGGACGTGGAGTCGTCCTACATCCCCGTCCGCTACAGTGTGTCCGAGCCCGACGTCCTCGACTCCGTCAAACCACCATGTCGCAGTCACTCGGCCCCCGGGGGGGTCATCCCCGCTGGCCAGGAAGGTCATACGCACCATCACATCCACGCCCACGCCCACGCCCACGCCCACTACCACCACGAGCCGCCCCCGGCCCTGCCACCCAAGCCCTACCTGAGGGAGGGCTGCATCCCTGAGGAGGACCTCCGACCTATGGCTCGGCCCATCCCCATGCCACGGAAGATCTCCCAGCCACTTCTCACCAACAAGGAGGAGCAAGCCAAGGTGGCATGGGAGCACGGCATCAGTGAGGAGTAGGGTGGCCAGAAGAGAGGGCGTGTCTTTGTGGCCCGGGGTTCTGGAGGGAGGTCCAGGAAAACGGATGAGCCCAAAGTCATAAATGGACAGGGGGTGAGGGTGGGTTTCATTCCAGTCCTCCAGCTCGGAATCTTGAGACCGCCCACCAACATTCCAATTGTACGGAAACACAAAGAGATCTTAAGAAAATGTCCGCATTCTCACAGGCGGCAAATCCAAAAGGCCGCCATCGCCACATTTCCATTGGATCCATTTGCGCGTGGAACAGTAACTCCTGTAGTGAACATCCCGGGAACACTGTATTCGACACTGGTCATTGGTTTACTCTAGGCTTGTGTCAGTAATGGATCTGGATCTCCATTAGGAAACTCAAAATGTCGTGTTTTTCCATTGTGATCAATGGGTACTTCAGCCATTAGCTAAAACCCAAGCATAGCATCCTTTCATAATTCAGAGTCGAGGTGTTTGAATGTCATTCTTTTGTGACACCTCTGGTTCTGTAAGAGTATTTCATTCTGTGAACTATTAAATATCAAGGCTAGTGTTTTCGCCATACTCAATGCACAAGCAGCCTGCATTTCAGACAGACCGGTCTACCATAAATCTGTTTCAGAATATATATAGTATAAGCACTTAGTTATTTATTGTCCATACATATAATTTAAAAAGATTTATTAAATGAATAAAAAATCGTTCAAGATAAACATTACAAAAACCATGTAATACTTAGAAAGCTATTGCCTAGATCATCTCTAACTTTATAATATTAGTTACATGTTACGCTTGTAATCTAAATTTAGAAGCTACGTGGAAATTATTTAATTTATTACAGATGCATTAACAATTTACAAAGCTATACATTTCCATCAAGCAACTGAGACAATCAGACCAGTTGTTTTAAAGTATCTAAGCTACACATAAAACAAGATCTCGCAATTCCATAAGAGGCTTTATCATGTCACAGTCACCCTCCTACCAAACATGTTATAGTCCAATTAAATAACATTTAAATAATAAAAAAAGGGACGGCTAACTCAAAAGCTTTTTAAAGATGTCACTTTACAGTTTGGCTGAGTTTTATTTTGGGAATTTTAATTATTTTTCATTTAGCTGGTAAAAAATAAAATATATATTTTTAAAAAAATAAATCTAGTCCTCCGCAATTTATTATAGAAATAGATATATCGTATATTAATAAATCCCTATGTCATAGATTGAGGAGGACGGTGGTTCTCTGTATGAAATATATGCAAGACAGGGCAGAATGTGCCCTTTAGCTGCTTGATGAAGTGCACTGGAATTCGGGGGGGGAGATATTTTCTGAAGGTTATTATTTAAATGAAAAAATAACTAACTTCTGTATATGTCATTTTTTCTAACTTTTTTTCAATTTCAACTTTTTGTACAATTACTATGTGTGCATGTTCCTCTCCTAGTGCAGAAATAAGTTATATTGCTCAGACACCGCCCCCTTCCAGATCACATGACTTCACCAGACCAATGGCAGGTGGCAGCTGAGCCGGGGGCGGAGACGAACTGTCATGGACCTCTTGTTTTTAAGTAGTTGTTGCTGTTTGTTACACGATTCCTCTCCTCTGAATATCGATACATGGTTAGCTCTGCGGGCTGACGTCGGCACCCCGTGCCCTGCTTCGGCAACCCACCTGTGAATCCGCTTTACAAGTGCTCCGTGATGCCTGTAAACTACGTCAGTGGACGCTCAGACTCTCTTCGTCTCGCTTCCATGAGCTCTTGGTACTGCTGACACGTGTCGTGAACGTGGCTCTGCAAACTCTGCTAATGGATAACACAGCTGAGAACAGGAGGGGGGGTCCTTCTGCCCCGTGCGTAAAGCTCTTCGGCTCGGGTCTCACCGCGTAGTTACATATGAGCTCGACGTCTGTGTAAATATCTCTTCTTCTGTTCTATATAATGCACCACATGCAACCTTGTTTGTCTTATCCGATTGTGAGTTGCTTATTTATTGGCGATGGATGAGAAGCCCTTGGTT
This sequence comes from Gnathonemus echidnorhynchus, assembly GCA_026776725.1. Taxonomy (NCBI): domain Eukaryota; kingdom Metazoa; phylum Chordata; class Actinopteri; order Osteoglossiformes; family Mormyridae; genus Gnathonemus; species Gnathonemus echidnorhynchus. Next base: position 3,817,341 of record JAODJU010000130.1, read on the forward strand.
GGCATTTAGAGTGGCAGCAGCTTTTCAGTTCTTTATCAGGGGCATTATTTCGAAATGGAGTGGTGAGAAATGTCAATGGTTTTGGTTTGGAAGAGTCCGTCCACCTCCCCTCCCCTTCCCTTCCCTTATGCCTTTTAAAAGCTGTTTACTAGGGGGGGAGGGTTTAAAATACTTTGGCATTGCCATGAAATGCTCATGAGTAAAACTGCCTTTACCTTTTTGCCCCCTTTGCTATATCTGCAACCACAGTGCTTGATTGGAGTAGGGGAGGGTACTTAAACTGTACGTGTGCCTCTGGGTAAGATAAGGTACAACACGTCCATGCCATAAAGATGCGCTGGTTTTTTTTTTTTTTTTTTTTTTTTTTAAATTACTTATGAGAGGTGTAACGAGGTTTGTTTCCTTCAGGTGTCCTTCAGCACTAAAATGCTGCAAGCTAACACTGAGCACGTGATATGCATACATTTCATATACATTATATCTAACCGATTACTATACTTGAAGATTGTCCTTTTCACTGAATAGGGGCTGTACAGTCTGTACAGCTCATTTTCTTCTTGTTTTCTTAGGAAAACTGGGAAAGCACCTGGAATCATTTCTGTAATAAAACAAATTTCTCTAAGTAGACTTAAGTATAATTTGGCCATAACTTGAGCTAATCATGGGATAGAAGCTAACTGGAGGGAACAACTCCAAAATCTGCATTAATTTTTTTTTTTTTAGTTTTTGATTCAATATATGCAATTTTTACTGCTATAAGTGACCATAGGTCCAAACAATCATAACATTTTAGGCTGTTTGGGTTCAAAAATGTGTCACTGACGCAGCACTTAATTTGATCACATAATGCCACTTGCAGTAAGGTTTCTGTTCCTCATTTATCCTAAAATATTTTATATGCCTGTACAGTAGGTACTAATTACTATTGTGGCCTTTTGACTTGCTCTATCATACAGATATGTGACAAAATATAATAAGGGATGAGTTACTATGAAAAGGGCATGGTTTCATTCACAACTATAGATTATAAAATGTGTCTATGACAACGAAATGGTAAACATCAGGGAAATATTACACTCTACAGGTTAAAGATTTATGAAGAATATTTTGACTGATATATTGGCCAAATTCAAAATTACTGATCTGGATTTGTTTTAAATGAAGTTTAATTTTTAAAAAAAGATTTTGCACACACTACATTCTGTATGCAAAGAGTGAGGTTATGAGAAAGTCATTTTTATTTTCATATGCGTCCTCATGTTTTTGTTGACTAAAGGTGGATAAGCCATTTTATTGACAAGGAACACTGACAGCTTTGACTTCTTTGACTTTAATTTTAATTTGTGTAATTGTACAAGGTTAGACAGAACTTTTACTGCCTGGTTTGGCTGAACTGTAACTTTGTACAGATTAATGATGGAGGAAGATGGGTTAAGATGTGAATCAGGTTTTCCAATAATATAGCAAACATTTTCTTGAACTACCGACTATATTTATAGATCTATTATTATTAGTGGTAACAAGACAATACGTCTGTAAGTTTACATTTTTTAATTGAAGAGAATGGAAGCATGTTTGAGAATGGGTGGTTGGAGAAGGTATTTACAGGTCGGGTGTTGAGTGTGACAGAATTTTAAACTTGAGGTTCACAAGGGTAGGTGTGTGGTTTAAAAGGAAGCAGTTGTATTTTTAGATGCCATTATAAGACTAGCTTACCAGAGTATTGTGGGAAATGGGATACGTTTCTGAGTACCACTGCAGTTGCTAAAACCATTCAGTCTGGCTTTATTTTGTGTAAATAATCCTTCCAAAATCTGTCTATTTATAAGGTTTAAGAAGGGAAAACCATGTATAGACTGTGATTAATTGTCTGCATTGTACTTTATGATGTAAATGTGTTTTAAAAACGATGACACTTTCAAACGCCTCCCGTTACTGTTATTTTGTGTATTTTGCGTTAAAGACAAATATGGTGGAGAAGCTGAAAACACACAAAAAAAAATCTTTGTATACGCATTCTGAAAGGTACTTTCTTGTATATATGGTGTTAGCATGAATAAACTGTGATGTGGATTTTAGATGTAAATACACACATTTTTTTCCTACTCACTTAACCGCGTTGATGTGGAATTCATTAATAATGCCTAACATTAAAAATTATGTTTTAGCGACTCATTTGTGCCGTGTATTATTGGAATTTGTTTATTGCTATCTGGCTATAAAATGTAATTAAATTTGACAGGATAAAAAGTACCAAAAAACTAATTACACAATTGGCATATTGATCAACAGTTGTGTTTCCTGTTATCTAGTGTGCAGGAATGAACATTAAATTACTTTTACTTTTCACAATTATTAAACAATGGGTAATTTTTCTTAATTACATTACAAATGCATTTATCAATTTAAAAACTTTAAATGGGATAAAGCCTCCTTTTTTGTAATAATGGGAATGTAATTTAAACAGATTAATTATTTAAACGGGAAAATGAATAGATTAGATTGGATACAATCCATTCGAAGGCTAGCATCATACACTACAGTTAAAACTTTCTAATTTCGTTATGGACTGTCTTTATTGTTACTTAGAAAACACAACCTATCAACCTAGACCATTTGCAAGCACAAATTTACAGTATGTGGACGAAAGTATTGGAAAACAAGTTCTTAATTGTTGAATTTAGGTGTTTCATTCAGACCCATTGCCACGGGTCCATGAAATCAAGCACCTAGCCATGCAGTCAGGTTTACAAACATTTGTGAAGGAAATGGTCATTCTGAAGAGCTCAGTGAATTAAAGCACTGCAATAAGTCAGTTTATGAAATTTCTTCTGTGCTAGATATTCCACGATCAATTGTAGGTTGGTATTATCGCAGAGTTTGGTGGAGGAGGGATAAGTGTATGCGATTGTTTTCCAGTGAAGGAAACTCTTAATATTTCAGCATACCAAGACATTTCGGACGATTCTATGCTATGTAGTTTGGGGAAGGCCCTTTTCTGTTCCAGCATGACAGTGCACAAAGCAAGGTCCATAGAGACATGGTGAGTTTGGTGTGTGGAAGAACTTGACTGGCCTGCACAGAGCCCTGACCTCAACCCCAACTAGCACCTTTGGGATGAACTAGAACAGAGATTGTGAGGCAGGTCTTCACATCCAACATCAGTGCCTGACCTCACAAATGCTCCCAAAGATACACTCCAAAATCTTGTCGAAAACCTTCCCAGAAGAGTGGCAGCTAGTGGAGCTCCAAAGGGGTGACTATATTGATGCTCAGTGGCCTTGCTTGAGATTTTGGGCCCCATGAAAGCATATCATATTGGGCCCCCCAATCTGGACCAAACCAGTTATTTTCCAAATTTTCTAGGCCCCCTTTCACTCAGGGGCCCTTGGAATTGTCCTAACTTTCCCCCGCCTTACGGCGCCCCTGTTGGTTCAGAATCAGAATCATAGTATCTTTATTGTCATTGTAATGGGTACAATGAAATTAGGTGCAGTCCTTGTGGCATCAAAGAATTATACCAGAGATACATACACACATTCCTAAGGATTTTGAATGGGATGCCATAAAAGTTCTTGTAAGTGAAACGGCCAAGTGTCCCAATACTTTTGTCCATATAGTATATTCGGCATTTACAAGCTGTACCAAGTCAAATTATAAGGCTTAGAGCAAATTTGTTAATGGATGTTGAATAGACTTGGATTTACCACACTCTAGGGCAGGGGTCTCCAACTCCGGTCCTGGAGAGCTACTATCCAGTAGGTTTTCTGTCCCACTTGGCTTCTGATGAGTCACACTTGTTCCTGGTATTTACCTGAGAAAAGGTGCGGCTCATCAGAAGCCAGGTATGATAGAAAACCTACTGGATAGTAGCTCTCCAGGACCGGAGTTGGAGACCCCTAGTCTAGGGCATCCCAAATCCTCATTATCTTTCTACATTCCATTACGGATCTTACTCAGATGGGAACTTTTTTTCCATTTTCCGCGATTACAGTACATTAATTTACATTCTTTATTCTATGAAGGTTACTAGCAAAATATGTATATGCATATGGTGCATAAATAATGCTGTGATTTTTCCCTAAAGAAATTCTGTCTGCCATTCTGTCCGAAGAAGATGCCCTAATCATTTCCTGACTAGCCTGAAACTCCAATGATGCATTTCTCAGGCATCTATCAAGAAGGGGCGGGGTTCCGATCAGTGATCCTCGCTAAGCGCACGTCATCGAGCCTAAAATCGTGCCTTTGATTTAGCCAATTAAAGGGCGCCAACTGGACTCTGGCCCTGTAATAAACTAAATTCGTCCAATCGGCGTTCTGTTTCTGCTGTCTCTCAGAGAACTAGCAAATGGGATTGCGATGAATTAAAGCCCTTCCCTGTTCACCAGCGAATCGGAACGTTTCTGGGAGGCGCTCGAGACCGGAAGCTGTTGTTCAATCGAAACAGCTTGCGCTAGTTTCCCATATACCGGTGTCGTACCGGGTGAGCTCGGGTGAGAAATAAGTGAATAAGTAAGCTAAATATTTTGTCTTATAACCAAAACTATAATATTATAGCTGGTAGTATATTTAAAATGTTGCGTTTAAGTGGCTTCTCTGTTGCTTTAGCTCTTGTACTTGTACCAAGCGGCAGTGATGCTTTGAAAGAGGGGGAATGTGAAGGTGAGTTTTTCTCCTTAATTGCCAAATGTTAACCTAAACCGTTAACTAAATTAAACTGTTAGTTGCTGACATAGGAGGGTTAACCCAAGGTATATTTAAGAATCACCGAAAACTTTGGGGGAGTCACACCGGCTTCTCGGTAATCTTGCATTTGTATAGGTAGCGTTCACGTAGGCGTATCGCAATGATTTATTTCGTGACTGAATAAAATTACACCAGTTAAATGGACGTGCGTGGTAAATTTTGTCAATTATAACTAATGAAATCGCCGACTTTAGGCACATTGTGCCAGGCTGTTCTGCCATTAGCATGCTATTTTGCTAGCTACCCAAGTGAGCGATGTGATGACATGTGTAGTAGTTCTGTCTTGGAGTGACACCCATGTACAGACGTATACAGAGTCCGGCCGCTAGGGGAAACGAGTGTGTATTATTACTACATTTCTCTGCATTTATAGTCCATACAATTATTCCATAGGTCTTTCTTGATTAATCAAAACCACGTATGAATTTGGGTTAAAGTCGGGTTGTCCAGTAATTTCTTTCTTGAAAAGTTTGTATCCTCTTCTATAATTGAACACTTTAACAGAGGACAACCCAGAGTAATCTTTTTCTTTTACTGTTCCAGTGTGTGTGAACTTCCTTAGCAGGTTTTATCAGTCTTTGAAAGACAGCGATGTTAAGTTTAACAGTGAAGCCATAGAGAACGCCTTGGTCAAGACTTGCAATGATGCCAAGGGGAAGGAGAACCGGCTGGTGAGTCTTTTAGATGGGAATCCGGTGAAACAGCTAACACCTCGGAACTGTTATCGGTTAAAACTTGTCAGCCACCGTGTCTTTTCAGTGTTACTACATTGGAGCAACAAATGACGCGGCAACCAAAATAACGAATGAAGTCTCCAAGCCGTTAAGCTATCATGTGCCTGTGGAGAAAATTTGTGAAAAGTTGAAGAAAAAGGACAGTCAGATATGTGAACTGAAATATGGTAAGTAAACGGAGAACCTCCTGTCTGTGACTGTTATATGCATATAATTCGGTTTTAATTATGCTAGTGTGTCTGAATTATAAAATAGTTGGTTATATTTAAGTAAACAAAAGTCATTTAATGAATCAAACTTATACATGTCCTTATACACAAGACATTAACTGGTAGTTATTCTATGTTTTGCTCCTATATATCTATCCATGGAACAGGAGCCTGTGTTAATTACTTCAATAAAAACATGACTTGTATGTTCTTTATTTTATCATACATTCTTATCATGCTGTTCATTATTATAAATAGCCTGCATAGTGGACTCATTGTATATATGCTTAAAATAATGGTTATTTGCTGTATTTCCTCACTTTGCTTGCTTATGTAAGGGTTTATGCCACCTAAGAGAAACCTTACTGTTGACAGACAAACAAGTGGACCTGAGCTCAGTGGATCTAAAGAAGCTGAAGGTGAAGGACTTGAAGAAGATCCTGGAGGAGTGGGGTGAGGCATGCAAAGGCTGCGTGGAGAAGTCAGACTTCATCCGCAAGATCAATGAACTGATGCCCAAGTACGCACCCAGTGCGGCAAAAGCACGGACAGACCTGTAATGACTGCTCTGAATGAGGGAGGGGGCCAGAGGCTTCAAGGGTGGGGAGAGGGTTACCTTTTTTCCAATGTGTGCTATGTGGACCACCCAATAGAATGGGATAGATTTTTTTATATATATGTATAATCATTTAAGTCTTCACTTCAAACCAAGAAGAGAGAAGATGAATTAATGAAAAATGAACTCATTCATTTATACTGGTCATGAATGCATACAATGTTATGAAATTTGGCAGAGAGTTTTTCATTAAAAATGGGAAAAGATTGTTGTTTGAAGCTATGATCATATTGATATGACTTCCTGTTTCCTGAGTTATATCAGACTCCCAGTGTTTGCTGCATTGGGGGTGAGATTTTGCTAGTTTAAGACACTGCTTGTGATCTTAAACATTGCAGAATTGTTACAGCTTGCATGGCAACAAATTGAAACAATCTTGAGTATATTTTATGAATAAGGCCAGGCTTAATTGTCATATTTAGATGCTTTGTTTACAACAAAAATTCTTTATTTATGATGCTCTGACAAATTTTTATAATGTATTTTAAAATAAGATTACAATACCACCTTGGTACTGCAGCATTGTCTTCAGTATTTAATTTTGTGTGCATCTGTTATGAAAGCAGGGGGCTCCAGTTTATGGTTAATTATCTTCACTAAAGCAACATTTGTATGCGATTTTGACGGTGGGGGTGGTACAAGATCTCACACATCCTATTCTCACATTGAACTGGGATCAATATTACATGGCAGACAAACATTAGTTTGATACTAATAAAATGTCCCAGTTCAATTTTGCACAAAAGGCACAATGTGCATTTACCTTGGCATGGTGTTTAATACTTTTAAACTGCTTAATCTGCTGAAATGGTCACTTTTTTAGCTGGTGAACCTGCTGTACACGATCGCAGTCCTTGTAATGAGTCCCTCACGCCCATACTGACTGAAATAGAAATGCCTTGATTCCCGTCCAAGTGCTGCGTCATCATAAATGATCCATTTAGATTCAGAATTACCTGGCATCATGATTAAGTTATTTAAATGCTGCTGGTATTCTTCCAATCAACTATTTAATAAGGTTTGGTCAGGCTGTTGAATTATTAACTTGCACACAGCACCTAGGGGTAGAATGGGACTTATTGGGTGGTACCATTGCCTGGGGTTTGAGTTCCACCTCAGCTATGTGTGTCATGCAGTTAGGCTAATTGGTGTCTTTTAATTGCCTGTAATGGGAAACTGATAGTTATATAAAAGGATACATTTAAGTTATTAATAACAACTGATAATTTGTCAAAATTCATGTATGTTGAAAACATGCATCCAGGGTTCGAGAACCACTGAAACACCAGTATGAATGACTAATTTTACTTAACCAATGAAAATGCATTACACTGATTTATAATTTTTTTAGAAAGTATATACAGCACCTGGGGAAAAAAAGTCTGCAGAAAATACAAAAAAAGGGGAAATAGGGTTTAGTATAAATATTTCAATGTCTGTCCCACTCCAAATATTTCTTAGGTGTGACGTTATTTGTCTCATTTCAAATTTCTCATTTTTCTAAAAGCACTCTGAACTCTTGTGTAAACTTATTTTTCAGTTCCTATTGGTATTTATTAATTCAATAACGGTTTCAGACGTAGCGAAAAGTCAAAAACTGGATTTAAAATATAAACAACGAAGTTTTTCCAATACTGGGCACACGTGAACTTAAGGCATTCGTTCATATCACTTAGATACAGGCAGTTTACTATCAAACAGGTAACAGGACTACACTTGGTACTCGCCCATGACATCCTCCAGCCCGAACTTGGACGTACGCTCCGTATGACGTCAGTCTCCACACGCTACGTCGAAACTAGCCCCTCCCACAGGCGAAGCGCGCACATTCCTTTTGTCCAAGATGGCGGCCTAGGTGCAGGCTCACTGATGCTAGCTAGAATGTTTTAAAAATATATATTTTAAAACAAGCTCGAAAAAGCTACTGATGTCGAAAACACGCGCTGCGGTTTGATCGTTTCTGCAGCTGAGTGCCGTTTACGGAAATTAGTGGAATTACATTCGGAGCGGGTTGTTTTTTTTTGCAGCCGTAAGAAAAAAGTTTGAGCATCATTTGAAGAAAAAAAATGAAGAGGCAGGCCGAGCGGGACTCGAGTCCTGCTAGAGCTGTTGCTAAAAGGATGAGAGACAGGGATCGGGACCGAGATGGGAGTCGCCGAGAGGATGGCCCACCTCCGCCGCTGGCCGTGCTGCTCGCTGAGAGCCGAAATTACCACAAGCACCAGGCTCGGAGTCGGAGCAGGGAGCGGGAGAAGCCCCGACTCAGAGAGGAGCGCGGCAGCGGGGACCCTCACCACCGACAGCACCTCCACGACCTCGGATTGATCGGCCGGCCGCCCCTGCGAACCACAGCCGTACTACCCAAAAGTAAAGCGGCCGCGGAGCTGCTCAGCGCCCGGGGCGTCGGGGGCTTGGAGTACAAGACGCTACTTATAAGCAACCTGGGCTCGCAGCTGTCCGACGAGCATGTGGAAGACGGACTCTTCCACGAGTTCAAGAAGTTCGGGGACGTGAGCGTCAAGCTCTCCCACACTCCGGAACTCGGCCGGGTTGCCTACGTGAATTTCAGACATCCCGACAACGCGAAGGAGGCGAGACACTCCAAAGCCAGGTTAGTCTTGTACGACCGGCCACTTAAAGTCGAGCCCCTGTACCTGAGACGCCGGAGCTGCACGCCGCCTGACGTCGGGTATCTGCCTTTACACGGTGCTTACCAGTACAGACAGCGGTCCCTTTCGCCTGGGCCGGGAGTGAGTAACATTAGAGAGGGCAGGCTCCGGCATTACGCCGTCGAGGGACTGGGACTGAGCCGGGAGCGGGAGAGGTCTTTAGATTACTACACTATGTTGGACGAGAGGGGGCGGTCCTATCCGTACCAGCTACCAGAAGAGGACTTGAAACCTGAGGATGACCAGAGAGCGACCAGGAACCTGTTCATAGGCAATCTGGACCACAACGTGTCCGAGGGAGAGCTGAGGAGGGGCTTTGACAAATATGGCATCATTGAGGAGGTGGTGATCAAGCGGCCAGCTCGCGGGCAAGGTGGGGCATATGCCTTCCTGAAGTTTCAGAACCTGGACATGGCTCACAGGGCCAAGGTGGCCATGCAGGGCCGGGTCATCGGCGGCAATCCGGTGAAAATTGGCTACGGGAAGGCCAATCCCACCACACGTCTCTGGGTGGGGGGGCTTGGCCCCAGCACGTCTCTGGCGGCCCTGGCCCGTGAGTTTGACCGCTTCGGCAGCATCAGGACCATCGACTACGTCAAGGGCGACAGCTTCGCCTACATCCAGTACGAGAGCTTGGACGCTGCGCAGGCTGCCTGTGCCCAGATGAGGGGTTTCCCCTTGGGTGGTCCTGAGCGGCGGCTGCGCGTCGACTTCGCCAAGGCAGAGGAAGTGCGCGGCTATCCTCCACAATACCAGTCGCCCGTGGTGCTGCCTGGGCACTACGAGACGGTCTCTGATGGATACGGCCGCCACCACAGCCTGGAGCGAGAACTCAGGGCCCGCGACCGCACGCCGACACACGGGGTCTTTAGTGACCGAGAGAGGGGTCTGTCGGACAGGGACTGGACCAGCCCGCCCAAGGGGCTGGAGCGGAGGAACAGCTCGGATGCCTTTGGCCGGGGCCGGGCCCGCAGCCGCAGCCGGGAGCGGTGGCCCCGTGAGCGGGAGGGCAAGGCTTGGGAGGAGCGGCGCAAGCGCAGGAGTGCCTCCAGCGATCGGCAGACGGAGGAGCGGGTGAGGCCCAAAGCCAGGGGTTCTGCCGCCGCCTCCCCCGATCACAGCCCCGACCGCTCCAGGGGGAGGTCCTCAGAACCCGGTGCGGAGCCCAAGGAACTGACTCCGGACAGCAGTCGTCACTCCAGCGAGGACCGGCTGGTACGGGGAGGGGCGGAGGGAGACCGCAACCACCGGGTGGGGGAGAGCGAAGGGGAATCTCAGGGCAGCACCGAGCCTAAAGCAGATGGCAAGAAGCCGAGCACGCTGTCAGAGTATGCGCAGTCGCTGACGCAGGTGTGGCAGGGCGCTCTGGTGCTCAAGAACAGTTGCTTCCTCACTAACATGCACATGCTGGAAGGAGGGGCTGCCTTCCTCAGCTCCCTTATGAGAGACAGCAACGCCCAGGGTGGCAAGATCCTTCAGCTGAAGATCGCCCAGCGCCTGCGCCTAGACCAGCCCAAGCTGGATGAGGTGACTCGGCGCATTAAACTGGGCAGTCCAGATGCATACGCGGTGCTGTTGGCCGTGCAGGGCCCCGTCGAGAAGGACGCGCCCCCGCCAGAACCCGGCCTACAAAGACGCCTGCTGCGCAACCTGGTTACATACCTCAGGAACAAGCAAGCTGCCGGCGTCATCGGGCTGCCCCTAGGGGGCGCCAAGGACCGTGAAATGAGTGGGATGCTGTATGCCTTCCCACCTTGCGAATTCTCCCAGCAGTACCTCCAGGAGGCCCTGAGGACTTTGGGCAAGGTCGAGGAGGAGCATCTTGTGATTGTTATCGTCAGGGACTCGGTTTGAGAACCCACCCTCTATCAGATGTGTAGTTTTTTTTTTTTGTGCAGACATTTCCACTAAATAAGCTCATGGGTTTTTAGACTGAATGAAACTATCAAGCCTGTATCACTTCCATAAGGACTCCTGTGATGTATTGATGCTATGGGGTGTGGGCTTGTTCCTCCAAGGGAGATTGTGAAACTGACCAGGCGGTTGTCTCCAGTCAAGTCGATTACTAATATAAAGTTTCACTTTATTCATTTTTTTTTGTTCAATATAGTAACACTAATGCATTTCGGTTGACGTTCATTGCTCCAAAAATGGAATTTTTATGCAGACTGAGTAGGGTTTTATTTCTGATTGTAGAAAAGGTGTCACCTGTACTGAGGTCAAACTTATATTTTATTAACATCATTCCAGAAATTAATGTACAATCTTTAAAAAACTTGTTTCAAGTATTGCATGCAGGAGGTTTTTGAATATTTTGGCAGACGATCCAGTTTAATGGATTCATATTGGACAAAAGTGTAAGCGATTACAGGGCTGTGGTTTTTAAAAAGCTGTTTTGTACTGTATCTCTACGTCTGTCTGTGCGTCAATGTTTTTAACTGTTGTCCTGTATTTTTTTAATTCTGTGTTTTTGTTCCTCTTCCACAAGATTATAGCAACCAGAATGTAACACTTAAGACTGCAGATCCCACTCATCTGGAAAGCAAACTGTTAATTTTATTTTTGTTGTTTTTTTTTTTTATTATTTAAACCGGAGAGGCAATTCAGTGTGAGGATAAGTCGGCATTAAACTACCTCTACAGTGCTTATCAAATGTTATTCCTCAGTTGTTCTAAACACTATAGATAGGTTCTGTTCCTGTCCCTCCCAGAAACTTTCTAGTGCCGTGCCATTAAGCCTAAATAGTCAGAGTGATTTATTATTCAAACACTATTGAAGAAAGAAGACAGCATTTCCTTTTTTCTCCCACTTAGGAATTAAAATGTTTATTGAACCCAAAACAGACATGTGATCGTCTTGGCCAGCAGAGGTCACTGTTTAGTATGTCTTTGCTTTTTTTTTTTTTTTTTTAAAAAAAGGTTTTCCATTCTCTTCTCCACAATCTGATGTTTCCTCCGGCTGTTTTCCATGATGTCCCATTGCCAGTTAAATAGCCAACATACTGAGGAAGATCGGAAGCTGTCAGAGAAGCGGAGGGTCTGTGCTGGCCTTTCTGCATCAGGACTGAAGACGTGAAGTTTCTCCTGGCGTGATCTCTGCCGTAGTTGCTGCCAGCTGGCAGGTGGCGCTCTCTTCAGTTGCCAAGGGTTTTCGTACAATCCACTGTCCCCATATGCATATTGCACAACAGAGACTGCATCCTTGTTAACAACTGAATAATGTTACGTTTGACATTTAGAAGAAATAAAAGGTATCTTACTCTTTTTATATTTCAATTAGGTCTTTCTTTTGTATTTTAACTGTATGCTGTATGAAACTCAGTAAACATTTTAATGTTCCCATTTTTAATCCTTTTGCTGTTTATTTTGTCTCATTTTTTCCCTCCAGGTATTATTTTCTTACAGAGGTTAAACTTGGTGTAGACACATAATGGGAGTTAGCAAAAGAATGTAAGGTTTTAATAGGCAATGAGCCATAGGTCTGTCTCCATAGTTACCTGTTAGGATTCAGGTTGTAGTATCCAGGCAACTAGACCTAGCTGCTGTTGGTTACTGTAAAGAGACTGGGAGATGCTGTTCCTCTTAGCGCTTTGTTGTGCTAAAGTCACGGCCACTAGATGGCACTGTAAGGTACATTTCTGTTTTGCTGTATTTGTCAGTGACGATACAGAGGCTGTAACCGGCCGGTACCTGAGCATTACCTGACTGTACCTGTGTGGTGGAATTATGGTAAAATTGTATGGACAATTGTTCCAGAAAGCAATTTGTGGGAAGTTTAAATATAATCAGTAATGAGAATTGAATTTTGGGGTAGCCTTTTACAGAGCACTGTGTTACGTTTGGGGAGTCAGTCTTCTATATTCTCGCATTCAGTTTGCGATACACTGGGAGCATTTGTGCATTTCCTGCATTCCTGCAGCCTGGCCACATGATTTACTTTCCTGGGTCTCTCGTCCGAGGAACAGGTGCTCTGGGGAGGGTTGGTGCCCTCTGTGACTAATTTGCCTTTAAGGACACCACACTGGATGGGGGCGATTATTCTTTGTGTTGGGGGGGGGTTCTGTGGATGTCAGGAATAAGTTCAGTAGGAGTGAAATGTCCTACTGTGGCCTGAAATGCTTAATCCTTAATTTTTCAGCTGTGAGCGGTTGTATGTAATGTTTTATGATGATAAAGACTCAAAGTATATCAGCAATTCAGCATCTAATGGTGTTCTTTTCAGAGCTGAATGGAACAGATTTGTATACCTTTATGGGAAATGTTATACCTAACAGTTTGTTTCTAACTGAATGCACCAAAACCTCCCAGAGAGAGTGTAGAAATTATTGTAATTTATGTGAATTTTAATTTTTTTTAAGGAACACTTTTTAAAATAATTATAGCTAGATGTAATACCTTACCACATAATTAAAAAATTCTTTATAGACATTTGTGGCTATGAGGTCAGTGATGGTACAAATGAAATATTTTGTTTTTTGATAATGGTTTACCAGAAAGACACAAAGCTGAGGTCAGTAAATATGAGGTTATGGAAAGGTTTGTCACGGAATCGTTTGCCTTCATTAGGAAATCTGGCCAATGGCATCTTTGACATGCAAATGAACATCAGCATGGCAACTGGGAAATGACCCTTGATGACAGGTGGCCTGCCCCACTTTGGTTATTTTTCCTGGGCCTGTTTGGTAGATGTAGTGTTTTGTGAAAGTTCGCGCAGGTATGAAATTGCCTCCCTTATAGCCGTAGGCGTGAAAGACAGCCGTGGTTAAGCTCCGATCAGGTTCCAGCTGGCTGTACCGCTTGTCATGCTTTGTTTCCTTCGCTATGGGGCGTTTCTTTAGCAGTAAATGTGTATGATGCCGTGTCGGTTAAGGACACAGACTTTTGACCTGAAGGCGTCTGCTTAATTTCCCAGGGGTGGCCCTGCCCTGCTGCCCTTCAGCATGGGTACTTAACTGAATCATTTAAGGAGATGCCATTGGGTAACCACTTCAGCGAAACAGTGAGATAAATGCTACATATATTACCTGTGTAGCTGTTTCTCTAGAGGATGTTCACCACTCCTGAGCCACGTGATTTAATGCGTTGTTTAAGTTTATGTGATTGGCCACTTTTTTGTGATGGGGCCAGATCGTACATTTGTGAAAGAATCCCCATGATACCTTTAATGATCACGGTCAGGGTCAGGTTTAGATTCTCAAGGAGAGCATGCTCTTCTGGACAGGATCTTATCTGCCAGGGGGGGAAGAACAGGATCCGGTCTTATGATTAAAGTTACCATGGTTCCTGCAGAGGTCACACAGATCTGCTGGAATTAACTGTATTCACATGGTGGTGGAGCTGCTGGTAACCAATTAAGGCTAGATGCTGATATTGGGGATGCAGGTGCTGAGCTTCCCTGTGATTGATGCAGTTTCCCCATCCGTAAGGTGCGACCGGCTGTCATTTCCAAGGAAATGGAGGAGAGTTACGGCGATGAAAAATTCATGCAGAATCATCAAGTCTCTGGTGCCACCCATTAAAGAGGAATGTAGAACCTAGATGGTGCATTAGGCCCAAGCAGCATGGACCTGTGTCTGTGTCTTGAATAATCCTCCGTGAAATGGTGCGGAGGAATGAGTTTGGGGTCTGGGTGCTGTGCTTTCTTGCATGACTGTTTTGGAAAGGCAGAGGCACCCACAGAGAGAAGAGTGCGGAAAATACCTCTGGCGCGGATGACCCAGCTCCATAGTGAGGCAGCAGATGTTGGTTGAGAGGGGAAGGCGACAGTGATGGCTGGAGTCAGCTTCCTCTCTCACTCCCCCACTGGGCTTTGCTCGTCAGTTGGATACTTCCAGTCTCAGCTAATGTCGAGCTTAGGGTATTTTCAAGGGACCGTATAGGATGGACCCAGCGCTTCATGATAAAGAGAAGTCCTGGCTTCAGTTTTTTAGTTAAGTGTGAAGTGTTGTTAGAGCTGTTTTCGTCTAGTTGAAAAATGCCAATTATTTCCTAGGACGTGCAGAAATTTTACAGAAAACAATGAAATAAACACAATGTTTAACTTCATTCCAAGTTCTAAATTAACTGGCTCTCAAAAGAATGTGAGTTACATTTCTTAGGAATAAAAATTCTGGATTTAAACAAAATGAGAGCACCGTACAGTCCTGAAATTCACCCACAGATGCTGCAAGGACCCTCATTTAGTTATTAAAATGATTTTTCTGTACCGCACATCTGGTTTAGCTGAGATGTGGAAGAGGCTGAGTTGACATTGCCGGTTTGAACTTGGTGTATTGTCATTGTCCTTGTCACACAGGGTGGCAAAGAATATTACTTTCCTGGTAACAGCTGCAGACTCTAACAAGTTGGCTCGAATTCTTTGCAGAATTTGGGGGGCAGGGTGGAACTCCATCGATTTGGATGTTATATTTTTATTTATTGAATTTCGTATGATGGCCAGTGTGATGAATCCCTTTGCAAATGCTTGTCTTGTCAGTTAAAACAGACATTAAGCCGCTGAAATATAAAATATAACATTTCCCTGTGCTTTTCTACAGGGAGTACAAAGGGACAAATGTGAAAAATCAGGATGTGTTTCAATTGTCATCCACCAAAAAGAAAAAAAGTAACAAAAAATTCTACGGCTTTGAGTATCCCGCTTTATCTGAAAATACTTGTCACTAGCCATGTTTAATTCATCATAATGTTACAATCGTGGTTTTTTCAAAACCTGGTTACATAGCAAAACAGAGCTGTGTTTTTCTCTTAAGTAATCTTTTTTAACGGGTTGCTATTTTAAATTGATATACTTGGGGGAAAAAATAGAGCACTAACATTTTTGGACTGGATAGACTGAGTCAGTAATGGAATGAATGTGCTCACATCTACCAATTGTGCTTCTGCTTCCTGAGAGCAAGGTTTGTACGTGCAGGTTAATCACACGTGTTGAGCCAGATTGTCCTGTGCTGAACACACGATTGCGGTTTCATGTTTGCCCTGCTAATATAATTGTTGTTTATTCTATGCAGCTATGAGACCTAAGCTCCATTTCATAGCCTTTGTTATTATGCTGTTTTTCATCATTATTAACTAAAATGTAATATATTTTTAATGAAATGTTTTAGCACATATTCATTAAAAACTATTTAATTTAACACTAAACACTGTACATTCATACATACCTGCTGTATGTAGTACAGAACAAGGTGCTTAATTCTGATAACTTTTTATTTACAAGATAGTTGTATAAATGAAATGAAATATAAATAAGAATGAAATATAACAATCGCAAGCTAATCTGGATGAAATGAAAATACTTGCTAAGCAAATAAAATGCGCTACTGAGATACCTCTTCCAACCCACTATATACTCTTAGTTGACGTTGCCTAGCATACACATTCTTAATAACCCCATTTATAAATAGTTTTCCAAGGTGCACTTGATTAGTGTTTTTTTAGAGTTAGTTTTTTTTTAAAGCTACTCATTATTAGCTGGCTGGCACTTTTCCTACTTTCGGAAATGTTTCCCTCCAGAGCCCTGTCAGCGGAAACAGTTTGAAAGTCATTGATATTCATTATTAAAGCCGTCCATATCAAATGAACCGAAGAACCACTTTGATCTGGCGAGCTTTTCTTGTCTTTACGTATTCGTTTAATCTCTCATTGAATTGCAAAGCACACGGGCCTCTGCTACATGCTACCGGGCTTCCCTGGGTCATTCATGGCAGACAGCTAGCTTGTAATACTGGCGTCTCTTTAGAGTAAAATGGTAAAGCATGACCTAATCCCTCTTGTATTTCCCGAGACTTTGTTCCATTTTTATTAGTCTCGAATTCCGAATAGTATTTGTTGTTCATGCTAGACTGTGTTAGCACAAGATTGTTCGCCTCAGTTGCAGATTTAAAGTGAGCATTTTTAACTTAGTTCCAGGTCTTCCATATGACAACAGTGTCACAGAGTTCCATGGGCAGCCGGGAAAGTAGTGTTTAAAAATATGGAATCGTACCCTGAAGGTTTCCGGCTCAGGCCCCGGCGTGAGACATGATCACATTACCCTTGAGGAAGTTACATAATCTGAATTCTCTAGTAAAAAATATCTGGCTGTATGAATGTGTAATTAATGCAGGTCACTTTGCTCCAAAGCAGGGCCAGACAGTCCCTGGAGGAACTGGAGGTTAAGGGCCTTGCTCAAGGACCCAATGGAGAAGTCTCTGCAGTCCCTAGGATCTGGGCCAGTGACCTTCTGATCACAGGGTTAGCATTCTAACCCACTGAGCCACACACCTCTCACTACTTAAATTCTTATAATTTATATTTATTGCCGTGTGAGTCGGAGCTCCTGCCATCGTGAACCAGTGCACTACTGTGCTCCTGTCATCGTGAACCTGTGCACTACTGTGCTTTTGTATATCAGCAGCCTCTTCATCCCTTTTCAGCTTTGATGCCCGAAAGAATCTGTTTGTGTTTGGACAGCTGTTGGGGAGTACGTTTATTCATAGCCCGCTTTCATCCGGAGGACGCCATCTTTGTCTCGCTCAGGTGCTGGGAAGGAGCCAGAGGAGCAGTGGGCCAGCTCTCAGGACTGCTGCCGTGGGATCTGCCGTTAGAGCCAGCAGATGGACGCGTTCTGCACCTGACACGCCTCAGCTCTCACACCCCAGTGCTCATCTGCGTGATGACTGGGTAGCAAGACCCTTGACTTAGGCTTTAATTACTTGCTGACACTGCATTTTCAGGTATTTCAATAAAGAAGCCGTTTTGGGTTTAGCTACTGGTGTGAAAATGCTGCTGAATGTCTACAAAAGCAGTGGGGCCGTTTTCTGACGTACGCCTGAAGTTTCACGTCGCCGACAAATACGACACATTTCAGCGCCTCGATCTGCATAATATTTATTTTTTATTTATGGCAAAATGGAGAACGAAAAACAAGAAGATAGACACGACAAAAGTCACGTGGACACATAATGGCAGAGTTTTGTATAAAAACTTATTTTAGGGAAATGAATTCTTTTGGCCTTCGCTGCAACAAAAGAGCATAAAATTCAAATGCAGATACTGAGAGACAAGCATATCTGTCATTACATATAACAATGACTTATGTGAAGTTTACATGAAGTACATGACTAGCTGTTGATCTTTTGGTTCACAGAGCAGAAGGTTTGTTTCACACCTGCGACTCACCTTTTCGTACTCGTCTGAACAGCCCTTATCGGATACCCCGCTTTAGCTACCGATGTTGCATTATGCGGAATTACTGTGGAACCGCAGGCGCAGGGTTTGCATAGACGTTAAATGAAGTTGTTTGCATGCAAAATTCGCTCGAGTTAAAAAGAGGAGGCATCTTGTGAAACGGCAGGGCGAGCTCAGCAGGGAAAAGTCAGTGCTCAGGGACAAATTTACGGTTTCGTGACGCTGCAGACGCTCATCCGCTTGAAATAAAAAGCTGTGAGCTCAGACAGAAGAGGGGGCGATCGTAAGAAACGTCTCCCAGCAGATCATAATGCATGGTGTGCATCACTGAGGGGTTTCACCTGTGGTTTTGCTTGCATTACCAGTTTCTCTTTCTACATCATGAGACCCAGCACCCCCCAAATTCACTATCTTATCGTTCGCATAGCTTGCCATTAAAATCTCCAACTTATGTGACCCCACTGTGTGTGTATGTGTGTGTGTGTGGGTGCAACAAGTCAACATGCAGCGTTATTTTCAGGGTGTAGGGCCAGGAACCATGCATCGCCTTTATCGTAATTCTAGCGGTTTCCCTCAGACGCTACTTCCTAGCTACTTACGTTAGAAATGAAAAAAGAACCTGACTTTAATTTCTTTTTCAGGGCTTTTAATTCTAATTACATTGCAGAGGTGGTAACACACTTTTCCTATTAAAAAAAATAATAATAAAATGTACTGTTAGGAAGCACTGAATCTGTAATTAGAGGCAAAGAAAAACTTTTGTTCTTTCATCATAATCCAGGGCGGGAAGGACAAGGTAATATTATGTGTATTTTACCTGGTGTCAATAAAAAAAAATATTATTAATAAAAGAAATAATCACAATAAATATAATAAATTACAGTTTTCAAATAAATGTGACAAAACTACGTAAAAACATACCACAAAGAGAGGTTTCAGTTGTCTTTTTTTAAAAACTTGCTTTTTTTATACATCATTTATATATTAAAAAAAAACCTTCAGGAAACTGTATAGAGGAGCATACACAGACACTGTTGTATAAAAGCTGATACGTTTAGGGTTTAGCATCAGTAACCAGTGTTTATAAACTCTCAGGGAATAACTGTTAATAAATAAAAGTAGATAACAGACAAGAGAGACAGTCTATGGCTTAAGAGGCTTGGCGAATTACACGATCTATATTGGCCAATGCCATCTCATTTTAATGTGGTTAATGAAAAAAGCTACAAAACAAAAAGAAAAAAGGAATACAGTCTTACTATATAGCTACATCAGGTGGGAGAGGAGAAGAACATAGGGGCCCATCCCAGATTTGTCTTAGGACAGATTTTGGGAATTTGGGGAAAAGATGGGAACATCAGTAGGGTGCAAACTTTTGCCTCTCAGGTTTCTTGATCCCGTTGACGGAGGAGATTTTTGCGGTGTAGGAGGCCAGGGTCCCGTGGGCTGGGGCCGCGGTGGCCGTGGCAGCAGGGGCGGAGAGTGCTAGGAAGGGGACGGATTTCATTCCCAGGAGGCTGGAGAGGGGGAGGGCATAGGGAGCACCCAGCACAGGAGCATGGGACAGGCCACCCATGGCTGCCAAGGCTGCGGCTGAGGACGAGGCAGGGGAGGTGGGCTGGGTGAAGCTCATGTTGAGGTCAACAGGGGTCGACATGGAAGAGGACTGGGCGGTGGATTTGGCGGTCTCTAAACTGCACAGGGGGAAGGGAGAGGAGGGGACCAGGAGGAGGAGGAGGTGGAGGGAGAGGGATAGGAAAGGGGTCCGGATGGAGAAGGGTTAGAAGGTTAAATAAAAGACATGTTAAAGAAAGAAATCAAACTAAAATCATAAAATAACGGAACGAACCAAAAAAATCATAAGAGAGGTGTGTTTTGCTGGAGGTTGCAACAGATTATTTGAGGGTGGGCCTCATGGGGGAGGTGTTGTTTAATTCAGGGAGATGGCTCGGGTGGGGGGTTTAGGGAGAGGAAACAAAATTATTTTTAATTAATTTGGATTATTTTATTTCCTGAACCTTTAAAAAACAAAATAGGTCTAAGTGTATAATTTCCGAACTCCGTACAGTTAGACAGAGTAATTTAAACGACACGCTTTCATATATCGGTAATGGCTGTACGCTGATTGAGTTCCTCTGTAGCTAATTTCCGAGCAGCAGGTAGAGCTGCGGGAGCCTTCATCAGTCGACGGTTCGGATGGAGCATTTCCAGAAGAGAACTCCAGCTCTGCCCACTGAAACCCGCTGAAAGTGCTGCTCAATCTGCCCGTGGATAAACTGTGTTGTGTTTCGGGAGAATCTAATTTCAGTAACGCTATTCTGACATCAAATGCTATTTGGATAATGATCTTTTTATAGAACTGCCTGCTAATACTATTAATACGCAATAGTTTAATTAATACTGTGTTCACCTCTATGTCACATACCTATGACTAATGTCACATCTATGACTAATATCATAAAGTGGTTCATGCAGCTACTGTAGTTAAGAATGAAACTATGCCATCTGTTTAAAAATTCAAATTTAACAAATTTCCATAATAATAGTAATAACTGAATACTAATAATATGAAAAAAATTCTGGGATTTACCAACACCCAATGATGAAGTATGGATAGCACATTATTTTATGTAAATATATCAACTTTTTTTAGACAGAAATATTTTCTTTGGCATGAGAATATTTTGGAAGCACTTAGCAGGTTCCTGAAATAAAAATCTTCGGAGAAAAACCCCCTGTACATTTAACTGTAACAAACTGACTTGATCATGTTGGAAAAATTGAAAAAAAAATTTGTCATATTAGCATTAGCAGTAGGATGAAGATCATTTCTGACCAAAGGTTACTATAAAAAGTGTACAAAAATACATTATTTAAGGTATTGTACAGATGCCTCAGTACTTGTATTTCATACATTCCATATTCATAAAACACTTCAAGTATTTCATTTATTGTATGATGCATTCTAAACCCAAAACCTAAAATATGATCTATTGTATATAATAAGATAGTATCTCTTAAATCTATAGCCTAATCAGTGTTTTAATGTTTGTGTAGTCGAACTAGCTTAACTAGGATTTCGGGGGGGGGGGGGGGGGGGGGTTGTTGTGTATTGGTGTGTATGAACACAAACAAACAAACCACCAAACAACAACCTAGACATCTATGTGAGTCTCTGAACAGAATTGCCAAACATGTTGTCCACTTCTGAGTCCCGATGACATGGTGGCTTCGCAGATGGGAAACAACACGCTTTGCCCCCTCTCCGGGGCTAGCCAGGAGGACGCCGGGTTGCGTTACTCTGGGGTCTGGAGCTTACCAGGAGGTGATGAGGTACTGGGCGAGGTTGATGCTGATCGGGGTACCGGTGATGGTGACGTGTCGGTCACTAGTGCTGTCCAGCTGGCTGCCGATCTTGATCTGAGCGCCTGACACCTGCCGGATTTCGTTGATCTTGGTGCCCTGTCGGCCGATGATTGAGCCGATGAGCTAAAAAGGCAGACAAAGACGGTCAGAGCGAAGGAAAGGCAGCTCAGTCATAACTCAGTAATACAGGGCTATATACTGTACATAAACATAGCCTGAAAGGAAGCTTCGCAGTCCGGCTGGTTCTCTTTGTTGATGACTAGCATTCTTTTAGCTTGATTACCATGATGGTAAATCCTGCTGTAATTATATTAACAGTATATATTTTCTGTGTATGTGCCCAAAGTGTGAGTTATATGGATACACACTCTGTATGTGTTATCACGCTAATGTCTGTCTCGATGAAGCTATCAAGGTTCAGCCGTTCTACAGAGGTTAGCTAATACCCTCCGGCCAATTCCCTGGCCGGTTTCGCTTCTATCAGGTTCTGTAAAATGAGACAAACGACCGTGCATTTCCTTCTCGTCACTCCTTTTGGCTAAGTGGTTATTGATTGTCAGAGCTGGGTAACTTTGGAAAAGCATCACTTCCTGAGCAAGGTTCTGGGAATTGCTTATAATGGAGTACCACAGAAATAAAAGGTGATACACAAAAAAACACACAAACTTTGTGTTTTCTGATTTTACTGTAGACTTCTCTAATGTTTTTATGTAATGTGTTTATTTATTTTTCCTAACTATTGTTATTCGAAAAATAAATTAAAACCCCCGATTCAGCTTCGTTGATCATTCGGATTAGTAAGAATAAATGAAATGCATTGCCGTAATGTTGTACAGTAGCGTCAAAAAAGGACAAAATCGAATAACGTATTTAAACCTTAATTTTATCGATGTTTTGTGCAGATTACGCCTCGTCCTCGCCAGCCCATAGATGGAAAAGTGCTGTAATCCCCAAAGCATGCAGGAGGCCCCTGAACCGCGGCCCCCGCACCATCGGGGACATAGTGCCGGCAGGTCGACACTCGGGTGATGGACAGATCCCCTTTTGTTCCCCTGGCCCCCCTATCTGCCCCCCCCATTCTCTGCCGCCCCCACGTTCCGCCATTGGGACATTCCTTTCCCCACCAGTCAGCCGCCTGCTCAGCGCCTGATCCCACCCTACGCAGCTATTAATGGCACCGGCGATTATTTAGGGGCGAAAAAAGACGCCAGACCTGACC
>JAODJU010000130.1:3840184-3857532 GCA_026776725.1 Gnathonemus echidnorhynchus
GTACTTACATGCCTGTGATAAAGTTAAATTTATGAATTACACTGAGACCACTGTTACCAAATCAGCGGATACGGGGGGAATTAAAATCTTCTACTTGACACGTCCCCTTATCCTTCATTCCACTCCGTGATAGAGAGCTGTGCTCTGCTGCTCTATATCTGGGATCCTCTGTAGCAGTGATTTTGCAGGCTGCGAACATCACTGTCTTCTGCGGACCAGGCTTCACCCAGGGAAACATTTGCTGAATCTTCTCACCTAGCTGCACTCTGTTTACCTCCATCCTGTCCTGCCCCACAGGGGCGACTGTGACACGGAGATGGTGACATTCTACTATGTACATTCCTTGGTTCTGAGACTCCATCCAATGCACAGCTTTGTGGGCTCACAAGCGGCTCCGTGGAGCGGAATTAACATCGTCAAAAAAATAGGAATTTGTTCTGCTTAATCATATTTTGACCTCAGCTGATCAGTAACAGTATTCACTAATGAAATGTTTTTACTTAAATAATTTACCTACATACAACTCGACCATATGACTTTTATGCTTACGGAAAGAACAGAATCACTGAGCCAGGACAGTGTTTGCAAACTACCATTTAAATTAAAAAAGCCCTGGATTTCACTTTAGCACTGAGTTCTTGCTGTGTGTTGATTGGTCAGTTCCCTATTATCGTGCATGTTTATATGCTAATGTTAATGTGAAACAGCTGGACGAGTCTTGCAATCAAGGAAACTAACCAGTCAAAGCATAAGAAGAATGGAACTAATTAGCCAAGTGCAGGAGCCTTTCAGTTTTAAAGTAGTTTGTAAGAGCTGAAGTAGCTCATAGTGTCGCCCTTGACATGGATTAGGGGGGGTCACCCTAATAAAATTGTTTTTGAGCATCATGACCAGCAAATATGGACTCCTCTCTCAGCAACCTCTTTGTTTCATTCATTCATTCATTCATTCATTCATACATTTATTTATTCATGCAATCTTTGTTTTTTTGATTAAAGCCTATTACATATCAGTTAAAATTGTCTTTCTTGGTGTAATATACTTTATTATAATATGTGTTGATTATATATTAAGCTATATAACATGCAATGATATATTTCTATGCATATGCCAGGCTGATTCTGACTCTCACAGGGCAGAGGGACCGACGGGATAAAAATAGTCCAACTATCGACTTAAAAAAACGGGCAAATTCTAGTGGTGTGGCCAAAAGCCAGCAGATTGATGTGTTCTCCAAGAGCGTCAGTGGTTTTAGAGGCAGGGCAGCCTCATACAGAAACCATGTGAGACATGCAAAGCTGTCCTGAGTGTGTGCAGGCCGCGCCGTGTGGAGAGGCACGCTGAAAGGCAGGCCGCCTGTTTATTTACTGCTCTGTTTTGACAGCAGAGTAGTACTAAGTATGTCAGACATCATGCGGGGGTTTAATGGAGACTCGCAGAGGCCGCTGTGAGACTGCAGAACCTGACAGAGCGAGAGAGAGGGTGCGAGAGGGACCTTGTGTAGAAATCCCTGGTGTCCTTGGCTGAATTGTGGGTCCCACTATCAACCTGTTCCTGGAGATATTAGCACCTGTTCCACCTGCTTCACCTGTCACAGTGTGCCAGTCCACTGCCTTGCCAAAGAGTCTCTGACTCGGCACGTTTGCGCATCAAAGGCGTTAAAACGGACGAGGAGGTTGCTTACGTCATTCGGAATGAGGAGTTCCTGGGACGTGGTCTGGGAATTGGACTCTATTCCTGAAGGAAAAAAAGCAGAACATTATAACAAAAACAATAAATGTGTAGCATTGTCAGTGTTTTGGGAAAAAAAATAAAATAGTCAGCAATGATTTTTTTTTGTTGTACTTTACGGCCAGGCATTTGCCCCCTCTGGCATCAGTACTGCCCTCTGTGAACTGAACTCCACCAGGACGTCAACACCTCCCTTCCTAATGACGCCGGCTGTGACGCCAACGGGCCCCCGTCTGCTGCTCCGGCCCCTCAACGCGCAGTGGGGGGGCGCCACTCCTCCTTGCTCGGCGGGGTGGGAGAGCAGTCACGACTGACAAGCTTCTAACTGCAACATAATCTGATTCCCCGCCATATCTCCAGTACAGTATCCCTGATTTAGCTGTCGTAGCCGTCTTGTATTTCTATTCCACGTTAATCCTTAAAACCCTTAAAAGCATTTAAAGTGCGACGCATATATTGACGCCATAAACTCTTAAAAGCATCAACATGGGGTCATCATCTAACTCTTTTCGTACCGATTCATCCATCTGTCTTTTTGCCCCTTGCACTTAGCACTCAGCTATCGCTAATTTCCACATACATATTTCTAATGAGACGTCCGCAGACGCTGAAAAAAGGAAATTACTAAGGGAATATATAACTCGTAGACTGTAGATGGCCCATCTTTGCTTCCTGTGAAGACCCTACATCAACTTTGAAAGCCGTGGTGCCGGCTGGAAGATCTTTGAAAGGACTGCCCCCGCTTTGTTGGGCTAATCTACCCGCAACACATGCCTCTGTAAGAACAGGTGTGAGACTCTGGCCTTGTGCTTACGGGGCACTGGTAGGATCTTTAGCTAAGCCGCCTTTTCATGGGAGTAGCCTCGTCTAGGAATGGGCCTGGCGTGCAGGACCTGTGACACCACGATAAGCATCGCACACGTTTTTGTCGCATGGAGGGCGGCCACTAATTTTGACTAGATTTTTTCATATTGTTTTGGGAGGGCATCCAAGACAAACCCAGTTTTTTAGCCGGGTGCATTTTCCAGGGTGTTTACCAGGCTTTGTAAATAAAATAGAAATTTTATTCTGAAGCTCAAGAGGCATTGATGTATGGGTGTGGGCTTGTCTTTTGGGTGTGTGCGCATGACAAAACATCCCCACGAATATATTTAAACCTGAAAAAAGAGGAAGGACCGGTAAAACCACACTTCATTTATGTTTAGGACATTCAAGAAATTTTATAAAGTGAAAATACCATCAGTTTTTGTATTAACTGTTGTCTGTTTTCTGGATTAGGGTAAGGAATTGTTCACTGCATGAAGCAGAGAGTCCCCTTAAACATTTCAGCATAATCTGAATGTGTGTGTCTGTGCGTGTCTGTGTGTGTGTCAGAGAATGTGTCAGAGAATGTGTCAGATCTCTTTTCTCCAGCTCACCAGTGGCCCTCCCTTGTGCCCCCCCCCATCCCCCCCAAGGCCCTGGGCCAGGCTGACACATACCAGGAAGGACAGGGGTAGCAGGCTGGGCCATGGGAGCCAAGCCTTGCTGCACCGACAACTGGTGAAGCTTGACCAGCTAGCAGGAAAAGGAAAACAGCAGTTTGCATATGGAAAGGAGGCCTACGCCTCGTCATACAATCCAGTCTTTTATTTTGAAATATCCGTGCTACTCACCTCTGAATGTGGAATGCCGTATTGGTTTTGTAGAGTATAGGCCTAGAAATGGAAGGAAAGTAGAACCTGTAAACACGACCTCTACGTCTGATATGACTGCGATGATGATGTCAGTAAATACCTCTCAAACAACAATTCATCTTCTGAATTATAAAAAAGGAATAATATCCAATTTATTTCATTATGTCATTAGTTGTAATAGTGACCTTGTCAGAGAGACAGTTAGGCTCTAATTGGCCATGTTTTTGGCACAGCAATGGGTAGATATGCTTAAAATGCATCGATGTATGGTCACATGATGCACATGCTAAAATGCGCTAAATTTACTTAAGCTAGCCTGGTTTTCAAGGAGTACAAGAGCTTCATCTTGTAGTCTTTCCTGAAGTGGGGCGCTAGCCCTTAGCACGTTAGTACCCTTAGCGTGTCGCCGCGTCCCTCTCGGCCCAGCAGGAGGCAGTATGCGTGTGGGTTGCGATTCGTGGTGTTATTTCCATCCAAATCGCCTCACTTATTTACTGTCTCCTCTTCCGCTCTTTCCGTCTCCCGCACGTCCTCCGCACGCTCGTAAATAATGCATAAAAGCATTAATCGCCTTGCAGAACCACTTAGCGTGCCGTAATATCCCCATACCCCAGCCCCCCTTTCGCCCCCGCGACAGGCCGCCATTAGCAGCGGCCCATGTGATGATGATGCCGGTCCCTAGGAGGCCCCTGCCAGGCATCGGATGTCCATTCTCGGGCCACCTAGAACCGTTCCCGGTGGTCCTGCATTGCCAGATGTGACGTGGGACTATAAGACCCGGGGAGAAGGGGCAATACGGGTGGAGTCAGTTCTACCCAATCACAGCTCTGTCTTTGAGTTACCAGACGATGTTAAGAATGCTCCCCAGCGTGTGACTCGTGCCTATGGAACATCTGCCATACTCTTTTTTCCAGAAATGATTCACTTCCACGTCTGCCAGAGATGGCATTACAAAAAAAGACTACGAACAGCCTGGCCACGGCCCAGTTTTTAACGCTAAATTATAACCTTGTTCTTTGTTCATTCTATAATGGCAACATAGCTTTCTCTCTGGCTCAAGGTGTTGTCTGCCGCACGCAAAATAAAAAC
Source organism: Gnathonemus echidnorhynchus (assembly GCA_026776725.1). Classification (NCBI taxonomy): domain Eukaryota; kingdom Metazoa; phylum Chordata; class Actinopteri; order Osteoglossiformes; family Mormyridae; genus Gnathonemus; species Gnathonemus echidnorhynchus. The sequence continues at coordinate 3,844,681 of JAODJU010000130.1, forward strand.
AAGGCTAAAGAAAACAAAAGCATCCACATTGCCCTGCCCTCCCTCGGACATAGGCCACGGCAGAGGGAGACGGAGTTAAATGGAATAGGGAGGTCTGTGCCTTTAAAATGACTCCACGTTTCCAAATATACTCACTTGTTGCAGATCCAAACCTCCCTGAGCCACTGAGAAAAGAGGGTGTGACCCAAACTCAGAGGCTTCGAAAACCTTGAGATGGGAGACAGAAAGAGAGCAAATCAGGGCTTTATATTCACTATTTACACCTCGGTTCTGCCACTGCATCAGTCCGTCATCAGTTTGGAGCTTGAAGGAGGCTAGAAAGGAGAATCTCATCTATATCATTCAATCGTAAACTTAGAAAAACAGCTGACAAGTTCAAAGAACATTAATGCATTGATCATAAAACGAAGTCTTGTTCAAATTTGGCCTGGGTTCTCACTCCTGTCGATCCACCCTTCCTGAATTTGAGAAGCAGAGAGAAAATTGAGAGATATTCACAAGGGGGACCGATTCAATCTTACCATCATGCTCTTTATTCTTCTAGGAGAGTTTAATGCACATCAAACCAATCAGATCCCTGTGTGAAAGGTAGATTCTTCTGGAACTTGGGTGGCAAACTGCAGTCCTGGGGGGCCGTAGCCCTGTGTAGCTTAGTTCTTTCCCCGTTCCACCATGAATGATTCAGCTCAAGAGCCGTGTGGTAATTAGCCAAAGGAGTTGAATCAGGTGTGTTAAATGAGGGGAAACCCAAAAATGCGTACAGCTCTGGCCCCCCAGGAGTTTGACACCCCTGTTCTGGAAGGATGATGATCCTAGCTTTATCGTATGAATTACTCAGGCTATCTGCCATGCTTTATAAACAGGTGTAAATAGAAAGTCGCTTTTGAACTAAAGCGGCTAAATGCAAAGGATGTCTAACTTCCTGCATGGCAGAGAGCATGGGGACACATCGATGGTCCTTGTTGTGTTCTCACCTGATTTCCAGACAGCAGGATGGCTCCTGGGGTGGGACTGGGTCGGTATGGAATAGTGGCACCCTTTGGGGGAGACTAGGGTGTGTGTGTGTGTGTGGAGGGGGGGGGGGACAAGGACAAGATAACATGGTGGAAACTATTAGAAAAACTGTGGCCCGAAACAGGAAGTAACTGCAGCTGACCAACATTTGAGTGTCATGTGACTAAGTCATCAGGCATTATGTGCAGAGTAAAAACAGAAATTACCAGGGTATATATGAGTCACTATGAGTAACGTACAATGTGCTGTTGTCTGCTGACTCACACAAAAGCCCCAATGAAACTTCAGTGTAACACATTACCTTGCACACACGTGTTTGTATGTCGGGACACTAATGATATTACACGACAGAAGCTGCATAGCTGTAATATAATATAATATAATATAATATAATAGGTTTACCGTCCAGTTAATGCATGATATGGATCTTTTGAGGAGTAAAGCAACTAATGAATTTAACAACAGTTTTCTTTCCATGTTACTGTTTTTCTCAGTGGCTATGGTACATTTCTCAAATCATCCTTAACATCTGCCAAACAGTAAGTGCACTTCTCGGAACAATTCATACAAACAGCACCACATGATGGATTACCTGCAAAAGCCTGTAACTTTCTCAAAAACCTTAGTTTATCCCTCAAAAGTAAATATTTATGTCAATTAACTACTAAAATGACAAGAACTTGTGTCGTCGTTCACGAACAAGATGGTCAAAATGCTTAGCCATGTTGTCAATATAATAGTGTATTCTGTGGGTATTTTCCGATGTAAACTAAGGCTTTGATCACAATGATTGGAAATGCACAAAATTGTACTTTTTCTGTATGACATATCAATTTCAAAAGTACAAAGTTACACATACACTACATATACTGTGACACGCTTATATATACATATATACACACTGGAAATATGCATACATATGCATGTGTGCTACAGTATATGTCCAGTATGTAAATGTATAAAGTAAATGTACTATAAAATGCAGTGGAATACTGTAATATGAAGCATTGCAGTACATATACAATACTATAGTACGTACAGGGCATATTGTTGGATTACATACCTGTTTGTCTCTATGAAACGTTTGAATGACTGAGGACATGGTTGTTCTCCCAACATTCAGCTGCACCCTTTGACCAGCCTGGCCAGTGTAAGGCCATGACTGAGGAAATGGCCCTTGTTTCATCAGGAATGTGCCTCTGTTCTCAGCCTCTCCTACCTCTTCCTCTGTTTTGCCTCCCTGCCTTTCTACCAAGCAGCCTCACTCCTCTTACTCTTAGCGGCTGCTGACCCTGTTCATTTCCTTGTTGTTCTTCCATTGCCAGATTGTAACACTGTGTTGTGCTCTGTCAATATGTGCTGCCAACTGAAGGTTCCTGAGATGCACCTCTGAGCTGTTTTAGAGACCTAGTTGATCTCTGTTCGATTTAATGCCTCAAACACTCCCCTCTGTTGGTGACAGTCAAGATTCAGCCGAGAGCAATTCATCAGTTCAAGACACATTTATAAAAAAAACTATAATAGAGATGTACAGTGAATATGCTTAATTGATTATGACAACTAGTTCAAGTTTTTCATGTAATGACTTATACAATGAACTAATGCCTAGATGTTTTGGGGGGTAAGACTATTCTACAGAGTACCAGTGTAATACATTTTGAGCAACACGGCATAAACAATTGAAAATGTAGGAATCAGCAGATGATTATATATAATCATTTGCATGCCTGTATCTAAGTATTTGCAATTTGACCAAAAGAATGAGACTTTGCATTTATGATGTGCACAAGTGACTCAATGATGTGGAGGTTGTACAAGTAGTTATGAGAATTTTATTTCTGATCTGAGAAAAGTACCACAGCGACCAAGAACTGTAAAGTATACAGCGACTCTGCTCGTTTAAGCACATACAAAACCCTCAGGTTGGCTCATAGTTCCAGCCGGACCTACATCATTGGCTGTGTCTCCCTAATTTCCCAGGCACCTGGGCGCCAATGGAGAATAGTGCCATTCCGACAATCGGATAAAGTCTTCCTGGGCTCTATTACATGACCCCCCTCTCCCGGCCGGATCAGGTGTCCATTAGCTGGCAAGGATGTGCGTTAGACTAGCTATTTTCCGACCTTGCCGCTTCCTGGCTAGATGACTTTCAGGCACGAGTGTAGGTAGCTTAATTGGGGAAGTGAAAATGAATAAATAAAGAATAAAGATGGACTCTCTTCTTCCACTTCCTGCATTTCAATTTGTCAAGCATTGATTATTGGGGATCTTGGAACTGGCGCCATCAGTTTATACAAGACAAAAAAAAATCATTTTCTAGTTATGATTAAATATGAAGGCAGCACATACACCGACAACAAAATTAAGGGGAGTAGGTTTTAGTTTGTATATTTTCTGCATTCTGTTAAGTTGTCCTGAAATCAGAGCCTTGGGATGGTTCTACTGTCACTGAGGTGGTTTTGGTTTTGTATCTATGCGTAGTTTGCATGGTACCTCAAGGATGACAGTGCATATGAGCTTGATGCATTGAATGATGGCTTCCTGGGTCCCGGATATCGTCACCCCTCGCTCCGTAGAGTTGGGTAATAAATCTCCTGCTACTTGTACTTGTGCCCCAGTACTCTGTGACAAGAAATGATGGAAACTCACTTCAGATAAAACACTCTCCTACTGTAGTTAGCTGAAAGTCAATCAGTTAAATGTATTTAAGTTGCTTAACAAGTGTTTTTCAACCCATATTCAAGATAATAACATATTATAGCATGTTCTGATGAGAGATGATCACACTTGTTCTCTTAGGTTTGTTCAGTTCGCACGAGTGAAAATTTAAGTGAGGCATGTTGTTTCCTTAGCTGGCTGGCCAAAGGATACAGCAGCAGGATCCCAGTAGACCTGGATGTGTGGTGTTTTTCATAACCTCCATGTGCCACAGCTCACCTCTCTGATCTCCTTGATTTTGGAGCCACCTTTGCCAATCAGGGAGCCGCACTGGCTGGCCGGAATGACGAGCCGGAGGGTGACGGGCGGTTTGCTGGTGACAGTGCCATTGGCGACCAGAGCTGTGAGGTCCTGAAGAACCCAAAGGGATTGACAGTAAACGATGAAAGCAACTAAAAACCCATTAGCCACGTCTAGCGCAGAGAACGTCATCACAAAGGCTGATTAGTTGTACTTTTTTTGATATTAATAATGACCTAATACGATTCAACACTAGCTGGCTTTTGCCTGAAGTTTTCTACACCATGTAGCCATTTTCCTCTTCCATCGGCATTATGGGTAATATGTACTCCCATCACGCACATCTACTGTCAGGACCTTGGGTGTTTCCTGGAGGCCGGATTTGATCTACATCATCACCAGACACACCCTTCCAGACCAGTCCAAAGCAGCTCATATCCCTTTAAAATTAAATTTGCTCTTCAGCAGAGGGCTAGAGCCCCAGCTCAATTCCTGCTGGTGTGGCCGAGGCTGCAGATTCAGGAAGGGCTTTTTCTTTAATTAAATCTGGTAATAAATATTAGGTTCGGCCGTGTGTGGTGACTGGCGCAATCAATTAGTGAAAGTCCTGCAGCGTTTGAAATGTAAATCGCATGTGCAGACCCATCGCCCAAAGGCTGAGACCCGGCTCTGTGTAGGAGAGCAGAGCGGTCATCCCCTCGAGCCAATAAGACGTAATGAGCAAATGAATCTGTACTGGCATAACTTATATTTTGACCAATTATATTAGCTGGGCAAACTTGTTTATACAGTACTTTGCAAAAGTCTTAGGCAGTCAAAGATAATGATGTTTAAATGATCTTCATGTCATGTCTGTCAAAGAGTATTATCTTAACCTTTTCAAAACCTCCCCTAAAGTCACCTCAGTATTTTCTGCAACCAACCAATACACCCATATATTTTTTTATTCAAACACTTGCACACCTTTTTTGGCTAATCAATACTTCATTTACTTATTTAACTTATTAAGTTAGCTGTTGGTGAAATTTAACACACACATGGAATGTGCCCCTGAGGAGAGGTTTGGGAACTGAAGTGGTGTTCATCTAGCCACCCAACAAGATATCAGTAACTTTTCTGAGAACAGAAGAAAGATCTTGTTATTTTCTATTGCATTACTGTTAATTTGCACGTGTTGTACAGTTGTATTTGTATTTGAATGTAATTGAATTGTATTTGTCTTCTGAGCTTTAAACATTTTCTGTGATTGCCTACGACTTGCACAGTACTGTATATGTTTTCCTGGAGCAGTTTAGTTGCAATACCTTGTTATTAAACTCCGATTTACAGTTGATTGTTAAGCTACAAAGACACATTTATCCTGCAGTACCAACTTTTTATTACCCTTATGTACAGGTAGATATTTAATTTCTTGACTTGCAATTCTTGCTATAGAAGACAGAACAATTGGGACCAGAATTCTCAAATCGCTTCTCTGTCTGCCACCTTTCATACAATTCTGTCCCTTTAAATATCCCGTCTCAGTCCCTTCTTGGGTTGTTTTTCTGTGCTTTTTTTAACATATGTTCTTCAAAAGGGATTTGCGCTTTTCGGCTTTTCCCCACTCTTTTGAGAAGTGACACATCTCTCCTCGTCAGGATCAGAGAGCCTTACGCATCACCTACTGGATTTAATTTAAAAATATGCATTACATCTTAATAGCTGTAAACAGCATAATCCTCTCACTTCAGTGCCGTGAGTATATCAGCAGAAATATTTCAGTCCGTTTTCATACTCTCAGACATAGATATTCCCTTTTAAACTCTCTATTTACTCAATCTAGAGATGAAAAAATCAATAATTAATTGGCTAGGAATGTAAATGCTGTTATTTTTCATCATCTAAAAAGGGTTTGTTTATATTTTTGGAATGACAGACTATTAAGTCTATTATGCAGGAATCCTTCAGGATTATGAGCACGATGGTTTCAGAGCTCATTGATAGGACTGACACAGCTCATTCTGTCTTCCTCTTATTAAAGCACGAAATAATTAAGAGGCAACCATGAAACACAGATCAGATTTCTGCCACAACATTTTGTTCTGGAACCAGCAGCTCTCCGATTCTGTCAGAATGGGAAATTATTTAAATGTAGTCGGACAGCCCCTCAACAAAGTCTCTCATTGATTTCGGCGGTTAAATACATGCAAACACTTGGGGCAAGTGGAGCGGAATGCTGACCCCTGTGTTACTATGACAACTCTGCCCTTATGAGTTGAGAAAGGAACAGGGTTAGGAGGAAGTGGCGGGGGGGTGAGGCGGGTGCAGGGGGCTTTGGGCCAAAGAACCACGACAGATGTTTCATGCTTAACTGTTTGCTTGTAAAACACAACCCTTCGAATTACTTAATTTGCTTTACATTGATCAGATGCTTCTTGTAGAATAACTATGATTTATTCCTTAATCTGGAGGATTTATCAACACACACAGGGGCATCAGAAGCATTTTGAATGTGTGGGCGGGGGACACACTGGCATAAAACTAATATTTTATGTTAAATGTGTGGGGGTCCAAATGAATAATTATGAAATGTGAGGGGGACACGTCCCCCTCAGATTTAATGGCAGCGATGCCCATGAACACACCGCACATCAATAACTGCTGTGTGGAGTAGTATGTAGGTTTTCATCTGACAGTTAGCTGGGAGTTGCATGAACTACACCTGATTTACTCACTGCTGTGCATTTGAGCGCCCTGATGTGTGTGCATGTGCTCCTGTATCTGCTGGATTGTCTGACTATATGACTCACATATAAGTGCATTTGTATGTGTGCAGGTGATATTTTTGGTTAGGGGCAGCAGGGGGCGGGGCCATCCATGACCTCCTCCAGTTTTATTGTGATCATGGTGATGGTTCAGAAGATGATGTGTAAGTTTGTGTATATGTGGTGGGCGGGGCTTGGGGGCGGGGCCATCCATTACCTCCTCCAGTTTTAATGTGATCAAGGTGAAGGCTCTGAAGACGCACTCCGTCGGGCCCGTTATGGTGATGATGCGCTCGGGACAGGAGCCTTCGGAGATGTTTATCCGTGCGCTGCTCTGTGAGGGAGGAGAGAGCCATGAGTACCATCGCGAGACTCTGCTGAGCAACAGCGAACGGGCAGGCAGGCGCTACGTGGAACCATTTATCATCTAGCAGAACCCAAGCGTGCCGGAACCGTGTGGCCAGGTTCTAGCCAAGAAGCTGTGTTGGGGGATCAGGTGTATGGGCGACGGGCTGGCAGAGAGGAACTGAAACCAGACGAGGCCTGGAACTCATCCTGACAATAATATCACCCTCGGCCTTTACACATGTGAGCCTTATTGCTCTCCAAGGCATCTCCAGCGACCCGTGGAGCCGCTAGGAAAATCTTTGGCTGTAACGCCAAGGATCTCACTTACAGCAATGCAACAAGGCCGTCATATACTCACCCTCCCCCCCGATAAGGTTTCACTAATCTCTACATTTAAACACAACCCATGCATAGGCGGCATTGGGGAGCCCTGGAGTCACCAGTCTTACTCTTGTTGCAAATCTTCACTTTGAATCCCTACCAGATTTCTCTATGGCCTCTAATTATATAAAAGTAAAACAGGAACCGCATATTGTGAGTGGGTTATTATGCATTTGTAGCTGTCTTTTCTGTTGTTGCTATGTTTAGCTTCATTCCACTTTGGTCCTCCAAGAGGTGCCTCCTAAATCCTGCCACGACGATGGCATGGTGACAAATTAATGGCCACACAGTCCCTCATACAGTTCACATAGTCCCCCCCCACCTCCCCCCCCCCGATCTTAGATCTCAGATGAGGAGGGTGTGAACGGCCGAATCCTTCAAGATGCGTGTTCGGAATGTTAACGGGAACATCTGTGCCTCCGACAATATTTACACTTCCCCCCCATCCGTGTGGAAAAACAAGATCTGATCCAAACCTTTGTGGACCTGAAATAAGGTTAATGCCATAAATTATTACTCAAGTTACGCCCTCTAACTAGTGACATTGTGCTTTGTTCTCTGTTTATTATACAAGTGTGAGGAGTGAATAGAATAGGAAATATAGAGAACAAACTTGCCTCCTCTCGTATTCTTTTCACAGTTTCTCCTTTCTGGGGAAGTAAATAAGAGAGAAAAAAAACAGATGTTACATTTGCGTGAGCTTCAAACATACGTCCATTCAGAAAACTATATTAATGCAAGTGGTCTCTGCAGTCTGCAGTATATGCTGGATGAATATTAATATTATGCACAATTGGAACACGGCCTTTGTGCAAATGTGCCCCCCCGGAAACCAACTAGGACGAGATGAGTGCTGCATCCTGCCAAGTGCCAGTCTCTGTGCCCGGCTCTGATCCGGTGGCCAGCTGAGTATGGGACGGTTTCTCCAAGTAGCCTATCTACCCCATCAAATCCCCCCCCACCTAAAAACATCCCTGCTTTCATCCCTTCCTCCTCGTTTGGGGTCCTAGCTCAGCAAAGTGTGGGTGGACGGGGCGGGACGCTGCCAGGGCTGTGAAACATGACCTGAAGCTCCCCCCCCCAGGGGGTGGTATGGGGGGCGGCACGCAGGAGATTGCCCACTCGCTCACGTGGACTGGCGATGCACGGCAAGGGCGAAGGGTACATGGAGCCAGGCCCTGTCTGGTGCACTTACATTTCACATTAATTTAATGTGTCCTAATACATACTGAGCTAATGTTACATTATACTGCATGTGGGCCATAGTGAAGGGGGGGGGGGGGGGTTTAGTATCGCCCCTCCCCGCCCAGTACCTACCACCAGCTAATATCCATTATACAATTAATGACTCTGCAATCAACAGAGCACTTAGTGAATTACAGTAACCGTGGCGATGTGCGCTGGTATGATCCGCTGACTCTGCATTCACTGGGTACCGATTTCCAGAAGCACTCCACTGCGAAAGCTTTACTCCCTCTATCGGCACGGGAAAATAAAGATAATATTCCTGCCAGGACGGCAGCATTAATTTAGTCATACGAAGCCTCCCAGGCTCTGGACGTGCAGCACTGCACCCCCCAGAGCAGTCCGCAGGAAATGCGACCCAGAGGCACGTCGGAGGGGTGGCCCCGGACAGAGGGGGGCCCGGTGTCTAGGGGGGGTTTGAGTGGAAAGCCTCGTTAGTCGCTAAAGGCTAGCCATCAGCTGGGAGGTCACGGCTTGATGAGACCCCCCCGGCTATATCTGTGCTGGGATTTCTCCAGCCGTGAAGATTCCGGGATGCTAGTTCGGATTCCTTATCGGGAATAACGCTGCCTGTTATCAGACTGCTATTTCTAACTTCATTATGTAACTTTTGGGATTGGACATTCCAGTGCAGGGGTCTTCATGTGACCAGCACTCCCATTCAGCTCACCTGTTCTATATTACTGGTCGTTATATAAGCCTGAATTTGTTGTCTCCCCCCCATAAACGCACTCAGACTGTAACACTCAGACAACCATGTCCATAGCCCCTTCCGTGACCTGTCAAAACGAAATCATCTTGCTAAGTCGGCGCCCCCTCAGTAGATGGCGCTCTAGGCGTCACGTATGAGGCACTGCCGTGTTGAGTGCCGCCATTTCATGCTGTGAAATCTCATGGTAACGTTTAATCGGGACGGTTGCGTTGTGCGGAATGCCTTTCGGCCAAAAAAACCAAATGGCAGAGTGAAATCCATCTTTGTCTCCGTACAGATGTCGCCGCGGAGATTGAAAGCAACTCACCTTGCCGATGATGCTTCCCACCTCCTGCAAAGCATAGAGAGTAAATGTCATCATATCGATCCCCTCGTTCCACCAGACGCTCCCAGTGGCCCTTGGGCACAATGTGAATCCTGTCCTTATGAATGAGGCCCGGGATATGTCACCCGAGCCCGGTCAGCCATGAGCTACGTGCTGTTACGGTTCCTGATGTGTTGGCTGACCTTGGTGAGAGAGTCCAATCCCTACATGTTCCCCTTTTCCACACTCCTATGCCAGGGGAGTGTACTGGGGGGAGGAACAGGGGCACTGGGCTGATTGGCTTGCTCCCCTGTCACTCACCAAGTCAAAACATGCTATTGGCTAATGATAAGGTAGGTCACTCCGTATGAATTATCGCCCCTCCAATGCCCCCCACCTGCCCTGTGGCCTTACCTTGCCGTGCATGAGAAGCCTCAGGGTGAGCGTCACGTTCATGCCCCCCTCCCCAAAGTCTTGCTCACAGTTCATTCTGGCGTGGGCGTCCGACGTGGGGAGACGCATGAAAGAGGCTCGTTGGCGTCGGTGCGCGCTCAGGGCAAAGTGGGTCTTATCCGGTCCCCTTCACAGCTGCGTGGGACACATAGAACAGAAATACACACAGGGCCGTCGCATTAAATGCACAAACTGCCATACTTATCACACGCCTTGCATTTACGCCTCTCCGTCGTGTACCCTGTGTGCTGTATTCAGTACCGGTCGTAGCCCAAGTGACGCGCAAAAGCAAGCTTCACCACCAGTGCCCCACCGCCCACTTCACCAACCAATTTCACTCTGTACTGGGGGGGTTGGCAATGGTAAAAGTTGTCAACTTTCCAGCCACAGAGTGCTAAGTTAGTGCCCTGGGCAATTGCCCATTTTCCACTTCCCAGGATCCTCCACTGCTCGTACTAATACTCTGCCCTAATTGCTACTTGTCTATTGTCATGGTGCATCCAATGGTAGCTGCTGCAGCAGAAATCTCCAGCGGCCTTGGTCGTGGTGCAGTGACGATTCTGATTCTAAAGCCCATATCCACTTTTATGGGCCCCGGACTTAGCTGCTCAAGCTACCCTCCCAGTACAGGCGACGGAACCGCTTGAATCCTATCTTTCTTTCAGCCGTTTCATGAGTTCATCAACTCTTTTTTTTTTTTTTCCATCTGCTTCTATACTTGAAATAGTAACATAGGCTTAGAAACACTGAGTTTCGGGAATAGTAGTTTGCTCTCTGACGGCGGAGGTAATTGCAGGTTCCTTGCATCCGTCTGCACGTGTATCAAAGAGATCGCAGGTTCTCAGCAGAACAGTCAGGCTGCTTCTGATCCCAGGCATGCATGAAGCTGGCAGTCACAGAAAACATTACTTATGATCTGGAGTGTACGTACATATGTTGTTCTCAGATCAGACCAGAAAAAAAGCCAATCTATCCCTCTGTCTATTTATCATCTTGTCCTTCGTGTTTGTTATTATAAGTTACATTAAATGTCGTATCGATCGCCGAGAAGTCGCACAGCACGACATCGAAATCGGCGCCTTTGCGCATTAATTCATTTTGCCACGTCAAAATGAGGCGACGTAATCATTTTTTAACTCAGTTAAAAGCTGGAGGGTGAATTAAATAAGCTTTTCGCATGAAAGATCCACTGCTGCATAAATACTTTGAACAATCCGCCAAGAGAGCAGCATACGCGGTGCGCGCAAAGCAGTAAAACAAACCCAGACGGTCTCACAAGTATCCGGAGGGAGATGTTTAGACAAGGGCTCCAGCAAAATCTGGATTCTAACGATGGAGTTTCAGTCCCCGTTGACAGATTAATTAAGGATTCTAGACCCATGCCTGTGCAACTACAGCCTCACTTATACAGATATTTTCCATTTATTTTTTGTTTACTTCTTAGCGAATGCTTTTGTCCAAAGCCATATGCAAGTGAGGATCAGACAGCAGGGTCTGCAGAGAGCAATCCCTGGAGTGATGGAGAGTAAGGGACTTGCTCAAGGGCCACACAGCACCATATCTGGGAAAGTGGAGAGACAAGCTATGTTTTAGCAAGCAAGATGTATGGGACACTGACCAAAGGCACCATGCCAATAGCAGGTCAGGAGGTTGATTCCGCATCTCCATAATCAATATGTGTCACATTAACCAGACTGGTGGCGTATGTGCTGAAAAAGCCACGTGACTCACTCAGGTTGTGGCTGATAGTGTCATTAGCCCATGCAGTGGTGAGTTTCCACTAAATCTCACGCCCACATCAATCTGGATTCATCCGAAAGCACGGAGCTGGAGCTTTCAGCGGCAGCGGGTGGATGGACAGAACGGCGGTCCAAAGCAGGGACCACAAGTCCCGGGACACCTCAATCCATCTCAGACTGATCCACAAAAATCCACCTCTCCGTGGCACCACGTTCTCCCTAATGAGGAACAAATGACAGCGGATAAATGACTTCCCTGCTTCCTGTAGCGGCGCGGCTCATGTGGTTCTGCGTAATGGATGACGGCAGCTCTGTGAGAACACTGGAGAACCTACCGTCAGCACCAAGGCTAAATACAGCCAGGGAGGCAGACATGCTTACAGACTTCATTGGCATTCATCGACAACCTACCTCTGATTTCCACATTAAAACAATAACTTCTCTCAACGCCTCTCTCGCAAATTAACCATAATAACATAATTCTCAGCCATCTCGTCTTAATTACACGTATATGTGTCTGGCTGAAGTTACATATAATCACTAATTAGTAAGCCTGAGCATTGATTCATGGATGTGCATTTACATGTATTGATCTAAACACGGCAATGGAGAGACGTCTTCAAAAGCCACAGAAATGTTGACATAAATATGAATGAGGCAGCCGACGACCGACCCAGCCTGTGGATTTCACTGCGCTCATGGGGCTTGGGAAGAGAAACAAGGATCAGGAGCGTCGCACATTCCTCCGGCACAGCCAGACCCGTCTACCTGGTGCTTCACTCACACAGCATCCCCTTTTCAATTCCGTGTATCAAAGCTTCAGCGTGCTTTATAACCGAGTCCCCTTCATCCTATGCCCCTTGTTCAGGTATATGGTTGATTAGATAGATAGATAGATAGATAGATAGATAGATAGATAGATAGATAGATAGATAGATAGATAGATAGATAGAT
>JAODJU010000130.1:3857852-3881421 GCA_026776725.1 Gnathonemus echidnorhynchus
GATAGATAGATAGATAGATAGATAGATAGATAGATAGATAGATAGATAGATAGATAGATAGATAGATAGATATAGATCCAGATTGGCCTTTATCATAGATAGATAGATAGATAGATAGATAGATAGGTGTACATTGGCCTTTATCAGACAGATAGATAGATTTAGATTGGCCTTTATCATAGATAGATAGATAGCTAGATAGATAGATAGATAGATAGATAGATAGATAGATGTCTAGCTACCGTTGCCCCCCCACCCCTCCGAATTCCTCCCCCCTCTTCACTCCTTTGCACATGTCTTTGGCTGAGAAGCAGCATTGACCTGAACAGTATTTTTTATTACAGTACAGATCTCGCTATTGTCCCAGTTACTCAGCCAAATAACAAATGAATAATTGAAGAGCTTCAAAACGCTCAGCAGTACGGGATCAGCACTAAGCCCCCCCCGGCTCCTTAAGTGCCGACCCCATGCCTGACTGAGTCATAGCGACTCTGGGGTCCGGACATCATTGCTACTAATGGCCTGACCTCCATTATGGCCAAAGGAGCGCTCTGGGGGAGGTGGGCTTGGGTTACGGAGCTCGCACACGGCGTGGAGTTAAAGTCGCAGCCACGGCCTGTATCTGCTTAATGGTGGGATCCCACCCTAAGTGGGCTTCTCCTCACCATCACACACGCTTCATATTCATCCAACAAAAACTGCGCAGGCACTGTGGACACTAAACTACCTGGTAATTATTATTTTTAAATAAAATAAACATTCTTTTCAAATATATAACATGGATTGATGTATTTAAGTAGAATTTATATATATTTTTTCCTGGTTTCCTCTTTACGTAGAAGGGATTTACGATTATCAGAGTGTTTCTAGGTACGTACAACTGTATTACCATATATGGATAATAAAAATATCATATTATTATTAGCAGATTAGCCAGCAGATTATGTGGAATGATAATAATAATTATCATCATAATAAGGCTCTTTTCTCATCATACTTATTTACTCATTTTCACCCGTAACGTAGAATCTTCCCTGTAGCTTCCTATCCGATTAAACGCGGGGATCAATGAATCACATTTCAGCAGATCCACACTTCAGGTTTAAACTTCAAAGCGGTTCACTATGAAACGCACGTCTCCCGCCTCGGATAAGCCCGCCGACGGTATTGGGAGCGATGATGCGCGTGTGGGTTTGCGAAAGGGGGCTCTGGGTGGGGGGGGTGCCATCATTCGAAAGCGGGGCTCGTCAGATTTCTGTCGCTGGCTTGGTGGCTCCCCCGCGATGATGTAATGGTTTGCTCCCAGACAATGGGGAGCCGCTTAGAAGGATGTGTGTGTCCACCCAGTGTGGGGGAGGGGGGGCGGGATGACTCCCTCCTCTATTTAAAGTGGCGGCGGTGGGGCAGTAACCCGCTGTTGATCTGATGGAGCCGTGACAGGCGGGACGGCACCGGGTGGAGATGCCTCCACCCCCCATCCCCCGCGTCTGGCTCTGTCACGATGGCGGGGGGGGGGTGATCACTGTAATCATGCTGATTATAAGCATCAGGCTACAGCCGGCAGTGCAGCTACTGTTTAAAAACGGCCGTCCTCTTGCGGGGGACATGGAACAACGTCCTTGGGGGACCCGTGCCGCCCCCCCAGGCATTTTGCATTCGCCCCCTAATGGATGCTCATTTACAGAAAGGCAATGTTGCATGTAGTTCATCATTAGTGATTCGCCGTAATGTGCCCAAGAGCTTGTTGTCGGTGCTTTTTTGTCATAACTCCTCAAATGGATGTAAATTGTCGGTGATGCAAACACAGTTTTGTGTTTCAGTGTTCAGTGTTGCGCCGTGGCAGTAAAATGCATGTCCCCGTTCCTTGCTTTTGGAGTGAATGAAACTTAACACGCCGTCACGCCTTTTAGAAAGGAATGGAGGTGCGCTGGGTCTGGCAACCAAGAAACACCGGAAAGCCGAACATGTGGAAAGCTGGCCAGTGCCAGAGGTCAGAGGTCAAAGGCGGTGGTTAAAGAGGTTCTCTCGGTGAGGGACAATTAGGACGCGATGACATAAGCGGCTTGGGCAACTATGGCTGCTTGAGGGTCACATGAAGGGTGAAGATGGATTTATGCTTGGATCTGTGGAAATGCTCGGGGGGGGGGGGGGATGGGGAATGCCATCCATGGCCTGGAGTAAACAACGTATCCAAGACAGACAGAACTCCATGCTGTGCACAGTAATCAAACACACACACTCTACAAAAGCAAAAGCCAAAACACAGTGACCTTAACAGACTTTTAGACTTCATTTCAGTTAGTTTTAGATTTTTCCCTTTTTTTTAAGGATCATGAACCATTTTGTATCCATAATGTCACACACTCTGGTTAAGTGGCTTGCAGTGGCTGAATGAACTGCATTTAAATATCAGATATTTTCATGTTTTTGTTGATAAGAAATACATAGTGAAGTTTCAGAAATGGAAAATAGTATAATTTGGATATAACATAATATATATTCTAATAGTAATGTTTACACCAGCCTATTTCCTTGGGGACATTCAATGTTAAGTGACTTTAAAGTACAGTACTATAAACTCAATACCAATGACAATAATCCTGCTGAATCCTCCTAGGCAAGCCTCAACTCTTTTTCATTTTTTTGTTCACTGATTTGTGTGAATTTTGTATTCACTCTTTAGATCTCAGCACTGGGAAAAACATCTATGCTCAATTCAGCTGTGTGTTTTTATTTTAAGGCATCAATGCCAAAGGTTGATCTCCAAAATGCATTCAAACTTGATACATTTTTGTATAAACATCAGAACATTAAAATGCCGTCCAGATACTGATCTGTTTAAGGGACAGTATTTTTCTTGATAAAACAAATTCAAGATGATCGTCCTTGGTGAGCAGATGTTAATCTCTGCAGTCATTTATCAGGACTGGTGTATTTTGGAAGAGGACAAATTACGTTGTCTGAGCCAGATTTTTAAACAGATAATTATTTAAGGTCTTGCCTTTCAAAGAGCATTATTTAGGAAAGGCCATTAAAATGACGTCGGCAATGACAGGCTGGCTCCCACTGTCCGTCCAGCTGGCGTTCCTGATCTCAGCACCCACTTCCAGATGAAAACCCCAGCTTTGGAGAACGGCAGGCAGAACCCAGCCCATTCTGCTACGCCCATCCTTCCTTCCTGCAGCCGTTTCTTGTTCCGGCAACATCACCACGCTGAATAATTCATTACACAGTTACACAAGCCCATCATGTTATCTAACACCAAACACTGGGCATTTGTCGCAGTGGTGTTTGGGCCTGCTTCCTGCGGTTCTGGTTCTGAAGTGCGTGGAAGAGACCCAGTCGACTTACCTTTGAAGAACTAGAAAGACGATATACGCTTTTAAGACTTTGACTGGAAAAGACCTAGCCCAGACAATATATCTCAAAGGAGAAGAATGAACAGCATCAGAAAAATTTGGGTATTTTGTGTAGTACAAAACGAGACTAAACAGTGGAAACACTATATCAAAAAGGGTTTAGCATTTAAGTAACTAAATTTCAATCACAACAGCTACAATGTAGAGTCATGTTAGCTTGCATGCTAATTATAATAATCTATCAGCTATAAAAGAGGCCTCACAATCAACACTTTGATACCTGAGTTTTCAGAGTAACTCTGAAAGAAACCAAAGAGTCGATGCCAGAATTATAGGAGTCTCAGTCACAAAAGCTGCAAAATTATTTACTAACAGACAAACCATACTGATGAAGAGGAACAGCAGCTCACTGACAGAGAGAGTTGGACACTTTCTAGGATAGACGCTAAACACAACAAAAATACAGCTTCAAAAACGACCACAACGCTAAAGCACCAACTGTGTGACTTATTCTCAAGCAAATCTGTACGTTGTGAACTTGTGAATTTATGGCAAGGCCGCCATTTCAAAAGGGCTCGTTTCCAAAGCCAACCCAGGAAAGACACAATGTAATTTCATAAATATGAGAAGGAAGTCACACACCTTCTGTGGTCTCCGCAATCACCGTACATAAACATCGCTGAACTTTGATGGAAAGTCCTGGAGTGCAGAGTGTGAAGTGGAATATCTACCTCTTTTATCCTTCAAAGAACTGGAAGCTTTTTTTCTCCAAGAATGGTCCAATAATCCACTATGCACAGTTCAGGACTTAGCACCCTAGCATACCAATAAGGAATGAAACTGTTCTTTAGGTACAGGTTAAGCCTATTCCATACCCAATCGTCAACATTAATGCATTTGTAGGCGTTTCTCACCCCCGAACATCTAATTTTCTGTACATTTCAAATTTCACAGACAGGCATTGATCTTGACCTCAAGCATTACATATGGTTACTTTATGATTGTTTTCCATATTTGTTGTCAGAATTTGTGAAGCACTCAGAGTTCCTTATCGAGAGGTACAACATTTGTGAATTTGTGCAATATTTTTAAAACTCTTGAATAATGACCCTTAATTTATTTTTTGTTTGCATTTATTTACTTATATTCTTTTCCGGAATTGTTTGTGTACAGTATATATTTTAAATTTGTTCACTCGTCTGCACTATGTGTGCTGTCTTTGCACTTTGTTTTGTTTGGCACTATATGTTTGTTTGCACTTTACATACACTAGTGGCCAAAATTGTGGAAACACCAAGAACTGTTGACAATTGCCTTTAAAAATTACTGCACAAATATTGGCAGTAATGTTAATAAACAATCAAAGAATGTTTACAAATATCAAAACTGAAGTAACTGGAATATAGTTCTGCAATCTCTAAAAATTGTTAGTCTTTCCACAATTTCGGCCACTAGTGTACTTGCTGCTATATGCAGCAGAATCTCCCCACATCAGTGTTCATGTTATCTTAATTTCAAGCGACGGTGCTCTTCATGGAGTTTCCAGCATTGACTTTAAAATTCGGCTGTCTTGTGCATTATCATATGGATCCGTTGAAACACTGCATAGGATACCCGCTGTACTGTATCACTTTCCACTTTAAAGCGGGTATAGAAGACAGATGGATGGATCAAAACTCATCTGCTCTTTACATTAATGATTTACACCCCGAGAAATCTCAAAGATATAATCAATAAAAATAATCTCATGCAATTAAAGACACCATAAAAACCTAATAGGAC
Organism: Gnathonemus echidnorhynchus; assembly: GCA_026776725.1. Lineage (NCBI taxonomy): Eukaryota > Metazoa > Chordata > Actinopteri > Osteoglossiformes > Mormyridae > Gnathonemus > Gnathonemus echidnorhynchus. The sequence goes on from JAODJU010000130.1 coordinate 3,862,994, forward strand.
TGAGACAGAAATACAAATGAGAGGTTCTGAGAGACACTAATGCACCACTTGCTGGTTTTGCTTAATGGACATTTGTCAAATAAATCCAGTGAAGGGGTTATTTCTCTCCAGGCATTTTTTTTTTCTAGAATCTAGAGCAGATGAACAGAAATGGCCTTTGTATCTTTGACTGAATTAGCATTCAGGCTTAAAGCTTAGGAATTACTTGGATAACTGTGACCTTGTTCAAGACGTGACTCAATCAGATTGGAAAGGGATTAATCAGGGGGATGAAAACACGAAGGTATAAGTATGAGGTGTCTGCTGCTGCTTTCTGAAACTGTGTCTGGCGGACGCTCTCCCTTCTTGGAAACTGACACAAACACACAAATCATTGTCTGAGCCGAACGTACAGATCGGTTACTGTTAAAAAGCTCATGTGTGCACCATTTATATAATGACAGAGACACATCATTTTAGGGTTATAATGCAGTCCCAGATCTCAGTTTGTTCACTAGTTGAACACTAATGCAGTGGTAGGGTCACCATCCAACGAGTGAGGTTAATATCCTGAAATGAAATCTTTTATTTAATTAGATGTTCCACAAAACCAGTGTAATGATTATACGTCATGAGCTTGACATTAAGCAGTAGGTTCTTTGCAAGAAACTTGATTTTCTCGCTCCTTCTCTCCTACATTCCTCACTTTTGTATCTGCAGGCTGAGATGATCGTTCTGTTGAATACTGAACGAGGTGGAAAAACTCTTTCTTGTTTGATGTTTGAGTTCCCAACTGCACAGAGAGGCTCAGGTATCAGCAAGCAATGCTGTTTCTTACCCCGTTTTACCCCTAGAGACTTAGGTGCTCTGAGATGGAACAAAAGAGAAGAGGAGAATGAAAAAGCTGAAAAAATATGGGTCATGTTTTCCTAACAAATCACCTGTTAGCGCAAAGACAGAGCTTCAAGTTAAATTATTTATATGAGGACATTAATGTAATAGACTATTAATGTGGTTTTCCTTATTAGATATTCCATGATACAGTCACTGTAGTCAGTTGGTATGGTCTTCCCTGATAATTAGCATTAAAATCACTCTGTGCAATTCTACCATTGCTTTACTTGAACCGAACATTGGTTTAGGAACAAGGATTTGCAGCTTGTTTCCCTGGGTCTCTGGAGATCCAGAAATTGATCTCTCTGCCCAGAATATTTACATATAGCGTAAATAAGAATTCTTTGGTCACACATCTGAACTGTTTGGGCAGCAGAGTCAGGCAGGCTTGGTATGCTAGATTTTGATAATCCTGTCAGTGGTGCGGTTGGGGGGGTGGGGGGTGGGATTAGTACATCCTGATTTAAAATAAATGTGCAGTCATTTCTAAAAAGAGCTGATTGCATTTTGACATGCTTTTGGCAATACTCCAGTGTCACACATGTGCCATACAGAAATGTATGTTTCAGACAATATCACGTATCAAATAATATCTAAGCATTTTAATGTGTTTCTTTACATGCATATGTATGCACACAAATGTACACAAATACTAGCGGCGAATTTTATTTACTATTAAATTAGCATTTTTATAACATAATGATGAAATTTTAAAATGCACTTAGCAGGATATTTTTTTTTACATACAACTCCAGCTGGGGGGCTTGTCATTCAGCACTTGAATTGCTAATTTGCTGTCAAGATTTTTAAGGCTCCCCTTAATTTCTTGTCTTAGATTTTGAACTGGAGCTTCTTGCTTAAAGTCACTGCACATTTGGCTAAAGGTATTTTATTTTTCCTCAGGGAGATCGAGTGAGTTAGTATGAGTCGCCGTAAGCAGGTGAACGACTTCATTAACAAATTCAACCTCTGCTTAGCTAAGCAAGGATTACTTAACAAAACACTGAATCTCTGTCTTGCTTTGTCTGGGAAAGCGTTTTAGTTAACGATCAGACAAGTAATACACTCTAGGAACTTCAAATGGACTAAAGGAAGTAATATTCTGAGAAGGGTTACTGCTCCATGCCAAATGCTATGTGAAATGTGCTCTAGAGCCAGTATTTAGTGCTTGGCAACAACAAAAATATGTAAAACAAATAATACAGTTTTCATATTTTGGGCAAAACTGAAGAAAGGAAGGATCCTCACTAACACGTAAAAATTAATGAATATCAAAGCTGGAAATTCTAAAATCTATTTGCACCAGCATGACATTTTTATTTAACGATATACTGTAAGTCTGGGTAACACAAAATCAAATATATGCAGCAGTTTGAGAAGCAGTTCTGTATTTTTTCTCAAGCTTTCAAAGACTGACCTATATACCCAAATGTAGGATCTCTTATTCAAAAAGCATTTGCCTTTTAAATTTCAGAGAAGCCCTTTTAAGACATTAATTTTTCAGCAGAAAGCTTTAGATATTTAAGATATTTGCATGAGGAGCCCCTGGGCTTGTGTTTGGAAACACACTTGAGCCCAGGACTTGACGCCTGTGCCATGCTGGCCAGAGCCCTAAAACAGCAACACATGCTAAGCACCTCACAGGCAGATTCCGCTGTCGGGACCCCACAAAAGCCCAGAGAGGCTTTGGACACATTGCCAACCACAAGGGACGGAGGCCACAAAGGACGGTCAGCTGTGATAACAGAGCGAGACAGGCGTGTGCCTTACATCCTTTGGGGAGAACTCAACTGCTGGGGGGTCGGGGGACAACCTGTTATGGGCTACAGGCTAACAAAACAGATCTTTGCCTCTTAGTTTTTTGTAAGTTGCAATAAAAACATCCAATTATCCTGTATTCTGAATTATGTTTTTTTTTTCCTTGAGGTTTCAAGTTCAACGAACTTTGAATATGAATTTTGCATAATTTATATTACAGTAATTGAAGGTTTTCCTCCATCTCCACTTCTGGAGATGTGTAAGTGCATCCTAACCATAGACAGACTTATACAGGGAATCGCTTTCGGGGTGAAAAACATTGTATAAAAATAAAGAACTCGTACGTTAATTACATTGCAATATATTTTAAAAACTTCAAGAAGCGTTGCATTTACAACCTTCATTAAAATATCGCAATTCCTTTTGACCTGGTCACTATAATTCAATTTTATTTAATTATTTTTTTTCTCATATGACTTTTCGCGTCTGTTAGACCGCTGTCAAAATGATGCTTTCCGGTAATTAGCCGATTTTTCGGTAGGTTAGGTCAAATCGGTCCCGAGGCGGAGCGCAGGACGCCCCCACCCCCCTACAGCGACCTTGGGTCCCGTCGGACGAGTCGCGGAAGAGCCGAGCGCGTGCCTTTGTGTTTATGAGGCGCGTGCAGGCGAGGTGTAGTTAATTAACTGAAGGTGACTCAGTCTATTTATCTGCATTGCAACAAAAACGGCGTCTATTCGTTGCGCTGTAATCAATCTTTTCGATGTAATTCTATTCCTGAAACAAAGGTTGATGCATATGTAAATTAAGGAATGAAAATAGCAGCGCAAGTTTAAAAAAAAAAAAATAATAATAAAAAAAATATATATATATATATATTTTAATCAGGAGCTCAATTACTTTCGTGAAAGAAAAGAAATTTTTAGAACTGCGCTTTTCCTTAGTTTGTTGAGCAGTAACACGTTTGATAAGAATAAAAACAGCACATGACATAAACGTAACTATAGGCCAAACAGGACAAAATTCAAAGCCAAACATAGTGCATATAATAAATCCATAACACACGATGTATTATTACTCATTTAACTAAATGATTGAGGCAAATCACATCTTATGAAAATGGGAGTTTTGTTTTCATGTGTGATAAAATGCTGTTGGAATAATATTCCTGTGGCATCAGGAAATGCATGTTTCCCCCAAAAGTTTGCCCCTGTTAGCCAAAACTGAGGTTTGTGATGGTGTCACGTGTGTCATCTGAACTAGACCTATCGACTAGTGGGAATTCTCCCCCCCCACCCACACACACACACACACACACACAATGCTACCACTGATGCTGGTGTCGAGTTGAGCCAGCCCCCATTTAACTGAGCTATACATTCTTACGGAACAGCCTTGCCCCTGCGCAGTCACTGTGGGGGGGGGGGGGGGGCAGGGGGTCTACACTGCAGTCTGTCATCTGCCACCATGGCCAGTTTACTGTAGCAGTAAATTCTGTAAGTGCAGCTGTCGGGACACCCAGCCAATTGTTCTGTCCAGCTCCCCATTAACCCTCTCAGCATTTATCGATCCCTTACAGTAATGTAAGCAGCTTAGGTACTATATGTCCACTGAGTTAACCTGACTAGACACTGCAGCTTTGTCCGAGGTCTAAGGAGCAGCGCAGCTGTTATAGGGCTGAGTGAGGCGGTTAACAGGGACTCCGGTGAATAATCTGACTTCAGAGGGTAAAATTGTAAATAGGTAAAACTCCTAATTGCTTTCAGATATCGCATCAGTAAAGTAAATGACCCTTTAAAAGCTAGGTTCATTAAATTGGTTTGGATTAGAACCAAGCAAATTAAGAACTTGAAAACAGTAAAGTGTTAAACTTACACTAAAATTAAACAGGAAGGTACATTAACCACTTATACAATATTTTCAATTCCCATATGTTCCATTGGAAAAACAGGCTAAATTTTAAGTGAAATTCTAAAACAGCAAATTAATAAGTGCAAAGACTTACTGGAGACCCATTGTAAGAGTCTAAATTTAATGTTCCCCTTCAAAACACCACCAAACCAAACAAGTGACAAAATAATGGGAATCTAATGGGGAGAACTGGAAAAGAGCTGATTAGAGTAGCAGCTGAAAAAGATCCATTCAAAAGACAGTGGACTGGTTTTGTTAAAGGATGAGGGGCTTCGGGGTTATGCATGTTTAAGCGATACATGGGCACGATGTTTTATTCAAAAAGAACTAGCTGTTAATGAGAGACCTTCCAATGGAGTGTGTTGCTGAACAGAGACTGATCAACGCCTTTAATGCTGACTGTCATCCCTGGGGAGGGGACACATCGCCACATATAAAAATAACTCGGTTCACCAGAATAACCCGAGTGCTTTTGCCAGCCGTCAGTGACGGGGAATTTTTCTTGCCACTAAAACTTAGCTCACGAGCATCTGACATGTCGAGAACAACTGAGAAATCAAACGGTTGCGTAATAAAACAAATGTTACACAGGCGGCACACAAGAGGGGACCAAGCTACAAGAGGACAAGACGTCTTTTATGGGGTGAGACAACATTAGCGCGTTGCAGAAAGTTTATCATGTTAGCGCCTAGAATTGTAGCTAAAGTCAGACCTTTTCCTGGGTTTGTTTGGCTCCCTGCCCCAAACCCTCAGCCTCATCCCCTCTCCCGAGACTTCCCCAGCAGAGGGATATCTGGCCAGCAATCACTTCTAATCTGTCTCCCTTGTTAAAATAAAGGACACTATCTTAAATGTTCTCCACTGTCAGGCTCTGCACTGAGGTCAGCTAAACTTGGTTGACTACTGGCATGACTAATAGTCCAAGCAGATTGACAAAAACTGGATTTTTCCATTTCAGATACCAGCGACCACAATATGGTGGTTGCACTGATATCCTCATAGCCTTCACAACACAGTTGAACAGTAGACTATATAAAGTTTGCTTCTCAAATCACTTTTCATACACATAGTATATATTACACATAGGAAATGGCTTTACCCTTCTTCCCTTCTAGCTAACAAGGCAGAGACAGTGACCCTAAACTGGATATCTGGAGAAGGTATGCCATCAAAATGATTATTATTATGTTTGTTATTTTAGAATTTCAAGTAGAAGAAGTCTCCTGGCCAGGGATCAGAACGCTATAAAGCAGCAGCATGCACACAAGAAGTAAGATTAAGATGGACTTTATTGATCCCAGAGGGAAGTTCTGCTGCATACAGTAGAGAGAACATAGTGTACAGATGAACATACATATGGTGCCAAACAGACAAAGCGCAAAGACAGAACATGTGCACACTAATTGAACGTACACAGCATATAAAATTAAGACACAGTACATTAATAGAATATCCTTACTATATATCCTTACTATATTAGAATATCCTAACAGAATACTATAGTATTACAGAAAAAAAAGATAATAATAAATTAGCGAATGGAAAAGTATGTGAAGAAAGCTATCAGTGTTACTCTTTGGCTAAAATGAATACTCTCACGAGGTCCTGCGAGATACAGGGTATGCAATGGACAGAAATGTTTAGTCTCCAGCTTTCTGCTGTACTCCAGGCCTAAGAGGGGGTTGACAGGCTACCTTGACAGCTCCTTAGAGAGCAATAATCAGTTGGTTTCCATTGACAAATCCCTCTGGATTCGGTAATTATGTGATAAGAGCTTCTACCCTTGAGAGTCTGGGATTTTAAGTGTGCTCCTGTCCGACTTGAACGGGGACAGCTTCGGCTTTGCAGCCGGGCTCCCAGCAGCGCCACCCGCAGACGCCAGCGTGCTGCTGCACGTGGGCCAGTGCTCAGAGACACCCGCGCATGCGCGACTGCGCATGACTGCGAGCTGCCGATGATCAGTCTGAACCCCACGGGCCCTACGACCTTTCCCTGTCGAAGAAGGACACTCTTTCCTGTCTGCCATAGTAGTCCCCCGCCCCCCCCCCCGCCTCTCTTTTTCCATTGAATAATGCCTCAGAGAACCTGAGACCCCACCAGAGAGGAGCCAGGGGGATGGGGGGCGGGGGGGATGGGCTGATCGATAGCTCTTAACAGCAAAGCAGCCCTGGATCTGGTTTTTTTTTAATCCCACTTACGGGAAGGCTTATGCTCTCAGATGGTTATAATAGCTTGTTCTCCATATGCACATGCGTACCAATTTCCAAGCTAAGCCTCTTCCTATCACAGAAGGAACCTACAGCAATGAGAATAGCTAACTTGTTTATTGCTTTTGTTTATGGAGCAGTTGGTGCTAAACAAAAATAATTACGTTAATATACGACAACATCGTAGAAAAACTCCCTATATCGTAATGCCGATAAATCTGGGAAACCATTGATGAGTTTCAAGAACTAATTCTAGGGGTCATGCTATGACCTCTTAGCTTCAATATCCTGCAGCATCAAGCTCTCAGAAGAAGGATGAAGGTTAACAGAGCCACAAGCAGGAACAAAGAGCAAAATGAGAAACGCTAGAGCTCGAGGGCAATATCCAGTTTGGGAGACAAACAAACAAACAGTTGGCGCGCTTTGAGAAAACAAACTGCAGTGCTTTCGTCTAGCTGGATCTTTTTTTTTTCTTTTGGGCCTGACATTTGTAATTCTGTGGCTGAGACTGAATCCATGTTGTCTTAATAAATTGGAAAGTAACAAAACAATTATTTTAAACATGCAAATATATACACATCATTTGTTCTTCTGTCATAACTGGGATATCATAACAGTGGCGGTTTATCCCCCATTGTTTCAATCTTGGATGAAGATCGGCTTGCGACTTCATCAGATTCATCATAGATAATGAAATGTAGCCCAGCTCAGGGGTTTATAAAGGGTGTGGCTTTGGTTTCAACGTTGGTAGTGAGCAAATCAGCCCCGAAACTGCCGCTCCACTGAACACACTGTACTCCCACAGTATAGACAGGGACATGTCCTTACTATCTGTACCCAAATCTATGCCCTTGGGTTCACTGCTGACTGGAAACAGTTGTGAAACCAACATGCTAATTCTTTTTGACGTGTCCCTAACAGTACATTCATTCATATCAACACACGACTGCCTTTAATCCAAGGATGCCAGTCGTCAAACGTTTAAATAAATGCCAGCTTATTTTTATATTATGCTTTTCTTGTTATTTCTTGCACTCTTTCACCCTTTCGCTCCTTCTTTCACCGTATGAACAGTCTTGATGTCAGTATCATAACAGTTGCCTCATCAATCTGTAAGCACAGACACACGTTCGTTCACCTAGATTCTACATATGAAGTTGTTCCAGAAATAAAACGTAAATAGGCCTAATGATTTTCTATATTAAAAATCAGCCTGCCTCCATTGCAACATCCCCTGACACACAGGAGCCTACTCAAAGCATCAAATTGCTTAAAACCAAATGTTTCTAAATAAAACGTTTTTCACATAAAAAAAACCCCCAAATGTTAATAACATTTTGTCGAAAAAAATAACCTTGAATGAATAATCCCATTCATTCTGCATAAATGTGAGGTCCTTGTGTCTAATGCTGCCTAGTGTTTGCTGCTAAATTAATAGATTGACCTTGAAATCCCCGAAAACCTGATGACGACTCCACACACAGACACACACACATAAACCATTACAAAGCCCATATTTGGCAAATCGCAGGAGAAGCAGTAAAGACTTCTTCTTGGCGACGTTGGCATTGACTTTCTCCCTTAAATATCTTCTTTTTCGGAAAATGCACTAGAGTATATAGCGTAATCCATGCATCGATAGTCCGAGCAGGACTGTTCATTAACACAGTCTGCTCTTGTCCGTCAGCCAGGCTCCTATAGGTCTGCTATTAACGCCTGGGAGGATAATCAATTATATATATAAAAAAAGAAACTGGATGTCTGATACGGAACTGTAGGAAATTTGCACACACTGGGGGTGGTCGTCCGCATAATTTGTACGGTAGACAAATTAGATATCCAGGCACACATAAACAAGGCAGTTCTCATTCAACGCACGGCGCTGGTCTGCACACTAGGATTCGGTGACAATGACCGTCAGTCCGCATAGTAAGTGATAAAAAGACCTAATTTAAGGTCCCGATATCTCCGTTTGTATTGGTTGCTTGAGTTCGACCTAAACCAGGCGTCTATTTTATTATTATTATTATTATTATTATTATTATTATTATTTTGCGACTATAACGACGCTTAAATAAGCAGGTAGGCCTATCCGGGATACGCCACAGCTGGTTTCAGGTTGCTGTCATGTTGATGGACAGGTACGCGATTACAAAAAAAACAAAACAAAAAAAAAACTGCAACAACACTGATTATCATGCAGACTATCTATCTGAAACCTTGGTCGTGGACTGCATGTATAAAGCGCTCCCCTCATTATCCCGAACCTTTAAACGCCCCCAACTCCGCACCCACCCCATGATTAAACAAGTTTTTCACTTTGAGGTAAGGCTACAGGTAAACTCTCCACTTCAATCCGTACGACTGACTGTTTGCATCGGGATGTGCCAAAAGACGTGGCGTGCAGTAAAGCTATTGCACCATAAGCTTAAAAAAAACGACTGAGCACAAATCCCAAAATAGCACGAGCCTTGTTAAATATTTCAGGCACTCCACAGTAGAAGGGAGAGGAGAACCTTTCCGCACCATAAACAAAAACACAAAGAGACGGAATTATAAGCACAACCTGAATAAAAGGGTGATACATTGATTATTCTTTTAATGAGTGTGCGCTGTTTTGGGGGAGATGGCGCAAATGTAAAATGACTACTGCTTTGGAATGGCAAAACCAAGTAAAATGACACAGCAGAGGCTCGCTTACTAAATCCTAGTGGCTCGTTTTTGAAGGTCTTACCCACCCATCTTTGCCCTTTTGAAAATGCAAATATGTCCCAGGTAAATTATATCTCTCTATGATTATCAGTTAATCACCTTACTTTGGATCCTCTGGGTCGTGGTGTAGCTCAACCTGACGTACAAGGGGAAAGAGGGGTCGGCTTGCGCTTTGTTGTTTTCATTTACTTATATATCATGTTTACTAATATTAACATACCCCAAAAATGCACACATTATATCAGAAACAAACGCTAATGCTCAAATGTGTTCTGATGTTCAGCCAAGCTCTTAGAATCTTCCAAGTCGAAGCTGAGATTCCCTGGTGTCTGCAGAACACAAGGTTGTTTGTTCTGGTTAAAACCAAACACAGCATATCGCTCTGGTATAAGAAGCCAAGACGTCGACTGGAAAGCAAGTATCATTTCAGAAAGTGACAGCACTTGTAATGGAACTTTAAGTAGCTGAAGTGACAGCTTGTTTTCGCTCACTCTGTATATGTACGCGGCTTGAACTAGGTCAGGCCAATCAATTCCTTTCACGGGAGCTATGATCTGTTAACGGACATATTTCAACACCAGGAAGGAGAGGAACAAGGGAGCGTGATTATATCTTTAAATGGAGGCTTTCAGTTGCAGAACTCTTCACTCTTTCGCTGTTTAATACTGACAGCGCTACCCTCCCAGCCCGCGACCAGCTGAGATCAGCTGATCGGCCACAATTACGGACACGTGAGCGGAGGACTGGAAACCACAAGAACTCTCGGTTTTCCGGGCACCTCGCACAACACTATTCAGCAGCTTTTTTTTTGCTGCCTTCAACCTCCCACCGCTGTCTCTACGGTGTAAATGAGGAGGGGTGGGCAGGGAAAGCGCTGGATATTGGGTTTTTTTTCCCCGAGTCTTCGGATGTGCAAGCGTCAGTCCTTGAGTCTGTAATTTATGTGAGCCTTCACCCCCTCCCTACCTCCCACCCAGCAATGAGCGACTTCCTTCGGCGTCGGGGTTGCTGGCTAGTTTTCATTATCGAAAGGACCCTTCCCTCTCTTATTAGATCTGCACATCCAGGAGCGCATTAGAAAAATTAAATACGGGATATGAGTCATCGTCTCAGCCTTGGCAGCTGCTGTGCTGTGAGTTCTCTCCATCTCTCTCTCTCTCGTCCTGTGCACCCGACTCTGGACCCGACTGATTCGTAGGACACTGGCGGCTCGGGCTAGCTGACAGTTCCTGTCCTCCATTGCCGTCCGAAGTGGGCCAGATCCGCGTGTCATTCTGTCGTGTCCTCCGTGGCTGGTGACGGCGACACAAAGCCCTTCCTTGTGTTTGGGGAGACGGACACTGGGGCCTGCACAGTGGCACTCTGTTGGTGCGTGCATTCCGAGGCCGCATCGGCGAATAAAGATCCAGATTCACATGCGCCCACGCAAAACCCCGCCCCACCATCGCCGAAGCACAGGAACGTTCTTCATCGCCCGTGGCATTTAAGCATCTTCTGGGACAATTTCATATGTAGAAATGTACTGTTTTGCTTCTTGCTGTAAGACCACATGTTATTTTGACAACAGAAGTGCTGTTTTGTGATGAAATTATAAAAGCAACATTGTAATGAATTTATTAATCTGCCACAAAACTAAATATACATATATCAGTTTATATATTAAAACAACACTATATTACTGGGTGAAAGTAATATATAGAGAATGCAATACAGACGCTCCCCAGGATACGATGGTCCGTGTTACGATATTTTGAATTTACGGTGGATAAATGTTTTTTTTTTTTTTCACTTTCAGTACATTATTCAATAAGTTACATGAAATATTCAACACTTTATTGTAAAACAGGCTCTGTGTTACTGATTTAGCCCGACTGTAGGTTAATGTAAGTGTTCTAAGCATGTTCTAGGAAGGCTAGGCTAGGAAATTATGTAGGCCTATTTTAGGTTAGGTGTACTGTATTAAAATGCATTTTCACCTTACGATATTTTCGCCTTATGATAGGTTTATCGGAACATGACCTCATCATAACATGGGGAGAGACTGTATTCATTTCTAGAAATACTGGAATTTTATACTTTTTTATTCAACTCATCTGTGGGAAGGTGAACACCTCACATGTTCAGACTAGTGTCTTTAAAAAAAAAAAACCTAAAAAAAATGTTTCATACATGAAATGCACAGAATTAAATTAGATGTAATGTCTGTTTTAGAAGATGAAAATGCAAACTGGTTGGGACAGAGGTCAGGGGTGGGCGATCAGCTGCATCTCCATGGTGATTGATCCCCCAGCCGGAGACTAGAGCACTTTGGGTAATGAAAGCCAGCTGACCCTGATTAGTGTGGATTCATTAAGTTGAAATAAGGTCAGCTGAACTGCTTGGTAAAACATATGTGCCAGCTTAGGTGGGTTCTGGGCACCATGGTTTACCCACAGTGCTTTGGGACATTTTCAGTTTATCTTTGAGCGGGTCTCTGCTAGTCCTTCTTAGAGGAAAAAACAGAATTTTGCTCCTTGTTTGAGGACTCTGTCTTGGTCATCTAAGCTACAAGACTGAATGGAAATAAGCATTAATATAACCTATACGGCACTGCAGATCTTGGGTGAAAAAGAATGATCGATTTAATGGTAGTAAATAGTCGTGACCAACTATGGGAACTGAATGAGGACAAAAGGTACCAGAAACTGTCAAAAGGCTTAATATTACTATAGATTATAACTAGAATGATTCTGTTTCAAAGATTCTGAGAGTCAATGGACCCTGTGTTCTGGAGATCATACCAACCACAGTGAATCGCCCAATAGACTATCATTAAACAATGAGGAATTATTTTGGTGTAATGAGTAACACTATAGCACAGTAACGTATGTTTTGGTTGCTTTGCTGCCGAAACGCAAAGCGTTTAACTCTGTCACCCGAACACCCAAGGAAGGGGAGGAACAGATGTAAGTATCTGTGGAAGCACCCCGTTCATTAGTCACAGATGCCACAAAGTCTCCAGAGATAAAGCTGTCACCCCCCGCCCCCCCCAGCAACACTACCTGTAAGATGTGCAATCGCACGACAGATGAGTGTATGGGTGTATAGAGACACAGTTAAAGGTAGCTCAGAGCGATCTGTCAGCTGCCATCTGCATGACAATGAAGGACAGAAGCTTGTCCTGATTCTGTACTGCATGAAATAATCGTGAAGTCATGCCTAAGGACGGAAGGACGGCTACAGGGACAGCGCTGGCTTTTGTTTTTCCTCAGCAGATGACCCGATTTTGCCAGTGCCCGACCACGACGCCTCTCTCCCACTTAAAGGGGATGCCATTTGACCCAGATCCTCTGCAGAACTGCACATTAGGGATGAAGAAACACAGCTCATGCTAAATTCAATTATGGGCTAGTTGCCAGCATGTTGGTTTGCTGACTGTAATACTGGGATGTGGGTTTGTTTTTTTTTTTTTATTATTATTTTTGTTCAAACCAATTTCCTCGGAAAATTGGTCCCAGGCTTCTTATGGAACCATTTTTTTTTAGCTTAATTGTGTAATTTTTTTTATTAGCTAAAGAAGCAGGTGATTCATTACTTCTTAAAATTTTTAGGGCAACTACATCACGAGCATTATTGTCATTTTAAACGTGTCGGTTTGCCTGATGATGAATTCAAACTTCTGACTTCATAAGAACTAAATTTCATTTTTTTTTTTATCATATTGCATTTGTGGAAAATGCAAAAACTATCTATAACATGAATACAGAACATGACAAATGGCACATGTTAAATAACACAAAGGCCCATCTTTTTAAAGCCATTTGAGGGAAGGTTTTGACTTCTAATTAAACTGACAAGTATAGCGGACACCTGTTTGCAAATAGATTACCTGTCATTTTGAATTTCAGAAATGCAATGGGAATCTGTCAGTTTGCACCTGGAAGAAATAAAGCATGCATTTTCTTAACAAAGGCATGTTTATTTGGTTTTGTTATATTCAACACTACTGTTGAAGTGTAAAATTGCAGTGGACTATGCTACAAGACAGTTTTGTATGCAGAATTTTAAAAAACTTTTAACATTTTAACATTTTAATTTTCATTACCGGGCATGCCTGCAGTTATATAATCCATACACATTACTGAATTATAGTCTTCCGCAGTTTGTCTTGATTATTACCAAACGAATGTGTGCACTGGCTATACTGACCAACCGACAAAGGTGAACTGAAAATGAGTCGAGGCTGAGAGATCATTAACTTCAGAGCACTTAGAGGTCTCTAAGGCATAACAGCTAGGAGGACAAGGCTAGAGATTTCCCTTTAGACTCAGAAGTTAGTAACTCACAGGTTAGCAACTAACATCTGGGAACAAGAGGCAAAATTTGTGCTTATACAGCAAGCAAGATATTTTGCATTAAAATTCTAAGTGCAGTGCAAAGAATGAGCTATGAAAGGGCCTGTTCTGTGAAGTGATGACGTAAGCGATGGGTCTCTGGTAAACTACAGGTCTTTGTGTTTTTTGATCATAGTTTGGTGCTGATTTCCACAAATTAGAAGCATGACTGAAGCCTGTACCATGAGGATCTACACAGTCATCAGGAAGAAGACAAGGTGTAAATTTAAGCACGTTATTGGAAGCTGGGAAAAGCCTTCTGGGAATTACCCAGTGCTGAAGTTTTCAATTAAAGAGCAGCTGGAAAGTGTCATGAGGAAGGAGAGAAACCACTAATGTATATTTCATAGGACCATGTAGTCACGGAACCTAGACTGGGGAAATGCCAACTGGTCATGGTCTTTGTGGACAAACCACAGCTGCATCACCCTCAGTTACCCTGAATTATCCTGACTCTTTAAACTGAGGCTCAATCAATCCTTATTAGTCTAATATACAGTAAGTTTGGAGTGCTAGATCATTTTCCATCCTTTTCTCTTGCAGACACATTTAAAACGGACGGCTCCAGAGTACTGTATATAAAGTATCGCATTTCCTTTCGCTGTTTAGCCAAGCCTGTAACTGATCCAAAGGACATTTGGGTAACTTCATTCTAATTCCCCAATATTTCAGTGATCTAATTTGACATCTTCCTAATCTGCTTCATGGAAAACTGAAATCCGTATACATCTCTAGATTTACATGATAGCACAGCTGATCCAGGAGTGGCCGCAAGTTCTGCAGTTAATAAAATTAACAGCTTTAATAAACAAGTCAGCATCGCCTGTAATGCGCTGGAAATGGAAATCTAACTCAGATGCTAAAATATATTTTTAATTAGAAGAATTCAGCAGCAGATGCAGAAATGTTAAACATAAATTTAAACTAGCAGTACAATTCGCGCTTAATGAGAAAATGCTTTATTTTGATTTCAGATAGTTTGTGGTCCAGCAGTACATTGCATGGCATATTATTTTTATGATAATATTACCATTATGCTAATATCAGACATAGAGCGTGTGTGATGAATCATTATGTGCTACCATAATACTGTGTAATGACTGTTTTCCCGGCGAATAAAACACGCTCCTCCATATGCGATTGTCACCCTTCCTTTTGGCGCTGCTGTGCCTGAGGAAAGTTGTCTGGTTCAAGGTGCGCGGGCTGCACATCTCTTAAAACAGATCGCGGACTGCCAGGAAAGCGAAAAAGGGATGGCGGAAAAGGGAAGGAAAAAAAACAACTTGCCAACACCGATGGGTGGGTGAAAGGAGAGGTGGAGAGGGAGGCAGGAGTGGCAGGGCTGACAGTGATGGGTGAAGAATCCCAAGTGAAGCAGACGCGAGAGACTAAAAACAACCCGCAGAAATCAGCTCTATGTATAGACCCAGATAAAAAAAGTGAAAAATATCTCCCATAAAACGATAACATGCTGATAGCAGGTCATGAGAGACAAGCTCAGCTACTAGCGAATGAGATACAGTGAGTTTCTGGGAACTGTGGGTGTCGTTTCCCAGCACCTTCACCAATGCAGTGTAAAAGAAACAGGCTGCGTATGGATGTTTTTTGTTAATCGTGTTTTTAATTAAAATGCACGTAGGTGAACAACACGATGTATCGACCCTGAGGCCAGTGGGACAGGCAGCCGATCTGATCCGCCGCTTATGGCAACTAAATCAACGAGTCTGATAGTTTACTCAATGCAATATTCACGGTAGATGGCAATTTCCCCAGCGAAAGCACTGCCTTGAAGGAAATGGCTTAGAACGGTACGTGACTATAGCCACAGGCCCTTCGCGTCGAATTTACCATGGTACCCCTTCCATGCAGCAATGAGGAAAAGGAACGAAAGGGAAGAATCCTGAGCTACAACAGTGAACAGTGAAATGATCTTACTGCTTCCTTTGAGATTTTTTCCTTTGAGTCTTCTTGCGTTGCAATATTCAGAAGTGGTCTATCTTCTACAAGATCATTTAATCGAAATACAGGTACGTCAGATCTGGTTTTAAATTTGCACAAGTAATGTCTGGTGACATATTTATTTTTCTAATCTTATAAATACAGGGTCTGAAACATGAAACAAATTCACTAAATATTTAACAGGACTAGACTACCTGAAACAGTCCTAGACTACCTGAAATGTTTGCCTATATAACTACAATATCGAAATCATACAATAATAAAACTAAGGAGAAATAAAGCAATCTGCTTGCAGTTCTATGTTTCTGTATCAAGAAATGATCTGTATACCTTTAAATTATTTAAAGACTACTGTTTACTACTGATCAGTAGTACTTTGCCACAACGGTAAACAGATGTAAACATTGGTAGTGCATCTATAACTTTGAATCACAAAACAGTATCAGCAAGCAAGAAAACAAACAAATATCAAGAAGAATATTAGCATTAATGATACTGATTTACCATGAGTCATGAATCAAAACAAATAAGTGACAGTCTGCGAAGCCGCATGCGCCCGGGACTCAAAGCTCACTGTAACCCAGAATCCCTTTCTTTGTTGTCCTGATGTACTAAAAATAGGACAGCACTTTGAAATGTAAGTATACACGAAAAAAAGATTAAACTTTTGTTATAATCTCTAATCTAGGATCAGATAACGTCCGCTGCTTTTGTGTCTTATAAATCCCGTCTCAGTTAAAACCATTCATGTAGCCTATCGATGCATCCGTGGTTTCGATTTTACCGAAATTTTTATTTGATTATGCTCAACCCACCCTTTTCAGTACGTGTGTATCACTCTGAGAGACATCCCTCGTGCTTTTTACATCTTGCCTTTGAACATAAACAGTACAGAGAAGATTCCACGATTTTCAGTTTTATTCTAATAAGGTGGACGTTATTATCACCGGGAAGCTTCAGTATGTAGCCTATAGATCATGTAATACATATTAATTTGATGACAGTTTCACACAAACAAAATTAACCTCGGGGAGCTATATTAACATACTAGGCATATAGCCTACATACTATAAAACAACTAATTGGATTGTCATACTTTGCAATCGATTAAATTTATCATAGACAAAACATCACTGATAAATAGATATTAAATCAAATATAGCACACTTACTCCGTATTCATCGGGTGTACTAACTTGAGCGACGCACTGTTAACCAAGCAGCAACGATTGGGTCTGAGGATTTAAATGCTGTTAAGTGTCACAATATGTTATCATATCATATCCTGAATTATACGGTGCCATTTAAAACTGCATTTACCCTTTGCCTTTTATTATACTGTATTGTACATTAAAAGATGTTATTACAATAAACAAGAGACAGAGGTTATGCAGATGGTATCGGGATTAACGATACGTTTTGATAAGGCATCCGAAAAAGCTAGAGGGCATCTTTCTATAAATCAATGTTGTTGTTTTAGTTAAACATTCTTAAGTAATGCATAGCTGAGGATCGTAAAAAGCACAACATATCGTACACTGTGTTACATTTATCGAAACATCAGTGTTCTCTTATACCCCAGAGCCGGACACTAATCACTCTAAAAGTCTGTCACTTTTTTAACCAGAGATTGCAAGTGTTCCAAAGTTTATCTTTTTTTTTTTAAATTTTAATTATGCCAATGATATCAGGTTTTACTATGAAATAACAGTTGTAAGTCGTTAGAAATATCCGCAGTCTATATTTTATTTCATTATTTGTTCAGCGTAATCTAGTTGGGATTTCGGATGCATAATAACAATTGGTTTGTCTGAATATCCAACGCCGCCATAAAGACTTTAAGTCCTGTTAGCTTGCATAAAGTCCAGTTCTATCTCTGTCTTTCAAAGCGACACGCCAGCGAAGCAAGATAATATTCAATTACCATAAAGATCCCCGGAAAACAACAAAGTGACTGTTCGGCCTAATAAACCATTGTATTCCGAGAACATCTGCCGAGATGGAGCCATATGGCCGGAGAATCAGAGCACAGCTTATCCCCGATGCAGACCACTTTGCATCTGCTAAACAAACGGAGAGAGCCGTCGGAGCTTCCCGTAAGCGAAATATAAAGCAAAGGATTAGCGTAGTAAAAACGCTCGAAAACGCCCCACTGGACTCGATTACGGCGGTCGCGGTCTGCATGAAATGATGGTTAAAGGGTAATACTATAGGTAAGGCATGTCAGCGTCCATCTCCAGTTGTTGAAAGTTCAGCGGAGAAGGGGCTACTCGCACACAGGGGATGACGCTCCGGAGAGCGCTCACAGAAGTGGGCTAACATCACGGCATAGACCCGACACTCCGAGTTACGATCTAGATTGGACTAATGATAATAATAAGAATACGAATAATAAGACAAACGTTTTGTTGCATGACTGGCGAGTGAAAATAAGACATCTAAAAATGCGTTATTATCAGCTTTTACGTGAATAATGCGATCTTACCTGTTTACATGCGGAGGTATAACACGGCCGGGACGACAAACAACCAGATATATATATATATATTATATATCCTTAGCTGATGTCCACATTGTCAGTAAGAGGCTTT
Source organism: Gnathonemus echidnorhynchus (assembly GCA_026776725.1). NCBI lineage: Eukaryota > Metazoa > Chordata > Actinopteri > Osteoglossiformes > Mormyridae > Gnathonemus > Gnathonemus echidnorhynchus. The sequence goes on from JAODJU010000130.1 coordinate 3,881,377, forward strand.
CACTGTAACAAATAATCCTGATGCTACTGTGTAACAATAAACCCC
>JAODJU010000130.1:3881475-3900083 GCA_026776725.1 Gnathonemus echidnorhynchus
GGGGGCGGGGGGAGGGCAAGGCTGTGGAACTATCCTATCCAATTACAGCAGACAAATGAGAAGCTAAATGAAACATTCTGGGTAGGACCGTGCACCAAATTGTCATGTATAAAACCTGTCTGTCTCCCACCGTATGCCAAAAACAGCCGGTGGGGAATCACTCACAGGTCCGACTCTCTCCGTCGGCGTAGCCTCTACTCTGCCACCTATCTCACAAATTATCCTATCTCACGGAAAGGATGAGTCAAGCATTTCCATGTCACTGCCGTGTAAATTAGCCTTTATGAAGTATACTTGAATATTATTGAATTTCACCACATGGATGCCTGTTGGTCTTTTAATTGTGTTGTATTTCCTTTGACGTTTACGAAGAATAACATGTTATCAGCAGATCGTGTAGGCATTAATCACCAAATTTGCGAATCGCCAACGCTTTTTAAGTGTAGGCATCAAAGGTGTAAGCAATCAAACGATAGTTGTCAAACAAATCTGAAGTGACAGTTTGAATGACTAACAAAGTCATTCCATATTTGTCAGCATTGAATAATTGTGTTAGACTGAAGTAAATTTGTAACCGTATAGCTGAAGTGTTTTTACGCAGCGTTAGCGAATTCAGTAGCAACCGTTGGTATGTACTGCCATCTAGTGACCATAAATTATTTAAACTTCAAGAGAAGAAAGATAATTATTCTTATGATACAGGAATCCCTCTTGTGCTTTTCTTTTACCATAAAACAGCTAAGGAGTAATTCTCACACTAAGAATAACTATAATTACAACCAAAAGCTGTATGTTTTATAGGAGCAGATGTACTGAATGCAAATCAGGTTCGTTTTTCGTAATAGCTGTTGTTCTTACACAAACTGTATAATTAGCGGTATTGTCTTCAAATGGTTCAGTTTTCCTTCTGATTTATGCATGTTAGTCTTGTGTCTTTAAAGGGAAGCTGAAGGAAATATTGAAGGGCAGCTCAGACACTACTCTCAGTACATGATTAAGTCAACAGTTAAGTGCGCAAGCCAAATTATACCCGCAATAGCTAAGCGAAGTGTTCTGCTAGCACATACGATGCCCATGACTGTCAAAAATGTCTCTTTCAGTGACAGCGATGTTTGCTGTTTACTGATGCATTCCTGTGAAAGGAGACCTCAACGATTCTGAGTGGCAGGTAGCTGCTGCTGGTAGGTCCTTCACAATGCTCTTGACGTCCAGGCTCATGTGCATGAACTGGCAGCCCCAGGCCAAGTATCTTCTCAAGGGGGAATTGGGCATTTCCAAAGTGGGGGAGGGGGGAGTGGTCTATCATAGTCTGGGTACAATTGGAAGATCGATGTCCTGCTGCAGCCTGTATCCCATGATGCAGCACTCATCTCGTTTGGGGCTCAGAGGCTGTTTTCCTGGTTGCTTCACTCACCACGTTGCCCGTCCGCTTCATCACGCCATCGTCCATATCCTACAGAGCCCCCCCCCAGGCTCGTCTGCCAAGGTTGCCATGCCAGCAGTCGCCAAGATGCTGGTGTCAACCACAGGAACTCTTCGAAAGACGCCTCCAGATTTCAGCTGAATAGTTCCGGGCCGTTATTGACCCTCCTGTACAGAGTATCATATTGATCTACTGTTTCCGATGGACGCGAGTATACAGAGTCAATTTTTCAAGCCGTACTTTCATTTGATAAATTGCTGTTAGGTTACGAAATGTTTTTGATTTCCATTTACTTGTTAATATTCATGCTCAAATATCTATGTAGAACACGTAATTGTAGATATACTGCCGTATGACGTAAATATCAAGCTATCATTTATTTGCACCTTTCGCACACATCAGATGGTTGTGATGGTGATTTGCAAACAAGATATAGGAGATTGTTTTTTGTTTTTTTTTCCACAAGGATTTGCATTGCGGTCACCGCACACCAGTACCGCACAGGTGCAGGACGGTGTGGTGTTAGGTTACGATCTGTGAGGCGCTTCTCTCAGCGAGGCCTTTTGCACAGGATCAATAAAAGCCAGACAAAGAGCTGCATTTCCAAAGAGGCTTCTGATATTTCCCAGGAGACCATAAAAAAAAAAATAATAAAAAGTCAGAGCGTGCTTAGCTCTGAATGGTCATCCACGTTGTTTTTGTCCCAACAAGGCTAACATGTCACTCGATTAGAGCGTCAGCAGTGACAGACTGGCCAACAGCTGGTCCGTGTGGGAGGACCTGCCGGGCAGACTGAGGAATAAGGTTTCAGGCCTGAAGGCGTGGTATCAATCATGAGCACGCAATAAGAGCCCCCTAAGCCCTTGTGGAATGAATGCCTGCTCCTTATGCCTTTTGTAATTCAGCCTAAACATAGCAGAACAAGAAAGGGTGTGTAAATAGCAAAGACAAAGGATAAGAGAGAACAGAAATGTGGGGATGGTGCTGTCCCCACAAAACAGGCTATAAACCACACTCGCAGCAATGGAAGTGTCTGACTTAAAGAAAATATAAAACTAGCATGCTTGCCCTGGAGTATGATGCCCTCTGTTGGTCAGTAGAAGATTTGCAGCTTTCAGCTGGTGAAATACAGGCTACAGACAAAATAAAAGAGGTGTCATATTACAAGCTGTGCCATCAAATGGAGAAGAGGATAACTGGTCACTTGTCTGTCTGTTATTTTGAATCTTCATAATTATGCAGTTGTGACATGATTAGACTCTTGGATTTTACACACAACTGTGGTCATCAGAGTCAATAACAACCTTCTGGAGGTCAAGTTTAGGATTTAGACACTTATGGAAAGAGGGAACATATTACTCCTCTTCTACCGAGACACTGACTTCTTCAGAAACTCCTCAAACAATCCCTGGAATGCTCCTCGAAACTTGCGGCCACAGCTGTTGCTGGTCCACGGCTAACCCAGAGGCGGCCGCTTTGATGAGACGCAAATTAGTGCGTCTGAGGTCCTGCCGACATTCTGCTCAGCCGCGTTTCGCGTGACACCGGCGTGTAGCAGTCGCCACCCCTGTCTGAGCACAAGCTGGAAGCTGAATAATTCAGGGCCAGCAGAGTACCTGAGCGCCGTGGCCTGAATGCTGTAGGTGAAGTACAAAGAGCGCCACGGATGAAAATGCAAGGAGGGAGAGGGGCGTGTGAGAAAATTGAAAGAGTCAGTGCTGCAGTGTTAAGCTCCGCTGCATCTTTATATGCTTTGTAGAGGAGTAGATGACCATAATCTCTTCATAATTATGATGATGTGTACAGAAGGGTTGCTGTAAGATTTTAAAAATGAAATCCAATGCCTTTTAACACCTCAACAAAGACTAAATGGTGCTATTATATGTGTGAGGAGGAATATATCAGGCATGATATCTGTCCATGTGCAACAGCCATACTCCTCTCATGAAAAAGTCTCACGTTTTGCCCAGAATTACTAGATTCAAATAATTTAAAAATCAGGGAAGAGGGTTTCCTAATGTTGTGAGCCTGTAGGTTGTACTGCTGGGAGATTTCAACAGTTTTCTGCCTTCGATTTGAAATTTAAAACAGAAGGAGAGTATTTGAGATGGAGAAGAAGAATTGAGGAAGGAGTGCAGATTAAAGGAGAAGGTGTAAATTTTCAGCTCCTTTGTTCTTGAAATACGGCCTTTTAAAGGCAGCGGCTGCAAACTGGAATTTTCTTATTTTCTAAGTCCAACTCCTGGGAACAGCAAATCATGAAAAAATACAAAGTACAGTTGATTTGTGGTGAAAGAATCCAGTGTTCTTTTGATGTACCACACAATTGGTAAATGAAGATTTTTTTGTGATTCTCAGTGAGTTCCAGTCAGCCTGCATCTTATGTGGTTTTCGATAGTGCAGTTTTGAACAATGACGGTTTGGAAAAACACACACACACAGACAGACACACACAGGTTTGTAATTATATCTTTATGGGGACTTTCCATTAATTTCTAAGGGGAAAAAACTCTAATACCAACATGAAGCCCTACCCAGCACTAACCTTAACCATAGCCAGACAAAATACATGACTTTTGGCATTTTTACTTTTTTGATTGCATTTGATTGTCATGGCCTGAAAAATGAGCTCCACTTTAAAAAGAGAAACTCTGAGCTATTAGTTAAGTTCTCCCCAAACAAGCTTGATGGGCCGAATGGCCTCCTCTCGTTTGTAAATTTGTTATGTTCTTAAAAACCAAATGTGCGCCACAATGTAATATAAGCCTAATCCACACACACACACACACACACACATACATATATATATATATACGTACGCGGTTATGGAATATCACGGTGGGTTGTGGAACCAATTGACCACATAATATGCGACAGCATTGTAACATTTCTTCTCAAGGGCCTACACTCCAAATTTGGTTTTGCCCCTATTTTCATGCCCCTTTCGGAAAGCGGTGGGAGTTTGTGTGAATTCCAGGCGGTTCAAGACAAAACCACAGAGCAAGAATATAATTAGCAAATTGTTCTGGCAAAATATGTTATTATTATTAAACCATATATTGGCCCTCAGAATCGCACTTGTTGAAAAACTACAGAACGCTGAACTTGATTGAGCACTTGTTGTGATTGCTTCTGTATTGCATGCTATTGAGGTCCAGTAGGAGCAACAGATGAATAGATTTAATTTGAGAATTGAGTGTCTTAATCCTCATTGAACCTAGTTTGAATGTCTTTCAACATGTTTTGCATCTAGCCTCGAGCAATTGCTTGTCGATGCCAACCAGTCTCCCATTCATCCACCAGACGCTGCATTTGCATTTGCCAATTTTTACGGGCTGCCCCCCAACCGAGCTGGAACATACTTAAGAATTGTAAGGAATGCAAACCTGCAAAAACTGAAGAAATTCTAAGAATTATATTCTGGTTATATAGTACGCTTACTCAATAAGGCTTCAGGCAGATTGTAATACCTAAAAGCAAAAAAAAAAAAAAAAACAACATTTTAAAACATTTTGTGACCTTAAATTTTGAAGATTTTTTTTTTTCCACGAGTTGCAGGAGCAGGTCTGGAGAGAGGAAACCATGCGCATCTGAAACAGCCCCTGGTGCCACTGGGCTGCTAATGAAGAGTCCATTAGCAAAGCAGAGGGCAGGTCAACACTCCTCGACGATGGAGGACGACCTTCAGCTGATGCATGAGCATGTACTGCAGGACGAGCTCTGCATGCATCAAACCTAGACATGCTCCGACATAAACATTTATGCTGGTTTTCATTGACAAAAAGACAAAGCAAATTAGGCCTCTGTTTTTGGTTATTTTGCTGATGTTGATGTCTACCATTTCTGCTGGTATGTTGGAAAAAAAGGAAAAAATAGAGGAAATCAGTTCAGCGATAAGGATGGTTCCACTGTGCCCCAAGCTAAGTGCAGTGTAGACCTACTGTAGGAACTGTGAGAGAAAAAATTCTAGTAGATAATCCTTACTGGGGGTGTTTCTGCTGTGTTTGGGTCCGTAGGCAGGGCTTCTTGAATGACATCCATTATTTCCCATCTGGCCACAACCCAGAAGGAAGATATCTGGCATTGAAACTGTGAAAGGTGAGTAAGTTGTTCAAATTGTTGAGATGAAGCATTAACCTTGATGTTTTTTGAGCTTGAACTATGTGTGACCCTGAACTAAATCTCACAAACAAACGGGTGAACCACTCCTTCCAACAAATCCATATCCAGGAAATCCCTGGGTTAAGAAAGTCCGACTTACAGACAACTTGTACTTACAGACAACTTGTAGTCTGTGAAAAAGCTTAATACATTAAAAATTAGAGTGTGATACGATGGATACAATAATAACGAATGCATGCACTTTGTGATGTATGTGAAAACATTGCACGGCTTCAACGATTTGTCGACTTGACGTACAGCACCACAGTGCTTCCCAACCCAGGCCTTGGGGACCCCCCCAGAGAGTCCATATTTTTGTTCCCTCCCAGCTGCCAACACACCCATGTCATTGGCTGGAAGTCGGGGGGAGCAAAAATATGCACTGCCTGGGGGTCTCTGAGGCCTGTGTTGGGAAACACTGCAGTACCATATGTAGTTACTTTTATTATTACTGTATAATAATTATTATTATGTACTGCATTATTATTTTTCTGACTTAACTACAAAATCGACTTTACAAAGGCAGACTTAGGAAATGGATCTCGTTCGTAACATGGAGGCTGCTATGTCACAATTCCTCTCCTGGCTGTAACTTGCAAGAGAATAAGACACAGGGAAGAGTTTAGGAGGGGACTGGTGAATTTAGGTAAGACCTGCTTCTCCCCCCATCTCAGAGGCATCTACCTTTTTTGATGAAAGGTATCAGGTTGCTTTAAAAGGGATGGAGAACAAAACAGGTTCGTTAAATGCTGAAAGATATCACAGACAGGTTATCCTACAATACTGTCTTAGTGTTCTTATGAATCAGGCTGGTTTGTGGAGCGCCTACTAAGCTGAATTTCCTGGTAAAGCAAGTAGAGAAATTAGCAAGGCCTAGGAAGCATCACAGTTCTTTGTTTTTCCTGGATTCTGGCAAGTTCCAAACTGCTGCCACACTGTAATCACTCATATATACTCACTCTGGTCTTAAAGCATCCCCAGGAGTGAAATACTTAATATACTTGATTGACATGCTCAGCATGATCAGCAGAATACATGATAAAAAAAAACTAGTTTACCATCTCATTCATGAAAGACTGAATAACTAAAGGTGCATTCTCAAGACCATAAGGCATAAATAAATGTTCATAGTGCCCTCTGGTGGTAATAAAAGCAATCTTCTTCACAGAGAAGATTATATGCACTGTGCAGGTTAAGACAATCACCTTGTAAACTTGTTTTCGAGCCACTGGGATCAATGGGAGTGGATATCTGAGTTTGACGGTGATGTCATTCAAAGCATGATAATCTATACAGTGACTGATGTCCCCACCATTGTCTTCTACAAAGAAATAAACTGGATGCTGCAGGCAATTTCAAGAGTCAATGAATTTTTGAGTAAGATCCTTCTCAATATATTGGTCCATGGCCACATATTCAGAGAAGGACAGTGGATAAACACATTTCTGTGGCACAGAGGTACCTGAGATAAGCTATGACATGATCTCAAGGGTGATGCTGTAGAATAGTTTGCTGAATACATCCCAGAATTCCTCAGCACCTTCACAGTGTTGGTAACCAGGGGACTCTCAATCGATAAACTTTGAGCAACTAGAGAAAGTTATACATGCAAAAATACTCCAGGAAACAAGCTGTTCCTTTTTTCCATGATATTATTGGGTCATGCTGTTCTGTCTAGGAGTGACTTAACACCAGGAGATCTCTAGAAGAATATGTGACAAGTAATTGCATGTCTTCAGAATGCAGTACTCCAGTCCATAAGATATGGGGTTCAGTCTGATGAGTGATCTGACCTTTCCCCGATGGGTTGTCTGTTCAAAGCCCTCACATGGAGAGGACGATTGATAGTCTTACATGGCACTTTTAATTGTTCCGCCAGCTTTTCATTGGTGAAACTCCCTGCCTTGCCAGAGTGGTGGCAAATCCATGGGAGACTAGGACAGGAAGGGTGAACTGACTGGGTTACGTTAACTAGAACTGAAATCCCCACATGTGCCTCAAAGGGTGTTCTCTCTCTCTTTGTCTGTCTCTCTCTCTCTCTCTCTCTCATGGGACAGAACAGATAATTTGCCTGCAGATGTCCAGCTGCTCCGCAGGACAGACACAGATGGTTTCATTTGCAATGGGTACAATCCTCTCGAGGCATAGGGGATCAATAAAGTACCACAGGTTCCGGGTCCAATGTAGTGAAGGGTAAGAAAGTTGAAGAAGAGAATAATACAACAGCCATGGGGTTTACCTGAGGGTCCTGACTACTCCTCTTCCCTCCTATTGATTAAGACAGACATGTGGATATACAGGTCCAGACAGGTGCTATCTGCTTGACAGGCTAATTCGGATTGCTAAATCGACCGTAACCCATGTCGATACATGGTGAGTAAAGCAGATTCATTCCAGCCACTCCCAGCTGTTAGAGTGTTAAATCCCAGGACATAATTAGCAGCAGTCTAATCTCCTTGTTGGAGTTCACATAATTGAGAACCAGTGTCTCTTTAGGCAGCAGAGTAGTCAAAAACGTTCTGGAAGAGTACGTGGAATTCTTCTTCAGAGTTTAGAGCTGCCCAATTCTGATGCCAGAGTGCTGTTTCCCACTCCAGGGCTCTGCCTGTAAGCGAAGAGATAAATATTTAAATCTTGACTGCATTGGACTGAAATTGTCCTAGGTAATGGACCAGTCAAATGAAGGAGGAGCTACTGTACAACCGTGGAAACAGCACAAATGGCTGATCGTGATAAACACACGTCATCGACAACTTTTCTTCCTTTTCTGCCCGCAACTCTGCAAGATCTGCCATGATCATGAGGCATTCTGTAATTAAACAGTCCAAAAATGCTTGTTGGAGATTCATTTATACAAAAATGTTCTAAGGGCAGAATGAAAAATTATTTTTTTCAGAGAGATAACCAATCAAATTGTAGAGGAGGTGGGTCCAATCAACTACGGGAGGTGGGACGAATACATGTGATTAGTTGGTCCTGGCTGCTCTAGTTGCTTGGACCCACCTCCTCTACAATCTGATTGGTTATCTCTCTAAACCAAAAATGTTTTTGTGTAAGTAAAACTGCCATTAGTTTCAAAGATCCAAATGGAACACAGTCGTTTTAGTTATTCCCAGCAAGGAATGTCAGTCGCCAATAGGTAATGCAAAATTCAAGGTCAGAACAGGGCATTGCAAATACCAAGTCCATTTCACATCCCTCACACAAGGTCAGAAAAACAGGCCAGAGTTCAGAAACTAAATGCAGACAGAAGCACAACAAGTCAAAGGTTCAGTAAGGAGCGTGCTCAATACCTCACAGAAAAAGCTGATTCAGAGAATGTCCGTATAACAAACACTGGGGTGCTTGGTATTCTGGTGAGGTAGGATGAGGTCTGCTTTGGCATGGCTGCAGGGCCTGTAGACTGGAGACAAGTGGTACATCCTCTAAGTAACCAAGAATTGATGTTAACCTAGGTATTAAGTACTTAGATGAAAATCCAGTTAGAATTCTGTCTATTCCTTCTCTTTTCAAATAAATGTCTGATGCAAATTGGGTATCGCAAAGAAAAAGGAATATAATATCCATCCATCCATCCATTGTCCAACCCGCTTATCCGGCTGGGTTGCGGGGGGTCCGGAGCCTATCCCGGAAGCAATGGGCCCAAGGCAGGGAACAACCCTGGACAGGGGGCCAGCTTATCGCAGGGCACACTCACACACCATTCACTAACACATGCACACCGGAATATAATATTTATTGTTTAATTTAAGGGATATAATATCAGACTAGGCTGGTAATGTAATGTCATAATGTCAGATTTGTTTAATCTATCAAATTGATAACAGCCCGAGAAGCTCTGTCACCTACACGTTCATGCCTTTACGATGCAGTTATGTTACACTAAGTGCTGGCTATTTAGAATTCCGTGGGCCGAATTGTTCAGGCCCTAAAGACGAAATCCACAGAACTGAATCTGAAGCCCGTGACAGAAACAGTGGAAGGCTCTGTAATTTTGACAGTCCTCAGAATGTTACCCTGGCACTTGGGGTTAATGGTAGAAAAAGAGGCAGGACATGCAGGATGATCTTCGCGGGTGGGGTTGATAGTGGGGGGAGTTGTTGGAAATCGCAGAGAGGGTGGCTGAGGCATCCTGAGAGGGGTTTCATGAGTGACGGTATTGTGAAGGAACGTAGGTGCAGAGTCTTTCTTTGTTACACAGTGGTGTGAGCGTGTGTGTCAACTTCGGGGATTATGCTAAGAAAAAAATGTCAAGTTGTCATAGACATTCACAATGGTTGACTATGCTTGGGTTTATATGCGTAGGGAGTGAAGCAGAATGTATTAGTACAGAAGGAGGAGGAGTTTAATGGAAATATAGTAATGTTTATTGCCTGTTTATTTATAACAGGATCAATAAAATCTGAAGAACACAAAAATGCTTCTCGCCAATAAAGATCTTTAGGAAGACATCTACAGATGATGCCCTCTAAAGTAACGCCCCCACCACCAGGTACAAGGATTACTGCGACCTGGCAAAATAAAAAGGTTGAAAAGATAAAATGAAAACAGGTTAACCTCAAAGGCCAGTACATTTGGGTTTGAGGATTTGCTAAATTAGTTATGTTAGTGCCACGTATGGAACAGAACAAAATAAACAGTAACAGGTGCAGCAGTTTCACTGGATTTTTAATCCTTAATTGATTTCTGTGTGCACAGTAAAAACAGAAATATCTATAACCTACATTTCTTTTTCTTTGAACTGCCCTCATTATTTCATGGGTTTCAAAGAATCCTTTAATGTAGAGTTTTTCAACTTCTCTTAAACCAGGGATTGCTGAATTTAATGCGGGTGTTTAATATTTTTGCCTATATTTGCTAGTACCCAGTAATATGTGAGAGCATTGACAAGTCTTACAAAACATTTCTGAGGACTCCCTTCAACTGCTCTGCAGATGTCGCTGGGTTGAAATCCTATTTTAGATGTTCAAATGCGTAAGGAAATAAATAAGACTTTTGATAAAGACACTTTGGTCGTTCTGTTTGTTCGTTACAAATGTGTTCCACAGGTTTTTCCGAATTTACATAAAAAAATCAGGTGTCATTTGAATAAAATAGCAGGTGCCAAAAAAACTTATTAATAATAAGGAAGTTAATGACTTTAGCACTCAGCTGGTTGGGCGATTTGTGGTTCTATACATGATATGTTATTTTGCAGTCAACAATGTGTCCCGGAGTAGCATGTGTACAGAGTGGATACCTCACTGGGTTTATACTTCCTGGCTGTGGCTTTGGGTCTTTGCCCAGGTCAGTGTAGGTTTGCTTGCTCTCCGTGTCTTTGTGTTCATTTCTCTTGGGTATTCCTCCCACAATTCAGCATGCAGTTTAGTTGGATTGGTATTCCGAAATTGTGAATGAATGAGCCTATGCCTTGCGATGGACTGTGACCCCATGCAGGGTGTCCCCTGCCTTGTAGCCTGTGGTTCCTGCCATAGATCACAACATCACTACAATCCCATCGATATATTGGGCGTCGGCGGAATGCATTGGACTGGCAACGGTTTCTTCAATTCCGGTGAACAGACGGCATATTACTCTGACGATGAGACCACCAGACGAGGAGGAGTGGGCTTTTTCGTGAACAAGAAGATTGCTAAAGCCACAGAGAGTTACCAAACAGTCAGCAACCGAATAATGACTATCCGAATCAGAGGGAAACCTTGTGATGTCCTGTGAATATACAGCCCAACAGCAGACGCACATGAAGAGGAAGTGGAAGAATTATATGGGGAACTTCAGGACGTCCTACATCAAACACATAATGTTATCTATATTATTGGTGATTTCAACTCCAAAGTGGGAACTTTGGCAGAACCAAAAATCATTGGAAGATTCGGTTTAGGACAGGAGATCGGTTGGCTCAATTTTGCCAAGAACATCAGCTAATGATTGCCATCACTTGGTTCGAATAAACCAAATGAGGATTGTACACCAGGACTTCACCAAGTGGAGAATACAGAAACCAAATCGTTTACATCCTATGTCAAAAGAAGTGGCAGAGTTCAATCTCGGCAGTGAAGACATATCCTGGTGCAGATTTTGGGTCAGTTTGCCAACTGCTGGTAGCCACAGTCAAACTTAGATTCTGCAACACCAAACAAACAGCAGCAGCTAAGAAATTTGACACTGATAAGATAAGCTCCAGCTACACCGTGGAAGTAAAAAATCAGATTCAACCTCCTCTTAATGGAAGAAAGGCACCCAGATGAGCTATGGGAAGAAGTGAAAGCATGCATTATTGAAACAGCCTTAGAACATTTCCGATCTAAGAAACTATCAAAATCAGCCCAATGGATCTCCGATTTTACCATCAGCATCGCAGAAGAGAGAATGAAGGCCAAAGCAATAGGCAACCGAGAAGATTTCAGAAGGTCGGATGCAGAATTCCATAGACAGGCCAGAAAGGACAAAGAGAATTATTGGAAGGAACAGTGCCAGAAGATGGAGCAGGTGAGAAGTCTATTCTCAGATGAAGAGGGCATGGCTAACATTCATGGCTCGGAAGGCAACAGCTTGTGGAAGCAATGGTCAGGAGTTGCATGACCAGCAAGCAATATGCAATCGGTGGAAAAGATACACAGAAAAGTAATACAAAGGTGAACATCAGAATTGCACAGTGATGGAGAATGAGACACTGAAATTGGAGTCAGATGTTCTGGAGGAGGATTCTGTATGGGCAATGAAGCAATTAGCCAAGCAAAAAGCCCCAGGAATCAATGGCATACCAGCAGCATTGCTAAAGCATTAACAACGTTATATCAACAAATATGTTGAGTGGCTGAAAGAATGGAAAATATCAGTATTTATTCCAATTCTGAAGAAGGGGGACACAGAGGACTGCTTGAATTATGGCACAATAGCCTTGATACCACACACAACTAAAGTTCTTCTGAAGATCATTCAACAACGCTTAAGTACAGTTGTCGATAAGTCAGAGAAGAAAGTGAAAAGGTTGGACTACGCCTGAAGGAGGCGAGGAATCGATACATTTGAATCGGGGTGCTGGAGATGTCTGCTACGTGTTCCGTGGACAACTAGAATGACAAACCTAGCAGTTCTGGAAGGGATCAAACCTAAACTCTCATTAGAGGCTAAGATAACAAAACAAACTAACAAACTTTGGTCACATCATGTGAGGCAAATCACTGGAGAAGGATGTCGTGGTTGGAATGGTTAGTGGCAAAAGAGGAAGAGGGCACCCAAGAACTTGCTGGCTAAACACCATCAAAGAAGATACTGGGCTGAACATAGCAGAACTGAAAGAAGTTGCGAAAGATCGGAAGACATGGAAAGCATTGATCCATAGAGTAACCAGGAGTCATACCAGGAGTCATATCAGGAGTCATACCAGGAGTCATATCAGGAGTCATACCAGGAGTCATACTCGACTGAACGGATGATATATGTATGATGTACAATCCCATGGCTACTGATACATAGTGGTCGAGATGTATAAATATTTCAAGGGGGATGGTGAGAGCTTGAGTTGGGGGCGAGGAGAAATTCATAGTCTGGATTAAATTAGACTATTAGCGGAGTAGTTGAGTATCTCTGCAGTACTGCATTAGTAAAAAAAAAAAAAATTACAATAAAAAAAAAAAATTAAAAATTGGAGTATGATAAGGGCTGAGGGGAGGGGATTGAATATTTTGAAAGGGGATGGATTATGTCATTTTTTTCCCCATTGGGTGGATATCACACCTCTGTGTGATAGTCAAGGAAACGCTAAGCAAATATGGCCAGATGTTTAATTTTTAATTTAACCTATTTCATGATGTGTTGCACCACACAAGAGAGTCAGAGACCATTGGCTATCAATTAATTTGGCAAAGAGGCAGCCAAATTAGGTAGGAAAGATCCCAAAGACACACTTAGCTCTCAAACCAAAAAGACATTACTATAAAAGAATGCAATACTATGACAAATGCCACACACACAAAAACTGAAATTAAACAATAAACACAGAACAAAGAGCCAAATATTTTCTGTCACTTGGGGGTGAAGAAAAACATCTCCAAACTCTCCAAAAGACTGCTCCTGCTCCCATTCTTGTTTTCTTAGTTTGCCTCGCTGAAAGAGATTAAAGGTTTAGCTGCTAGCATCCTTAAACACGTAAGTGAAATGGAAAATACTGTGACGCGTGTCCTTCTGCAAGAGCACCAACAGCACAGAGTTTCTCCTCCAATACTCTGTGTTCTATTCTGGAACACATTGTGACCACAGTGGGCGGCAATGTTGAACGAGGTCAGGGGGGGGTTCAAGCCCCAAGACGGCAGGCCACTTGATCTATTAGAGCATGCCAGGGTTCTGGGAGGTGCCACTCCCCCCCCAGGCTTAGACCACGGTGAGCTTTAATCACATCATTAAAAGAACAGGTCAAAACACATACTCTATGAAGGAAAATTCCCCAACGCTGTAAAACTTTAATTAGGTAAGAGTCCGTAGCCTTGTTGCCAGATGACTGCCTACCCCTTTAAAGTTAGTTCGGATCACATAGGACATTGCATGCTTATGGATGCACTGTGACTGAGATTTAAGTTAGGATTTGGAAGTAGAGTGTGAAATACCAAGGGACGTGCTTGTCTTAGATTTCCATATTACATTTTAAATATTCTTTGAAAGCCCACTTATAATGCACGTCTCAGCATTTCAAAATGCATATGCCTTCCATGCCTAAGCTCCAGACGCGAGATAAAATGGTGATTATAATATAAAAGAGATATAATCTTAGTGCAGGAACACAGGGCCTCTCTCCCAGTGTATGAATGCTTTTACTGTAGATGAGTATTGATTTTGAAAATTCAAAAGTCGGCCAGAAGCGGCGATGCACACGCTGGAAGGGCGCCAAGAAAAACAGGCGCCACGCAAGAATGCAAATAAGTTAGTTACGCGGGCCGCGGACATTTAGGCTGTGTTTAATTATTCACAAAGCTGACATTAACAGCTAGTTTGACTCGGGGTGATGGCAGAGTACGAGATATTTTTTTCTGCAGTAATGGACAAATCAAGGTAACGGATGAGTAGAACCACTCCCAGAATTTAACCTGAAGCCACCCCTTTAAGTAAAATAGAATTTGCACACATTTAAGTGTATATACAGCAAAAAGCTGCTTCCTGGGATTGAATTTGAGTCTCACAATTAACCCAACAGAATGTCAGGTTATTATGTACTTAGATAAACCATAGATCAAGAAACACAACGTAGCCATAAGGACAGGTTGTGACTTATCTGGGGATATTTGTTCAGTTATATATACCCCATATACACATTCCCCGGAATAAAAATAGGTCACTCATAATGTCCCTGTACACGAAGAGCAAACATAGGCAGCAGATAGCTATTTCAGGAGATGTTATATAACGTTTAGGCCTATCTGCGATTGAAGGATAAACCAAGCCCCCCTGACAGATTGAGAGCATGCAGTAAATTCATCCTGATGTCTCCAGATGATAACTTAAAAATATAAAATAATAAGGAGTAAACGGAACGACGTCGGCGATAACCTATTTCAGTTATGATTTGCATTGGTAATTATTTTACTGTTGATGCTGCTGTAACGTTTTCTATTTCCCTGAGAGCTCTCCAGTTATGGAAAATAGTGATGCTGCTTTCACTATTTAACATAAATTTTACCGATGCCATACACCGGTAAAAATGTTCATTAAAGTTACGAATGATATGAATTCAATTGCCATTGGCACTAAGTGTCAGTAATTAAGTCAGCGCATCTTTAATTAAAATATCAAATCAAGGTATTTGAATTTTACAGTTTGACATTAATTTGTTAACAGTGGTAGATACATTTGTATGGTGAGTTTTACTGCAAGTAAAGTAATTCTGGTGTTTTGTTTTGCTTGCAACACCTGAAACTAACAACGGAAGATGTACGATGTAGTTATTTGCATAGAATCCTTTTTCTTCCTGTATGACGCTATCATTTGTTTGGTATGTAGCTGACATTTTATACAGAACTGCTTGCATGAAAAAGGGCCAAACCCTGAAGCAATGGGTTTAGTTCAGTCCTATTATTATTACTATTGATTTTATTTCATATATATAAAATATATGAAATGTAAGTCTTAACGGAAAGTCCTGCTATACTTCGTATTTTAGCACCAGTGTAGACGTAATGCTGGAATACATACGAAATTTCCAAAAATAACTTTCCCATCCTGATCTGTGATTGAAAATGAAAATGTGCTGGATGTCTGCCTCATAATTACAGATGTTTGAATGAATTATTTCTATTCAAGAGCATAAATTACCCCGCAGAACTCAGTGCCGATATTACCCACATCACACACCATTTAGTACAGGTGGTGACACAAGGACAATTTGATATCAGTCCCATTCATGCATTTATTTACACAGTTTGATGAGTCACTCGCTCGTTTTTAAGAGCCATTAAAGTGGAGAACAAAAAATTAACACACACCCGCAAATACACGCGCACACAAGCACATACACAGACTGATTTACAGATTATAATTACAGTTCCAGCATTGAGAGGGAGTCTAACAGCTCTTTCCTACTGAAGATTTATCCTTCTGGAACTTAATTATCAGCATCAGCTTGGCTAGAGCTTTCTTGCCAGCAGCAGGCAGGTTTTTGTCTAATCTGGGAATTGCTGGTGTGTTGATTACATCCTGTCCCCCCCCCCCCCCCAACACTCACATAAAGGTGTAATTATTTTGATATTGACCTAGTTAGAACCGCTCCACATTATCTGCCGATGAACTCTGATACCTCCTGTAGACACTGCACACAGGTGATCTCACAGTGAAGCCCGTCAGCTGGGCTGTGGTCAAAACCAGCGAAGAACGCTGTGCTGTGCTGTCTTTATTACTTTACTGTTTGAAGTTCTTCTGTTCCCAGAACTAGATTCATTCCATGATATTGACTTCATAATATTAGTTTAGTTTATTTAACTTTAGTCGGGCCTTCATGGAAACATTTTAATATGCAGTAATTTTCAAGGGTATTTTGAGTGAAGAATGTTGGTTATCCTATACAAACATGTAAAATGTAAGAAATTATATTAAAAATGAGAAAATCAATGGTATAGCAAACCTGCATAGGTGCAGCCGCATTGATCTTTTGTGCAATGTTGTATATAATTAAAATCATCTCATTTTATAAGTGGACATTTAAATGATTTGCATTATCCTAATGTTCTGTACCAAATTATGCATGTTACTAATTATATATGTTTCTGACACAAGCTGCAGGGTAAATTATCAGCAACTAATTAAATTTACTATGGGGTGAGTAACTGGCACCTGAACCTTTAAGTCTGAAATCTAACAGAAGGTTTTGAAGCACCTTAACTTTGGTCACATGGTTTGTGGGCTTCCAACCTTCTTCTGCACCTGCTTGTCATTTGGTAGCTTCAACTGACCTTAAATGTTTTTGGATTGTGGGGGGGAAACTGGAGTACCTGGTAGAAACCACACAGGAAAATCAAGCAAACTTACAGTACCCAGCCAGAGACTCAAACCGTGGTCCTAGAGGTGGGGGGGGCACCAGAGCTGACGCTTGTGCCGCCAGACCCCAGTTTGTGGGCTTTGATTGGCTAAATGAATAAATAACAACCAATGCTAATCATTTAAACATTTTCCCAGCCATTCTGAAATACAAGAATATAAAATGATATATAAAATTCTCGACTGCCTTTTAGCGGAATGTTAACAGTGTTGTATGCCATGGTCCATGTAAATAACTGGCTTATAACATTACCTTAAGCAAAATATGCTGCCTTTAAATACACATGGCATATTCTGTAAACACCCTGCATGTCAGGTGACCGCTTCAACTGTTTGATTATGCTTCAGTAAAAAAAAAAAAAATGTTTTGAATTAGCAGCACGTAGCTTTAATGGAGTGACGGTGAAACTCACAAATGCCAACAGCTCGTTTGATGCCTTAATTAGGAAGCATATAATTAAAATACAGTTGCGTATTGTGAATTTAGTGGTAAATTACATTAATGGCCCATGAACATTAAAAAGCAGCTGTTAAAGTATTGGACACCCTATTTTCGTCTATTTGAGTGAGAGCCGTAACGCGCCTTTGGGGGTTGCAGTTTTGAAGCCTGTGTTTGTTGAGCGAATATATTGCCTTTGGCAACAAACATGACGTGAGGAGCATGGTGGTTATGACGGCAAACGGGGCCATGTGAGGATGGCATTGGGGAGGTACGGATCCCATTTCAGGAACAATGGGGACTGGGCAGAGAAGGGTCGGCATAACAAACCGGAACATAAAAAATAAATGAGCATTTTTGGAATACATAAAAAGAAAAGGCAACTCTGTTTGGTGTATGGATGATGGAACAAATCAAGCCGGCTGGCCGGGCTTCAGGAGGGGCATCTAGGTCTAACCTGGGTCACCGTGGAAAGAATGAATCTGAGCAAGGCAATTTAAGCCTTATACAGTGAACAAGGGCCAGGTGAAACTAATCAGTACCACAAACCCCCGACACCTGACCCCACCCTCCTGAGATGACCTTGCCCTCCCTTGCCCCCACCCCACACAAAATCTATAGAACTTCACCGTCAATTTTGGGCAGATACGTAAAATTTGTAGGTCATTTTTAAAGGGCACCGCAGTGCTCATTTATCCAGCTGTCACTGGTATGAAGTCATTTCCTTATATTCAGCATTGCTTGTTCTACACAGATTTATAGTGTGTATCCCTAAAGAAGCTCTATTCCAGACTATTGTTACTGAGCAGCCATGTAGTACAGTGAGCCTGGCTCTGCTGGCGCAGTGTAGAGCCTCGCGCCCTGACTGGCTCTGCAGGCGCAGTGTAGAGCCTCGCGCCCTGACTGGCCCTGCAGGCGCAGTGTAGAGCCTCGCGCCCTGACTGGCTCTGCAGGCGCAGTGTAGAGCCTCGCGCCCTGACTGGCTCTGCAGGCGCAGTGTAGAGCCTCGCGCCCTGACTGGCTCTGCAGGCGCAGTGTAGAGCCTCGCGCCCTGACTGGCTC
>JAODJU010000130.1:3900118-3925120 GCA_026776725.1 Gnathonemus echidnorhynchus
AGAGGACTCAGGGACAGAACTGAAAAGAACAAACTCACATATTCCTGGTACAGTAGGTTATGTAAGTGCAGTTAATGCTGGATCTCAGAGTAAGCTGCTCAAGTGATTAATGTGTTTCACAGAAATTTGACAGATAGGGCATAGTTTTAATTTTTACTTTTTTATCGGTTCTTTTCTCTTCATTGGGGAGTGAAATAAAAACATTACCTTTAGTAAGCTTTGTTGTAGGTTGCTTTGGGATTTTAGTTTTCTGGGTGGGGTGTAGTTCATTAGAGAAACTCCAGGGGGAGCTCTGTAATTATGAATCTTACAAGATGTTTCTATGCTCAAAGCTGGGAGACTAAAAGCACGGACCCCAGTCTACCTATAGATCTATTACAATCAGGCTATGCCATACTTTCAGTTTATAGCACTTTGGCTCTGAAAGGCTGGTTGGCTGCATTATAAAAATGTGCATAAAATGTTTTCACAGAAGGATTTATGTCTTAATTATGTTTGGAGAAAAAATACTTTAAGTTTAATTAGCTACTGTAGCAATATATAGTATATAACATATGATAAGGTAATAAGCTCAATCTTCACAACTAATTGGCTTTTTACTGAAAAATTACAGACTTTAGAATACTGACTCCTGGATTACTTTACAGAGCTTAATTGCCATCAAGATAAGGAAAGGTAGGTGTGACATCATCGACATGAAGGACCATTTCTCTACCCACCCAATGATCATATTTTGTAGAACAAAGTGCCTATTGTTAGGAGCATTTTAGAAGAGCCAGCAGCTGAGTACAAGTTATGACAATTTTTCATAAACAGCTTCTGGTTGTGGGTAACTGACAGGGTGATGATGGTTTGCACCTGAGCTTCTCTTCCAAGCTGTCATTGCGCCTGTTGAGACAGTGACCATACATGTGGAATGTTTAAAAAAAATAAATAAAAATCTGCACTGGTAGCCTAATTTCTGCTGGCCGTTATTTGCATTTCTCATATTTAATTTGCTGTGATGGAGAAATATGCAAAAACCTGAGGGTGCCTTGTATTACATGTAAAAACAGCAAATGGGATGAGAAAGACATGCAATTATACTTGCAGCTTTTTTTTTATGAAATGCAAAAGTAATTCTCCAGTGAAAGAAGCAGAAATTGCCCAAACAGAATTATTATGTGACAATCATGGAGGAAGAAGTATGAAATTGCTAGGATGTTAATCATGAATAGCTCCTGCAAGAGGCTTAACAATTTAAGATAATTAAAACTATTTCTGAAAACTAGGTTTCTGTTGGGATGTCAAAGCATTACATTTCCCATATTCCTCTGACACGTTCCATACCAACACATTCTTAAAAATTAAACCGCAAAACATTCTGAAGAAAATTAATGACTCCTATCTTCAGTAACAAAGTAGTTTATTGTCCATTGCTGACGCGTGGGAGGCAGAGGGTTTGGGATGGGCTACTCCATGACTGCATAGCTTATTCTTCAAAAAGACACAAGAGAGCCCTTGGTTATAAAGTTTTCAGTAGTGACTGAGGCTCCAAGAACGCTGGAAGCAGGGACCTCTGTGGAAATAAAATAAGGAATAGAGACTTCAGTAGAAGACCTGCCTTATACTCAACGGCAGAATTTTTAACTATCCTAATTTCCAAAACGACAACCACTTGTCCAACTAAATCCCTCCCCCTCCAAATAATCAAAAGAGACTTAACTATGTTAGATTTTACTGTGAAAAAAGGAAACCTTATTTCTGTTGATGTCATCAACAGCTGCTGAATCTTGTGCACACTTATTTGAAGCAATAATTGACTAACTACTTCAAGGGAACTTGCAATCATACCTGCAGTCTTGAACAAAATGCAGACTGAATTGTATATGACTCAGAACTGTGATTTGTATTCATATTCCATATTTTTAGGAACAGCAATTTGTATTTATTTCTATTCATACTATTTATCATTCTTCTACTTTATTTTATAGCCTTCTTTTTTATTATTATACTGTGCTTATATTGTCCCTCTATGTATGCGCCAGTTCCACCAGGACAAATTCCCCGTGGATGATTCAGATTCTAATCTCAAACCTTTGGACAACAGACATATTTTTTTTCCCCCTTGAATGTAATTTTGGTCTTCCAACAGGACCTTTTCACATTGAGAGGTTTTTTTCCTCACTGAATTTGAATTTAATTATTCATCAAGAGATCAGGTGGCACAGTTGTCTTTCACCCCTGAGTGAATTTAGATCAAATTAGAGGTGACTTGAACCTTTGGATTACACTCAGTGGATCTCTGTATGATGAAACTTCTGGGTTGATGCGGCAGTGTTGCGTGGAAACGAAAAAACTGAAATTCACCTTCCCCCAAACAGGACTGCAAGGAAGCAGAACTGGCTGAGTAAGAGAATGTCACCTAAATATATAATGGATAAACTAAAATATTCTGCATTGTATAAGAATGTGTCATTAGGTTCACTGTTCTGCTGCTTTGTGATTATTCCTTTTTGAGTTTAGAAAGGGCAAAGTTTAAGAATGACAATGTCTGAGCAAACTGTCACAATTTAATTAGAGGTGTTTCTTAGCTTAATAACCTTGAGGAAATCATCCAATCTGAATGGAAGCATTTGAAAACTGACATGTGGTTCTATAAATAGAGAGCGCTACAGGCTTAGTAAAATTAATGAATGTGGTTAAAGGTGTTTTCTGACGATGAAAAACCTGTATAGGACTGAGAGAGTTCAGAAGGTTAGGGCGGAAGACCCAGCAGTGTAAGCTTTTAGTTGTTTTTATGCTGGGTTCTAAGGGTTGCGGTGGAGGAACAGTGAGCGTTATTGATGTTTTGCGTTTTTTTGTCTCTGGTCCCGGCTTTGGACTCTCATACCTTTCACTTTCGTTGGCAGTTTTTTTGCCACTGTCACACTGCTGCCTGGTGCCATTTCTGATTATTATATTTTCCTAACCAACCCGGGGCTGCCTGCCTGGCCCCACACAGAGCCAGGTCTTCAGCTGGGACACTTACTTTCGATCTAAGATCGTGATGCTGCAGAAATACATCAGAGCTGTAGTAAGAGAGAGCCCAGGAGCACCACTCACATCTCAACACTGTCGAGGTACAGTTTTGATCATTCAAGAAGCCTAATACCACAGAAGTATTTATAGGGCCATATTTTATTACTGAGCCCGTAGGTGTGTGTGTGTGTCAGTTAGAGGAACATCAAATTCTATGTACTAAAACAGTAGATTTAGCCTCCTGTTCCAAGGGTACGGTATGGTATGGTATAGTTTGTATGTATCCCTCAAAATCTGAACTTCTAACACAAACAAAAAAATAAGCTAAACCTAATGAAAACAAAGGTCCATCCTGACGTTTGAAGAAACTTCATTCTAGCACTTAGCGAAAGCATGAGACCTCACCTCTCCACCAGGTCCTAGCAAGGTAATGCCCACAGAGTGCACCTTCTGATCTTCCTGAGATGGTCAGATCGGGTTTGACCGCTTGAGCAGCAGGAAACAGGGTATTAAAATGAATATAAGCTACAATATGGAGTCAGCCATGGGTGTAGAGGTGGTTGTGACTCAGGACCAGGTTGATGATGAAGGTGGTTCCTGAGATGTACAGGGCAGAAGATCAGAACAGATTTCTTATCAGAAATAAAGTTTTGTGGGGAGAATGAATGAGTGTGTTGAGAAAGGACCATGCTGATTTAAGTTTAGGTGGCTTAGTTGCAGCAGCACTGCTGTTAGACCTATAGACTGGGGGCTCTGTCACAGAGACCACAGAGAGAGCTCTGGTAGGTATTCTTGAGAAAGTAGAGAGAACAGAAAACAGTTTTCTTGCACTTCCTGTGGGCTGTTCTTAATTTTTTGTTTAGCATGCAGAATTTATGACAGCTATGAAGAAGAGGACACAGTAGAGGTAGACAAATGAGGGTAGAATGAATGAAAGGATGGGGCGAGGAATTTCACCAGCCTGGTGGAGTCTGTGCAGATACCGTGAGAATGAGATAGGGAGTCAGAGAGAGAGAGTGTGCAAAAGCAGTTCTGGAAGGTCAGCCTAGGTGAAGAGGTTAGCGGTGGGATATAAAAGGACAAAAGAGAGATTTAAGGCAGCTGGAGTAAATTGGCTGTCAATTCAAAGTCTCTGAGCAATTCCCATTGAATGCAAGATCCAAATTGTTTTCCTGCTTTGTGTGTAAGTGGAGATGTAAAAACGAGTGGAAATGAATCCAGCGGTCGAACAAGCAGAACCAGTGTAAAACAATTTATTCTGGTTCTATGTGATGCTCTCCTTTGGAAGGACATGCAAAGGAATTGTAAAAAGGAGACTGCAAGGACGAGGAGTGGAAGACCATGGTAATATTTGTCAACAACAACAAAAAAAAGTCTAAATATTTAAACAAAACAGAGAGAATTGTGGGCAAAAAGAACTGTGGGCAATGCTGCATGGGAAGAGGAGGAGTTTAGTAGGATTTCTGCGTCCAAACAATTGAGGAATGAGCTGTAAAAAAAAAGCAGATGGATTTGCGGGTATCTGGGGATGGAGGGGGGGGGGTTCCCATCTCTGCAGACCCCAAAATCTGGAGGCAGTTGAGTGAGGCAGTAGAGCAAAACATTGGCGATTTTCGGGTAGTGTAGGTAAGTAGGTCAGACTGGTACAGAAGTGGGAACTTGGTGGAGGCTACATTGATTCTAGCTGTTAGGTGAACGGCCAGTGATACAAGCTGCTCACATAAATAATAGAATTCAGTGCTGCCAACTTTTAAAAATAGCTTAGCGTGAGACTTAGCAGCTCAGGGGGCAGAGGGGCGGTAGTGGGAGGGGAGGGGCCAGGCTCGGTTTAGTGTGGACAGGTATTTTCTGCTTCATTTAAACACATGTACTGTCTAGATTCACGACACAAACCATTACATTATAGTTGCTGCACGGTGAGGCCTTGGAAGAGGTTCATCCCCTGCATGAGAAATTAGAGATCTGCAGTCAGAGCTGGACAGAGAGGAGTCAAACTATAACACAGAACAGGCAAGTAGTGGGACCAGGGGCGATTCTAGGATTTTCTGAAGGTGGGGAAGGCATAAGATGGGCCATAATTCATACAGAGGGGCCAACCTTATCATTAGCCAATGATATGTTTTGAATCGATGAGTGACAGGGGAAGGGGGCACTCCAAAGGCCAATCAGCTTTCAGCTGGGGCAGATACCCCCTGACCCTGTCTCCTTACGGGATTGCATCACACAGTACATCTCTGAACCCCTGCTCTGTGTTCCCAGGTACAAACACTTTGTGATTTAATTCTCAAAATCTGGATAATTTACTCTGACTAGAATCTACACCACACGGAGATCATTTATATTAGACTTCCAATGTAATTTCTCAATTCAGTTCTATTTATTTTTGATAAAATGCGATCATCCAGACTGCTTCTTCAATTTTTGAGTATCATGGAAATATCACCGTACAGGAACATGTTTTTAATGCATTAAGCACATCAATTACCAGAAGAAAAACATAAATCTTTACCAACTTCTTGTGCGAACTGGGAAATAGATGTCTCTCGATGACAAAATGATAAGCTTTGGATAAACTGGAGGCATACACAGCAATCTGATGAGGGACAAAACAAGCTTAATAACAACATTTAGTTGTTGGAAAAAGGGTCATGTGAGACGGGAAATGTGCATTTCAATAAAGTCATTAGGTCTAAGGATGAGTACAATACTTACGCTACCAGCCAAAAGTTCCTGCACACCACAGGTTTTTACCACTTTTCCATTTAATTAATAAAATGCTGATTTTTTTATTCTTGCTAAACACTGGAAAGTAGAGTGAACAACACTAAATGAAAATGTAAGTCAAACAAAACAAGTTTCCATTATAACATGGAAAGAGTATGTAACAGTGCATGTCTGACATCCTATTAACTGGTTGTGTGGTATATATATATAAGAAGAGAAATTAAAACAGAAGTATATAAAATAATGATCAGCATGGTGGACTGCTGGCTGTGACCCACACTCATAGTGTGGAGGGTTCAAATACCAGCTCTGCATGGAGTCTGTATGGAGTTTTCATATACACTCTGTGTTGTTTCCTCCAGGTGCTCTGATTTCATCCTGCGTGGTAAAAACTTGCCTTTAGGCAGGACCAGTGTCTGCAAATTGGATGCTCTGTGATGGATTGAAATCCCATCCAGCATGAACTCCAGCCTTGTGCCATACGCTTCCAATGATAGATTCCAGGCTCTTCACAGACTTGTACTGTTACTGGATAAGCAGTTATAAAAGATAGATGGTTATATGAAAAAAGTAAACTTCTACATTTTATGGACCGAGAATGACTTCCAGTTTAACCCAGTGGTACTATCATTCAAAATTATTATGGAAAAGGTGCTTTCATTAGCATGGGTCTCTGATTAAAGGAAATTTGCAGCGAGTATTGTCCTTGGGCTAGCCACATGCTACATTTGTCAGCATTAACATGAATTGTACATATCCCTGAGCGTGCTCTGGTGCTAATTAAAAATGATAGGCAGTAGACAATACCACTAATCCTCACAGACAAGCTGAACACACCTTCTTGCAAGAAACACGTGTGCATTCTGCTCCAGCCTCGTGCGGCTCTCATCTTTTCCTCCTGGTACCATCCAAAATCTCTCAGATTTCCTTTTATGGCATTTCTTCTTGCTCTGTGGCCTTAATTTCAAGGGAGACTCAACTGCTGAGCATAACACAATGGGCCGTAATGGTTTATGGGAACTTTTTTTTTGTGGCTTAACCAGTTGTAAATTGACGTCAGCTTCTTCGGGGACGAGATCCCTGAATCAGTAACTGAGTTTAATGGCCTGCCAACCGCATCAACCAGAAAAAAAATTCGATCTCAGAATCCCACAGCTCAACCAAGTCACACATAAGTCATTTCTTTTATGTGTTAAAGGTGAAAGTACTTTTTTTTAATGCCCTGCCATTCAAAACCAGCTAAGGGGGTGTGGATTCTTCCGGAAGCAGGCCGTGAGTTCTCACCCCGTACACTTTAAAATTAACAGAAGGATAAAAGATAAGACTTCTGCGGCCGACTCCATTATACTCTAGCAGTGAAAGATAAACACTGATTGAAATTTACTGGGCATGCAACGTATATGATTTATTCATTTTTTGGTGCTCTCTGTATATAAAAAGGATTGCTAAATAACTCAAGTGTGTGCATTTTTAACACCACTGTGACTCTGTAGCCGTCGCCATTATTCTGTGTCCGAGAGAAAAAGCTGTATAATTTATCCAGTGGTGATTAATAAACATAATGTTGGGATCTTCGAAAGGACCCTTTATGTCCAAATGGAAGAGGATGGTTATTGTCTTGGGTGGTAGCTGCTGCCAGTCAGTGTGAGGCGGGGAAATGGAGGTAATGTAATGGAATTAGCTCTTGCTGTCTCCCCACTCGGGCTGCTAAGGTCCAGCAGTTTGGTGTCCTGGTGGGGGGACAGCGACGGACAGGGCAGGTGACATTAAAAGATGCGAGGAGGCGGTGGTTGTCAGCTGGGCAGCACTCTCTCCGTGGTCGAATGTGAGGCGCAGGAATGCGGCTCCTAGCTGGAGCTCCACCAGTGAGAGAGAGGCGCTGACATTTAAACTGTAGACTTCATAAAGCAGGGTTACCTTCTGCAGATCTGGCCCAGAATTATCTGGCGGGGTGCTGAGGCAACTCTAGGGGAATGAGGATGTTTTATGCAATCGCTCACTGCATTCTTCCGCCTCTCGATGCAGCAAATTAAAGAGTGCCATAGTGCCAGTGCCAGCCGGAATAGTCTGCCAAGGAGTCTTTAAGTTTTATTATTATTATTGTATCGAAAATCCTCATTTACAATTATACTACCTGGCTTGGAGTTTCAGCAACATTAATCTTTTTTAGACTTCATGCGAACGGCTAAAAGCCAATTGGATAGCAGCGACAATGCTATGATGTCCATAATGGAAGGCTGAGTGGAATATTTTTAAATGGCCGTCTGAATATATGGCTGTTGGTGGCAACGTCTATTGTATGTATGTATGTTTGGTATGTATCTGCTGTTATTTGTTATTTATGTTTTGTCGAGAAAGTTTAAATCATCTTTCATTCTTTCCATTCATCTGTATGTCTGTCCGTCTGTCTGTCCATCCATCCATCCATCCATCCATCATCCAAGCACCCTTCCACATTGCCATTGCTTCTCTTTTTGACCATTTCCATGACCCGCAGGTGGGTTGCCACCAACCCGGTGACCAATACCATGATCCCCCCAGGATCTCCAAACCATAGGAGGCCATCAAACTATGCATAAGCACATCTATTGAAACTATAAATGAATGAATGGGATTCGATTTGTTTATAATGAAATGCCATTGAGTTTCATAGTTGATCAGCAGAACTTGGTTATTATAATAGCTTTGGATGCAGTTATCTAAGTATTTTAGGTTGTTCTTTTTCTGTAAGCGCGATCTTCTTTCACAGAAGGATGGATTTTCTAGGATGGAGAAATTGCTTCTTAAATAGGCGAAAATAATTGCGTTACAGAAACTGACAACAAAATGCCGTGGTTTTCCCCATCTGATACAGATTATTGTAGCTGCTCAAGGAACAGCTGAATATAGGACAGGGACACGTTTCCTTGTACGCACTAATGAGCTGCTGAGCACTCGAAAATAAGAGCGGAATTGTAGATTAGTGTAATTGTAATCAAGGTGAAATTAAATGAGTCTACTGGAACAGAATGCACAATGTTCATTCCGTAGGCTACCTGGGGACTTTCCCACATGCAGACCACAGTGTTGACATGTGTAATTTAATGACAGAGACAGAGTATAATTTAAGGACATAGAGGGAGAGTGTAACATAACACAGAGACAAACTGTAAGTTGAGGACTGACTATAATCACAGAGAGAAAAGCAGA
Source organism: Gnathonemus echidnorhynchus (assembly GCA_026776725.1). Lineage (NCBI taxonomy): Eukaryota > Metazoa > Chordata > Actinopteri > Osteoglossiformes > Mormyridae > Gnathonemus > Gnathonemus echidnorhynchus. The sequence continues at coordinate 3,909,032 of JAODJU010000130.1, forward strand.
GAGTAATATTACGATAGAAAGACATGTGGGGTGTAAGTTTTGGACAAATGGACAGGCAATTTAAGGACGGAGAGATGGAGTATGATTCTGATGAGGGACAGACTGTACAATGTAATGACAGAAAGGGAGAGAGACTGTCATTTGATGAGACACAGACCATAACATTTACTGACAGAAGCAGACAGTGTAATTTAAGGACAGAGAGACCACAGACAGTGCAATTATGATAAGAGAAAGTAAAATTTAATGAACTACATAAATTATAATTTTGATAAAAGAGAGACAGACATCCATCCATCTTCCATACACTTATCCTGGTTGCTAGGGGGCTGAAATCCATCCATGCCAGCATCGGGCACTAGGCTGGGATACACCCAGGACAGAAAGCCAGTCTAATGCAGGGCACACACATACAAACTCAGGCACACAATATAAGCAATTTAGAGACGTCAATTAGCTAAGAGCAGGGCTTTGGACTGCGGGAGAAATCCCACATGACATGGAGAGGGTATGCTTTCTCCACACACAAACAGCTGAAGCAAGATTCAAACCCCTAACTGTGGACATGGGAGGCAGCATCGCTACCCACAGTGCGGATATATAGTGATATAATGATATAGACAGGCATAAGAAATTTGATGAATGAACAGATGAAAGAAAAACCTACAGCACATTGTATATTCCAGAGGTAAGATGAATTCCTTGACACCTTAGATAAATGGATGGTTCAGGGTAGCAGGGAAAGGGGTGACATAGTCAGTGAATGCATTTCTTGGGAACCAGATATAGGTTTGTTTTTGCTTATCAGCATTAACAATAGGCCACAAAAAGGCACATTGAAGCCTAATTTATCTTGCCGGCCTAAGATTCAAGCAAAAATGATTCTGAATGATGTTGTCTGAGGGAGAGGCTCTCCATCCATCCCTTATAGTCTACAATTTTAATTACAATAGCTCTTTTATTGTGGAAATTTGGATAGACATGATGCTAAAACTAGAATTATATACAGAATGCGTCTATGGTTTTAGTGAAAACTTATTTCACAGTTTAGTAGCCAGAGGGCACCGTGGATTTTTCTTAATCAATCAGCTTCAAGATATGCTTGAATTCTTTGAGTTATTGCTGCATTTTGCCGCTGTTTTTTACTGTCATGTTACCCTGTCCTTGAACTGATGCAACGTGAAATTTCTGTTCCCGTTTAGATGTGGTTCATAGAATTCTTTCTGTTAAACAAAACTCAGCAAAGTCTTTATTTGTTTGTATATAAATGCAAAGAGGTCTGCAGCTTATATTCTCTAGAACTGACAAGGCAAAATATGAAAGTGTTTACATCAGATTAAAGCATGATAAAATTCAATTCAATTTTATTTATGTAGTGCTTTTAGCGTGTAGAATTATTGCAAAGCACTTTGCAGTGTCTGGGCACAGAAGTCCTGAGGCAACAACGGCAATGAAAAAAATGCCCTCAGAGACAGAAGCAAAGACAGAATGCATCAATCCTCCTTTGGTCAGCAAGGGGCACTAAAGATTTATATAACTTAGTGCGATGTAAATTCAGGCAGGTGGGGGGACAGCACAGGTAGACAGGCACGATATGGAGCAGGCCGGCAGAAACGCGAGCAGGCCGGGGGATAGTTAGGTTGTTCCCCCGAGCAGAAAAGTAACAATGTACAGCTGAGTATAATAGAGAAGGTCCAGCCGGCCTAGTTATGACAGCATCATTATGGGGGAGACACACACATCATAAGGAGGGTGTGAACAAAGACACGAGGTGCCCCTGAATGCCAGAACTCCAGCGCATGGCCACACACAAAGCAAGAAAGATACCACTGACAGTATAGTTTACTGAAAATCAATGACAGGGATCCCTACCCAACTCTACCCCTCAGTCTACAGCCCCAGCTGGAGGTGAGTAGCTACTTAGAGCTAGTGTCCCCATATAGTTAAGCTACACAAGCGTGGTGTAACCTAGAGTGAGCCCGAATCCCACACATTTGATGACTGCTCCTCAGCTGCAGAGCTCTGTAGGAGAATACTCTGCTACTCAAAATAGCCCTTTCGACCCTGGGAGCTAATAGGTAGCCTACTCCCTGAGCAGAGCAAACGAGGGAGGTGGTATGGAACTGAAGGATCGCATACATACTCTGGGGCACAGCCATAGAGAGCTTTATATTTTAGTAATAGTAGCTTAAAATCAACAGCAAAGGTTATTTGGAAGCTAATGTAGGGACAACGGGACTAATATTACCAAATTTGCCTGATGTCTGATGTCCGTTTAATGATCCAGAGGTACTTGCTACTGCAGAGGAGACCAGGGACAACTGTTGAATTAAATCTATAATCTATTTACTCATTAATCTGTGTACTTTTATTATGACGTGTCAAAAGCGTCAGAGATGTTCCTAGCAGCTTTTAATTAGCAGAAGATAATAGACATGTAGCTGGGGTTAGTTGACGTGTTAAAAGTCCGCTTAACATCTGACCCCATTCAACAATTGTCGCTGGTGTCCCTTATTCTAGTCTGGACCTTCTAAAGGTTGGAGAGCATCTTCTCTGGGCTGTGTTCCTCAGTGTTATCCTCAGATGGAAGAATGCTGTTCTAGCAGCATGTGACAACAAAAGACAGGTCTGATTCAACTGTGACACTAAGATCTTTAACCACAACAAGTTTAACAGAAAAACCATCAAGTTACGCTATCAAGCACACCTGGAGCTGCCCTAGGGCCAAGGAAAAGTACTATAATTTTATCTGGGTTTAGTAACAGGAAGTTACTGGCCATCCTGCACCTCAAATCTAATAAACAGTCTTCCATCTTTGACAGCTGAGACAGCTCACCTGGTTTGAATGATATGTGTAGATGTGTATCCTCAGCGTAACAGCGGACTGTCTGGGGGTTCCTGAGGACTGGGTTGAGAAACACCAGTCTACAGTATTGAATCCTCCGCTTTGATCTAATAGCACTAGCAAGGACATATATCCATGGTCATAGGCCATAAGTAACTCGTTCATTACCTTCAGTAATGCAATTAACAGTATGATGTGGTTATAACACTGAAATAATTCATTTATGTTATTTCACTGTTGAAAGAAAAACAGTTGACATACTACTTAAGATAAATGAAAGTGTCAGAGGTAGGTCTGTAATTTGGTAGGCCACTAGGATCAAGATTTGGTTTCTTAAGGACAGGTTTGATAAAAGCAATTTCAAGAGATTTTGGACATACGCAAGGTTTAGAGATGAATTTATCAAATTTACTAACATACTACTGATTGATGGTGCAATCCCTTTAACAAGCTTTGCAGAAATAGGACTCGGCATGTATGTAGCTAATTTAAAGGGACAAGTACAAAGCTGAGGTTCTTATGTGGAAATAAAAAACAAAAAAATCACGCTTTTTTATTGGTTTCATCTAACACAGGAAAACCAGACTAGGGCTGATAGCTATTTCTAACTGATAAATTGTTACTTTAAACTTGAGTATTTTCCGACTGGAAAAACATCAAAAAGTCAATGCTCCTAGGAGTTGCTGGAACCTGTGACTCTAGTGTTGTGTGATTCCTTGTTAACCTTGACACAGAATCAAAGAAGAACAGTGTTAGCTTTGTTGTTTTCTATCGGCCCAGAGAGACATGTTGGCCTAGACATGACTTGGGCTTGTTTGGAAAATAAAGGGCTTTCTTTCCAGGCAACCTTGAACACCTTTGACTATAGGGACCGTCACTTACCTTCCAGTTTGAGTGAAGCTTGTTTAAGTGTGACCAGTATGTCACAGTGTGAATTCCCTTTCTTTATGGCTTGTGTTTTCCAGTGGAGCCTCCAGGTCAAGGGTAATACCTGTTTAAGTTCAGTTTCACTAGATATCACTCTAATTAGGTTGAATGAATGTGGGAGCCCGTTATCAAAGACTTCTGCAGCCAATGCAATAAGTGAACGACCAACACTATATACTGGGGAGCAGTATATACTATATACTGGGAGCAGCAAACCTTAGTCGTACCTCAAGTTCTAAGAGAGGATGATCCGAGATTGCAGGATTTAGAATAAGAACACAAACATGTTCCCCAAAAAAACCATGACTAAAGATCAAAGTTATGATTACCGTAAATAGTAGGCCTTACGCATTCTGAAACGAAGGGAATGCAATTCTCACAGGATCACAGCCATCACCACATGTATATTAAAACCCCTAACAAACACAGCTTTACCTGTGCTGACAATTAGATATGTTAGGAATTCTGCAAACAACTAGGACGAGGGGCCTGTATCACAAAATCGGATTTCTTGCTGAACTGGGTAACTCGTCGGATTTAAGGTATCCCAATTTACACTGACTTTATCTTTGTTCTCTTGCATTTAAGCCAGACTACTTCAAATCTGACAAGTTACCCAGCTAAGCAAGAAATCTTGCTTTGTGAAAAGCCGCAGGAGGTCTGTAAACAATACCATCAGTAAATGATGATGAAAATTAATAGTGGTTGGGCAGCATTAACCAAGATTTCAAATGAGTTAAATCTGTGACCCAACTTATTAGAAATTTTCAGATTTAACTCAAATACAGCAGCAGCATTGCTTCAGTCATCGTATTGAGGGTAATGTTTATAAGTATACCAGAGAGGATAGAGTTATTTAGTGCCATGAAGTCATCTCTTTGGAGCTTGTGATCTTACATTCCAAAATTCCTTTCTAGCTTGACATCGCAGCCATGTTATGACAGAGTTTCTAACTAGACTTTTAAGTTATTATAGGAGACGTTTTGGTGCAATACACCTCTATGATCAACAGTGTTTTAAACAGACACTTCTCAATTGCAAGAACCCTAAGTGATGACTGAAAACAGCTGGCAGATGGTTAAAACGTAGGTGATTAGGCATTGCTTTGCCTTGAGACTATAAGGTATGTTTTTTTGATAGAAGATTGGCAGCAGCCTGTGTACAGTAAATACTGTCTCTCTTCAACAGCCCAGGCCTACATCAAGAAGTCGCCCAATTTTAACTGAGCCCCATTCAGACAGCCAATGATGCAGCAATGACAATCTGCTGTACTGGTTATTGCCACATCGAGTAGGGATCGATCCAGAACATATTAGTGACATCTTCTACTGAAATGTGTGCCCTAGACTTCTGTCATTTGTGAACAGATCTTTTAAACGAACATTTTAATCTTGGTCACTGCACTGATTTGTTCCATTCATTCAAGTAATACATCATTCAGTTCATAGAATGATTCTTCATTTAATTCGTTCACTGAGTGATTCTTTGCTCAGCTCTCTCACCGAGTGATTCTTTGTATAGTTCCTTTACTGAATGCTTCATCGTTCGTTTAGTTTGTTCACTAACTAATGCTCTGTCCATGACCAAGATAACCTATTTCTCCACCCACTGGTGTAATAATATATGCGAGTGAATCAGAATGGTGAAATTATTTAATTAACATTATATAATGACATATGAGATATGTATATAGTAATATACAGCAATCTGAATTATTTTGAACATATGTAATTAATTTAAAGTACATGTTAAAGGGACATACCCATTATGGGACCAAAAGATATTCAACGGGTACATATCAGAAATGAGCCAATGAATGAATGATTCTAAATGAAACTTTTATTTAAGAAAACTGGAAAGAATTGATTCACTTAAAAGAATCGTGATTTCTGTTTTTATTGTCCACCTCTGATTGCTTTTACTGGGCACCATTAATGCCAGCATTGGAAAATAGGGGAGAATTTACGTTTCCTTTTAGGAGGCACTTTTAAATTGGCAGAGATATCAGTCACTCTGACATCTGGATGCCAATTCATTACGGTTGCTGAAATTGCTATTTTCATGTTTCTTAACATGGAATCAGCCATTACCAGAACACCGTCCACAGATGTTTCAGTGGGCGTTTCCCTTAGTGCAGGGAACCTGCTGGAAACCTGAACGGCGGAACGGTGCTTATACGGGTTGGGTTTGGGGTTTATATCACCGTTCCGGAGCAGGGAAAACTAGCGTGGACTCATCTGGAGTCCCTGAAAGTGAATTAATGAAACTCTCCCTCTAACTTTGCAATCCCCTACCAACTTATTGGCAATGACAACAGAAGAACAATAACTAAACATATAGTCCTTCATACACGGAACAGGAACCACGGTGTTCCTGCAGGGCAGGCTGCAGTGTATATATGTTTATTTATATAAGCCTTTCCATTTATAGGTGTGATCTGTTGATAATATTTCATTGTTCTCTATATTACTCTATATATTTAGAGAGATATGTATGTTTTATCCATAACCTGACATTAGTTCTGCAATTTGTCTACATTCACATTACATTATTTATCTAGGGGAATTTCTAATGGTTGGCCTGAAACAAGTGCAATGTAGCTGTGGGGAAAAAAAATAGCTATAGAAATCTCACATTTGTAATCAGAAGTGCTATAAACATGTCATTAAGTGGGTGGGCTCAGATACAACATGCAATCAACACACGCATATCTTCTAAGAGAGAGTCTAGCAAGTCTGAGTGAAACACAGAAGAGGATCTAGTAGTTTCAAGCGATTAAAAATCTGTGGTAGGGGATGGGATTAGTTCAGGGACAAAAATGAGGCTTAAGTCGTTTCTAGAAGGTTATAGTCATATGGCTTTATTGACTTTTCATATTGTGATCCTGAGATCCAGCATTTTTGCCTTTCTCTGTTTTAGGACAGTACGCTCTTGGTCATAACTCTCACACTACATAATGTACTTTTTCAAGTCCTGTTGTGCCTTAAAGAGGATAGTTGGGGGTTTAAGATGACATCACATGTGTGGGGCATGCTTTTTACCATCCCAATCCTTTATATATCAGTCAGTCAGTCAGTCAGTCAGTCAGTCAGTCAGTCAGTCAGACAGACAGACAGACAGACAGACAGACAGACAGACAGACAGACAGACAGACAGACAGACAGACAGACAGACAGATAGATAGATAGATAGATAGATAGATAGATAGATAGATACTTACTTACTTATTTTCCCCCCTGGATCTCAGTAGGATAAAGAAAACTGTATATGTGATTGGATGGGGTCAGCAGGGGAGAGCCATGGATGACAGGACTTGCATGGACTGGCTTTTGTTTTTCTGCTACACCATGTTCAACTTGTAGACTTTAGTGCTGTGATCTTGCATGGTCACGCCATGTATTGTTGTCAAGCAATTCATTTTCTCCACCTTATCTGCTCCTTAATCACAACAGCATACTTAATTGCTAGGGAAGAGCTCCAGGTGAGGTATGTAGGATCATGGATCTTAGTATTCCATGAGCAGATGACTATTCATCTTTAGACCAGAACATTTATCTTGCCATTGATTCCCAGATTCTCTTTATCGAGGGACAGCCAAAACCTTTCTTTGCCTTTGACTTGGTCACAATAGGACTCCATCACTGTCCTGTTTCACACAGACGTCTCACACTCCTGAACACGACCTCGGAGCTTTTTCACTGTTTTTGACATTTCTAACAAGCTTGCCAGCCTGAGAACTGTACTGCTATTTGTCGCTCGTGATGCTGATTTCTGCAGCAATATGCAGGTCAAGACTTTGATACAGCTGAATGTTTAACTATCAAATCAAGTACCTGGTGATAGAAGGGAGGGAGGGCTCTGCTGTCAACTGCAAAATGGCCTTAATAAAGCACTTTCTATATGACTGCAATTATACTTTAAAGCCAAATATAGACAACAGGTATGGATTGTGTACTTATTTGTTTCAACAGTTTTGCAAAAACCAGTAAAGGTCCTGTGCGTTTCTTGTGCAGGAAATTGGTCATATGCTCAGACATCATGAATACTTTGGTTAATAAAAAAAACATTTCTGCATTTCAAACATAATTATTAGTACTTAGACATGATATTTTGTTTTCAATTTGCATACTTTTATGACCAGACGACATCCATTTAGTGTTTATTTTTTGCAAGCTAAAAAATAGTAATAAAAGAAGAACCTTTAATCAAGCAAAGGTCATGGAAATTTGACAATGCTGCCTTGATGCATATAAATACAGAAAGGCTAATTATAAGACACTTCACTGTAGGAAGAGTGCTATTTTATTTTGCAAACGCTAATGGCTGTGACACTCTTTTTTTTCCACTTGTTTTTTTTTGTCCATTACAGAAATGTTTTATAACAGAATTAATTGACCAACTTAAAAATTTTAAAGATTAATTTACCTGGCAGGGATGTACAGATGTACTTTTACGCAGAATGGGGAAGAGGTGAAAAGGATAATGACTGATATTTTTGTTTATTTTTTAAAGATACATATTTTTAAATAATTTCACTTTGCTTGTCTATTTTTGCAATGAACTCATTGTTCTGGTCAACTATCTTTCGGATATACTATTAGACTATGACCTCAGTTTGACCTTAATTTGGTCTTAGTTTAATTTGACCTGAGGTAGAATTTTTAGCTGTCAGCAAGACAGCAGTGCAATGCAATAATTCTATAGGGCAGTGTTATTAGTATAAAATAAGTTGTGAAGTAATGATCTTACTAATGAGATTGTAGTTGAAAACTAATAATAGATTGTGCACTATTAACATTTTTCATAAAATGAAATGTATTTAAATTATAATAAAACAAACTAAATCTATAACCTCTTCTAGTGGCTTAACAGAGCCCAGCACTGACACACACAATCACATTATGGGCAATTTAAAGATTCCCAATCACCTGATTGTGTAGCTCTGCGCGTAGCTCAGTATGGTAGCACCCTCTGCCCATGAGGGGAAGCCGGTGGCTGGAGAGGAAGTCATGTCACTATTAAGCTATGGGCAAGACCCATAACTAGGGCTGCTTCTGCTCTCTGACCAGGCGCTTAAGATTGGTAGTATGAGTTTGGACCCCACATTTAGCAAAATCTACTGAGGGGGACCTATCATAAGGGGTGCCGGACACCCCATGAAATTTCTTTCTAGCTACGGGCCTGTCTGTAACCCTAAGCTTTCCTTATTTGTATGTTGCTTTGGCAAAAAAGAGTCTGCTGAGTAAAAGAATGTAAGTAAAATTAACTGGATGTATGTAGAAAGAAATCAGAAATTCTATATAGGTATTGTCACATCGGGACCTGGACCACGCCCTACAGCAGACGCAACCTGGAAGGGAACTGCCCCTCCTAGTTAATAGGACGGTCCTGGACCAGCAGACCTCACGAAGTATTGTTGCCATTGTTTAGATGTGCCTTGCATTAGCAATTGATCGTCTATTGTCTCTCTCTCCTGCCCCGCGTATCCTGCCTGCTCTGTCCTCCTCGCCGTCCCGCCTGCCCGTCCCGGACCTCCTGTCATCCTGCCTCCTGCCTGTTCCTGCCTCCTGTCCTGCCCTGCCCCGTGTCCTGTGTGATCGTGCAGGACTGATCCCCTTGGCTTGGACCCTTCTGCTCCGTCCCCGACTACGTCTCCAGCGCTGCCCTTTGGATTTGTTAGTTATCGGTTCCGTAATAAACCTAGTGTCTCCCGCATTCTGGGTCCCGACTCTGGTGTCCTGCCCGATCGTGACAGGTATCCCCCGCTTAGTCGAGCTGTCCTGTGAAATCTTTCGTAAGATGAAATTGTGTAAAGCGAAAAAGCAATTACCCTTCATTTATACGGGAAAAAGTTTTGAGCATTCCCAGACCAAAAAAGTAACCATTCAAATCATACAAAATAAAGCATATAAAATAAAATTACATTAATGAATGATAAGATACTGTAAATGTACAGCCTATAAAAAGTATAACTAATGTATGTACAATTTAGTTTCATTTACCAGAATCAATACAGTCATGCGCTGATTAACAACAGGGATACTTTGTGAAAAATGCCTTGTTAGACGAATTTGCAGTTGTGCAAACATCATAGATTGTACTCACACAAACCTTGATGGTGTACCCTACTACGCACCTAGGCTAAATAGTGTAGCCCAAATAACAATATAAAGTACAGCATAGTAAATACATAACCCAATAATACAGTTATCATCATTATCAAGTATAAACTTTCATACAACTGGCAATGCAGTAGGTTTGGTTACACCAGCTTCACCGCAAACGTGAGTAAAGCTTTGTGCTACAACATCAATGGGCAATAGAAATTTTTCAGCTCCATTACAGTATAATCTTATGGGACCACTGTCATATATGCGATCCATCGTTAACCAAGATGTCCTTATGCGGCACATGACTATAATTCTGTTATTGCCTAGCTGGTAAACAAATGTCTTATGCTATTTTCACTTTTCCCTTTTTTCGTAAAAGTGAAAATGCTCTTCAAATTTCTTTCAGTTAGCGAAAACAGTTGCTGATGTAGGTTTTTCGTGAAAGCGAAGTGATGTGCGAAGTGATGTTAAGCAAACATTTGTAATGTGGGGCAAATTTTCGCAATGTGATACCTGTATTTTAATAAAAATAAGTGTCTCACGTTTTTGTTGCGCCTTCGTTTACGTTATGTGTAAATACTTGGTTAGTTAATATATTACTGCAAGTTGAAATAAGTACTTGTGTTAAAAAGTAAATAAACTCAAGGTTATGTTATTCTTAAAATTAAACTCTCACTTTAGCTAATCTTATGACTGATAAGGGACCGAGTCTGCCTCTCTTGGGCAGTGTATTAATGTGTGTGTGTGTGTGTGTGTGTGTGAGAGAGAGAGCGAGTGAGCTTCTTTTAAGCCTTTGAAAATTTTAGAAAATGACTGAATCACAGAAAATGAGTGTTTTACATTTTGTTTCCATCTACAAGATACAACAAGAAGCAATGTATACTTGAAAACAAATTTAGTTTTAATGTAAAGCCACATTTATTCAAACATAATGATGAGAGGTATATTTCTTAAGCTGTTTATGTTGCTTGGGAAATGAGCACCGTCAGAAATAATACCGTACAACAGCCTCTGATAAGAAGGGGGTTTTCGGAGCATGGCTGTCATATTAATTCAAGCTTTAAAGCTAAATTAACGTAGATCAAATGCGGCACAAATTAAGCAATTTTAAACCAATTTGCTTGATATCCTTTGGTATTCTCTCATGTTTTGAAGTTAAGTTCTTCTCTGTGCTCTGCCTAGCTATCGTCATGACATCGCTATTAAAGAAGAAATAAAACATGGTTTTACCTAAAAATAAGACGTGCAAAGTGCTTTGATATCCCCATAATTTCATATTTTAGAGGGGTGTGAGAGGAATAAAAAAAATTTAGAACACATAGCTGCCAGATACTTTTTCAGGCTGCTTTTGTTGAGGTGACCACCAGGCACTGTTGTGTCACGTTCGGTCACGAGTGCGGAGCAGGCGAACCGGTAGAAAGGCGAGTAGAGCTGAACAGACGGGTAATCAGGGTTTATTGGAGACGATAGGGCAAACATCGGTGAACAACGTGACACTACACAATGACAGATCTGGGGAATACTGACTGAGAGACGGAGTAAATACACATGACAGGCTAAACTGAACAAGCAACAGGTGAGTACAATCAGGAATTAACACGAGGTAATGAGGGGGCGTGGCACACATGAGGATCTACGGAGCCGGGCGTGACAGTTGACTATCCGTGGCCCTTTTTGTACTGTGTTGTGCTGTGGTTTACTTTGATCACCACCCCCTCCTCACCCAAGTGAAGCTAGCCTCTGCGTGACACTGCTGTTCCCAGAGATGATGTATAGCCTGTGATTCCTCGTGGTCACAATGAATATTTCAAGTAGGACGGATGGATGAGAGGATGCAGCTCACCTTTAGAAGAGACACCTCCAACTCCCCAAAAGGCCATCCATTGTGTAGATTTAGCTACCAAAAAAAAAAAAAAAATGCATACAAACTTTTTTAGTCATAGGATTGACCACGCTCACTTTAGCTTTTAAAAAATCATTAGCTGCAGCGAGTTAAAAAGAAAAATCATTCGACGAACCCTTGCATTGTTCTGGTAATTGATTGCGCTGGTGTCAAATCAAAAGTACTTGACAAGCCTTTTTAAGTGCTACTATTTTTGACGTAGCATTTGTGACAATCGAGCCATTATTGATGTACTGCGAAGAAGAAAACTGAACACAAACACACACAGGAGAAAACTATCAATGGGGAAGTCCCATCTCCTTCCAAGTTCTCTGTGGTTGACATTGATGGAACATAGTGGCACTCTCCCATGACAAGCTACATGTTGTAATATAAACGGCTCCAGACTAATGTGGAATAGCTAATATGACGGCATAAGTAGTGTGAAAAATAGTTTTTGCTTCATTTGCTAGAACATTCCACATCTCCAACAGAACATATTTTTTTTGCTAGTGAAAAAGTTATGCCAGGCCTGGTGTCTCAAAGATTAATGATACGAACGGTGGCTTTTAGGTGTTCTTTGAAGGACCTCGTTCAGGGATTTTAAATCAAGTATAAACAACTTTCCATAAATGTCGACCAGATTTAATTATGTAGTAAAATTTCTGCTGTGTTACCAAACTGGTGGGATTTACAAACGCTACAGTTTTGTACTATTATGCTGAGTTCATAACATTACAGCTAAAAGTTCATCCAGATCCTTCCGGGCTGCTTTAATCTGCTTATACACTATTTCTGTAACTCTGCTCTCCTGTTTCAAATACCCTCAGATGTCCTTAAGGCAGGACGAAACCTCACATGGCTCCTGACATTAAAAAATGTGGCCAAAAATCATCAGATAAACAATGAAATTATGGATTCTGGCACAAGCTCTGTAGTTTTCTGTAAGTTAAGGTTTTATCTTTACTTACCCTTATTGGACGTGTCACACAAACCCATTTCATGTGAGTCGTGTCATTGTTTTTTTTTTTTTTTCTGAAGTCCTGATGTCGCATTAGGTCGACAGTTTTGAAAGATTTTCTTGGATGGAATACAGAGCAAATTTAATTTGCAATCGAGAACACCATGTGGAAAAATGAAGGGATAACAAAATTAATATGTATTGATTTTAAACCAGTGGGAAATACAAGGCAAGCCGCAGGATGAATATTAGATTATGATTATTTTCCCTGAGTCACTGGGGGCTGGTCTGTTTGTCAAGTAGATGCATCTTGTGGAAAATTTGGGGTGGTTTTGCTCAAAATATAATAAATTAAGATATCTGGCCATCAAGCAGGGCACACACTCATACAACCTGGAGCTGTCAAATTGTCTAACTGGACGTTTTTCGATTAGGTAATGAAAACAGAAGCAGGAGAAGTGGAAACCATCACGCATCCCTGGAGGTGTGAGGTCACAGCTACCCATTTGCTGCTCTAGTTCTAGTGCTATAATTCTATATGCCCTACTGCTGTAGTTCTATATTTAGCTGGATATACAGCCAGCAAACTCGATGACTGCCAAGTTACAGAAAAAGGATCAATTTCAGGGAAATTGTCTTTTGGAGTTTTGGAGCTGTGGAATTTTCACTCGGAGCGCTGTACGAGATAAAGTGACGGCTGTTCATATCAAAGCTCTGGTCACATTGATTTTACAACGGCATCCCAGAAGCTGTATACCTATTTATACATTTAATGTGGCTTGTGAGGAAAAAATAATCCTTTCTACCGAGACGACATGTGTCCAATTTCTAATGTCAGTCTAAGTTGATGTCTAGTTTCTGCAACATCTGCTCTCCTGTGCAATGTTTAAAGCATGTAATCTTAAAATGTAAATGTTTTAAATACTATCCCACTGGGTAAATTTCCCAAAACACCTTTTTGAAATGAATTCCCACAGGGGTGTGGCAGACTGTCCCCTGCAGAATATCGCCGTACAGGTATCACTAGCTGGTTGCCAGTAAACAGCTATTAAAGCAGAAATAAGTGGATATGTTTCAGAGGGAACTTCACCTGTTTGCCTTCTTGAAGAAGAACACTAGGCATTGAATTTCTCAGCGAAAACACATTAAACAAGCCCCTCCACCATAACAAAACAAGGATTTCTCATGTGGAAAATTATTAAGGCTGATTTAGATAATATTTCCTGTCTGGAGTACTTAGGTTTTGCTGAAGTTCCATGCTGGACAAGGGTGAAAAGGCAGGTATGAAAATTAGCACTTTCAAATATGGTTCTCTAATAGAAGAGTAGGAAGTAAAGGATGGAGAGATTGACTGCCTATAGTGAAGGATTTCAAGTATCTTGTCTTTTCCACACAGCAAGGAAAAGGAACATAAGATTTATTATTGAGCTTGTGAGGCTGTTGGAACTTTATGGGCTCGTCCCAATGGAAGGACGTCAACAGACCCTTGACTGACTGGAAGGCAGGTTCCCCAGCTGGCTAGTGAGTGAGACAAGAAGTAGGAAGTCAGGTCTGGCTTAGCTGAACTTAACCTGTGCCCAAATACAGTCCTCTACTGCATACACAGGAAAACCAAAAGTATGAGTAATTGTATGTATGTATGGATATCAAGTAACCTGGGAAATAACAACCTGTGGCCTCTTCCTCCAGTTAAAATACTCATTAAGATGCATGGTAAGAAAAGGTTACATGTTATATTAATCTGAATTCCTTACAGAGCCTTCTCAGTGGGAACTAGGAGGTCATCAGTGAATAATAATTTCACTGTAATTATCATATTAGGGTACTAATTACCTGGATAAAAAGCTACTTACTAAGCAACAGAGGAACCGGTCAGATTCATCAAGAAGGATGCAGGTATAACTATTTTTTTATAGATTATTATTTAGCAGATACCTTTATGCAAAATGACATTTGTTTCAGAGAAAAAGCACAGTCAGTGAGTGTCTGGAACATTTGGTGGTGAAGGACCTTGCTCAGGGACTCGATGGTGAAATCACTCTGCTGAGTATGGGATCTGAACTGACGACCTTCCAGTCACACGTGTAGCAGCCAAACCTGCGGAGCCACACTCGGCCCCCAGATATGAAAAGCAAAGCATGTCATTTGGTGATGTGAAATCTAATATTTTGCGACAAAGGTAGTTTAATAGGAAGTCACATCACACAACCATTCAAAGTGAATGGGCAATTTTTCATATTTATTTATTTTTATTCAACACGAATGTCCCGTTGTCATTGACTGAGTTATTGAATGTGATTAATTTTGCTCTCTTCACAGGAACTTTAAAAAGTTCACTTGCTGTTACAGTCTTGTTAAGGAGCACATCGGAGATTTTTTGCCTAAAGGCAAATAGCTTGAGCCCTTAGTAATGATTTTTTTGGGCAATCTTGGGCTGTTTTTTCACTGAAATTATTATTTGTTAGGCACACCAGACTTACCCCAAAGCTAAATTATAGAAATAGCACAGAGTGGATTTCAATATTGATTTCAGTATTTCTTTAAAGCAGAATACTCTGCAAAATTAGTCACAGAAGGAGAAATGCAGACATTTAATACGGCTCAAGGAGAAACTATTTCAATCAGTTCATTTCCAATAGTTAATAAAATATTGAATGATATATCCCTGGTTTCAGCGAAGACCACACTCAAAATCCCAGACAAATTCTTCATAAATAAACTGTCCAATAACTGGACAAACGCTGAAATGTCACACCGCATTAAAATAATAATAAAACAGAATTTAAAGTTTGCCCTAATCATTTTCAGTTATACTCATGAAAAGGTGAACAGAAGTCATTCTATTATGTTAGGTTTTGCATCTAAAACAAGAGACCAAAATGGATGAAGCCAACATGAAAATGAGAAAATTGTGGAGAAACAATACAAAACGTGTCCTTACTTTCAACACACAGATGCAACAAATGCAAACAGATTCAATTCCATGTTGACAACTTATTTAGTCATATAACAGGCCAATGACATTCAGCTTCTCTATTAACCTGTCTCCCTGCGATCTTTATTACCCTTTTACTGAGACGGCAGAAGCCTCACTGAATAATCACTGGCTGCATTCTGTGGTTTATGTGTAGGTACCAGGTGTAAATTAGGCCATTTTGGCCACACGGAGGATGAACCCCCCGGCCACAGCTGAATACTCCTGAAAGATGTAAAGACCAAGATACAGGAATGTGTGTGGGGGGGGGGTGGTTAATCGGGAATCAAAGCAGTGGACCCTGATGGAGGGATGGACACCAACGTTACACATGTGGGGGCACACCTGGGTATTAATCAGGGGCAGGGCTGGGGGGGGGGGGGGGAGGGG
>JAODJU010000130.1:3926253-3937558 GCA_026776725.1 Gnathonemus echidnorhynchus
CCCCCCGCCTCAGGGGTGCTGCACGCTGGCTGACCCTGTGCTGTGACCACCCAGGCTTGCTCTCACCTGCATGTGTGTCTCACGGAGAGGAAGAGAGAATCTTCACACCGGGATTAATAATGCATCACTATTGAAGTAGTAATTGCAATGTTACATATGTATACGCAGACTTTAAAAGTTTAACTTTCAGAACAGATGAACTGCATCATGTCAAACTGTATACTTTTGTATTTATCTGTTGAAAGGCTGGCATAAGAATAATGAGTGGGGTTTCAGGCGCTTTTCACCTTGGCAGAACAGCCATCAACTTGCCTGTATTTTAGTAGTGTTACTATATCCGAAACACAGCATGCATCCATAATTAAATACAGGATGCATGAGCCTGGATCTTATCCCTGAAAACGAAGTGAGGAAACTGGAAAACATTGAGAGCATAAATATGGTGAGAACATACGGTTAGTCAGGAGAGAAAATCAAACCCAGAACCCTAAAGGTGTGACGCTATACTGTTACCCACAGAGCCACCAGGCCGACCATATGTGACATACATGTAATTCGTGTTCTGCTGATCGACAGAAGTCTGGTATCTTTAAGAAACTGGAGGTATCTGAATTACATATGAAAACAATTTTCCTTGGAACACTACAGTTGAAAGCTATTGTAAGAGTCAAGCAATAGCTCAGATAAAAACCATAGAAACCCTCAATGTTTTGAAAATATTAGTGTGAACAATTTCTAATGTGGAGTACAGCTTTTACACGGTACTTTCATTAGCTCTTAAAATTGATTTTTCATTTTGGAAGAGATCACTGTATTCAGTCAGATAATTGTTCTCTTTAACACTTGGGAACCTGCTTTGGATACGTTATCTTGGGTTTGTGGTCAGCCCTTCAAGCCGGACGTGCCGGCTCACATAGCTCTTTCCTCACCTCCGGACCGAATCAGGTCGCTAAAGTTGACCTCATCATCTTCGTCATTTTCATTTAAGCTACGCGTTGGCCTCACACGCTTGCTCTTCTGACATCTGTGGCGGTGAATATTGTTTCTCTTGGAGTCTTGGGTTTAGTTAAAGGACCCCTGAAATTTAAAACTGCCAGAAAAAAAAAATCTATGCAAGTCATATATTACTTCCATCCATCCATCTTCTATAAGTACTGGATCGTGTGGAGCCTGGAGACTTTTCCAGGGAAGCATGGGTCACAGCAGGCCCCCACCCACATGGGATGCTGATCGATTTCAGGGCACACAGACATATAAGGAGAAACCTCTACACACACAGGACTGAGTCTGGTTGTGTGAATCGATAATACTACCCCCTGGGTCACTTGTGCTGCACCCGCAATACTTCTATGCTGTTTATTTAAAAAAATAATAAAATAAACATGTTTGGCTTATATGTCAGAGTGTTCATAATTATATTGCACATTGACAGTGAAAAGGTTTTATGAATATCTGGAATGTGAAATTCAAACACAGTAACTCCTCCTTCTCCTTCAAAGTTCACATATTCCACCAAGCTGGCCCATCGTCCGATTCAGAATATACTATCGATCTGGGATCTGATGAACATTTCAGCTTCCTCAACTAAAAATAAGTTTACAAGCACATGAACATAGTCCATATGGAAAACATACTTCCAAGATGCATAGGTAATTTATGCATAGATATTTGCTATATAGGCATATCATTTAATATGTACAGATAAATTAAATGGGACAGGCAGTTCAGCTCGTTCAAAAATGAACTTCTTGTGTCACGGCACTTGAAGGTATGAGCATTTAAGAGTCATAGTCAACAGATAAATACATACATACTTAAATGACCTCCTGCCAAGTTACATTTTGCATGTGAAGGAAAGCATTCCAGGTATACTGTACTTACTGAGATAGACGCAATCCTCAAGATTACCGCAGTGAGATCTGCTAATGAGCTTCAAAACAAACACATTAGTCAGATTAATTTTGGCTCTACTGACCATTTTCCAAAGACAGAATACATCACTGAGGAAAAAAAGATATAGGAACTCATTATGCATGAAAAACATATCAAAATGCAGGATAAAAACAACAACATTGAAGACATTAAAAAATGTATCTGGGCATGAAATACCAAATAAGGAAGAAGATAACGTCCATCATCATTGTGCACTGTAGTTACAATACAAAAAATTAAATATATAACTTTAAAGAATTATCAAGTTCTTCCAGGACATAAAATGCCATTTTGAAAGATTAAGCTTTTATGAACAGATGCATGTTACCTAATAACAATAATAATAATAATAATAAAATGAGCCTTGCTTTATTAATATGCATATGTTGTAATATGCAGTTATGTGTTTTTATTTATCAATCAAATGTGATTGATAAAGTTAAGTGTGTGTGTGTGTGTATTCTATTGCTCTGATAATACTAAGAAAATGAGCTGGAAAGATTCTTTTTGCTATGTAGAATTTGGTCTCTGCATGATGCCTACTAGATATTAAATTGCCATCATTCACCTAGATTTATGTTAGCATTCTGGCGATTTCTCATTTTTCTACTGCCCATGTTGAGGTTTTCAAGTGAGATCCAAGTTGATGCTTGACAAAGTTAGTGATTCAATTGTAAACTAATGGTATCACTACCTTCTCCTTTGATAATGAAAATATTTTATTATTTTTTTGTTATCCAGATCCATATAAACAGTACAGTAAAGACTCTACATTAAGTTGGCCTTAGATTAATGTTAACATTGTTCTCTAACCATAACCAGATCATTAACATCTACTATAAAGCAATAATGTTCTCATTTCCCCTCCGAGGCTTGTGACCTAACTATGGTGGTGGGGATTGCGTGCCTTAATGACCCACAGAGCTGTGTTACCTTTTGAAGTCACCATCCTCAAAATGAAAGGCGGGGGTCAGATCCAGTACCAATTGGGCAACAAGCTTGAATGGGAGGGATCCAATCGGATCAGACCTTGTCAATAGACACTGGCTTTGGGAATGTTGAATGTTACCTCTCTGGTATGGATGGAGCCTGAACTAGCATGTGAGCTAGTGATGTGCTACCATACTTTCATGTTGCGTTGGTTTTAGAACCAGATCGTTTGACTGCTGATGGGGTCTCTCCTACTCTGGTGTTCGCCATGATGTGGAAGAAACCGGATTGCAAAAGATGGATATCGGTTAAATGCAGTCGGCCATACTTCCATGCACAGCGTTGGCTCTGGAACCAGGTCTCCCCTACGGTGGTGTTCCCCAGGTATGGGGATACTCATAGGATACTCATAGGATACTCATAGGATACTCATAGGATACTCACGACCCTCAGGCTGACAGCTGTGTAGTTGAAATTCTTCCCTCTATGATGCTGCGAGTTGTAGAGAAGGAGACTCTGACTGTTGTTTTGCATATGTGAGACTTCAGCGATCACATGGGGGACAAGGGTGATACCAGGATGAGAGTGACTGGGAAGAATGGCCTCCCAGATCTAAACCCAAGTGGTGAATCATTACTGGCCTACAACTACAAGTACAAATACTATGACCGAATACAAGAATATTCATGAGTGTGCATGGTATCAGAATGCCCAAAGCCAAAGGTCAAAAACTGACATCATAATTGTGCCTTCTATCTTGAGGTGGTGTGTTTTGAATACTCAGACGAAGAGCTGCCAGAGCCATCAACCTGTCATCAAGTGGTGATGAACCTGGTGTATGGGAAGGATACCCGATGGACTGGGATAAGCCAGGTATCAGGGTTTGTTGGGAATGTCCTACTGAAACTTCTGAGTGTATTGAATTCAGATCAGCAAAAAAAGAAAAAGACAAACCAGCAAATAAACAAATAGAAACTTTATATTTAGTAACCGCATATTTAGCAATAGATGTGAGCTATACATAAGAAAAACACCTAATATGAAATGAAAATGCATTATTGATATATTCATTTAATATTTATTAGTACCATTGATCTGCATGTAAACAAAAGATCAGATGGAGGCCAGATATTGTATCAAATCTAGGATGACAAATTTAACATGGTTTTTGTATGTTGCATTATTTGTGTGTAACAGGTTCTGGTAATAAAGTAAATCTTTACAGCTTTGAATTATTTTGCATCATTTCTTGAGAATTTATGGTGATAAAATTTTTCCCCAAGTTGTAACTACACAAACATTCCTTGAAGGTCACAGGACATTAAATATCAACTTTGATGTACGTTACTTTATCATTCTTTCTATCTGTACACCTGGCCTGTTAAAATTCAAATATAAATCACTCCCTTGGGTTCTAATTTGTCATTTTGTTTTAATGAATATTTTCTTTACCCTTGAGTCAGCATTCAGAAAAAATACAAGAAGAGAAATGGGATTGTCAATTTTCACAATGAACAGACTTTTAGGTACGTGTTACTTTTTGGTTAACAAAACATGTTTGCCTTGAAGTTGATCTTGATGTTGAGCTTAACACCAACATGCCGTTTTTACCATTGACTGAATTTTGGAAATCCTGATGGTAAATATCTCAGGTCTCGAAGCCTCCTAAAATCTGGAGATACAGTTCATACACTGTAGACCAGCGGTGTCACCGTGTAGTACACTAACAGTCAAAAGTTTTTGCACACACTGAGATTTTCTACATTTGAATGTTACTCACTTAACATTTACTAAACATACACTCAATATGCTTTGGTAGCAAATGAATTTACAGTTTGTTCACCATTGGAGTACCTTTTATTAGCAGGAAAATATCATATCTTTGATTAATCAAAATAACCTCCTCGAGCAGTCAGCAGAGAAAATTTGAGGCATCTGCAGTTTATGAAATAATTGGGAAACTGGTAAAAACCTGTGGTGTGCAAGAGCTTTTGACTGGTAGTGCATATGGGGGCCAGTAGCGATGATGTAATGTGTGTGGTATTACTGTCGACCTTGCTTAACTGGATGCTTTACCTCAGAGTGAATCAATGGCAAGTGGGTTAGACCAGTTGGTGATTGACAGTGTGAGATAACGCTACCCACTGTGGACTTTGAGGGCTCATTTCTCCCTTCAGTGGGTGGTAGTCCACTTATAAGGTTAATGCAATTAATAAAGGATCAGTATGTGCTTGGGTAATGAGTTTTTGATTAAGGAACTCTGGGGTGACTCATTGGGTGATTCAGCTTGAACTGACCTGCCTCTGAATTGAACACAACAGAACACATTCATTACCTCTGTATGTGTTTATTAGAGAATAAGACTGGCTGTTTGGGTTATACAAGAATTGTATGCTACAGTTTTTCTGTGTACATGTACTGAGGAGGATTAGACTTCCTGTGTTAAATTGGAAATTAATAAGCTTGTACATTGATTTATTGATTTGCTGCTAAGGGTACCCTCATTTTGTGTTTCATTTCATCTTCAGCAATAGCTATAGAGTATTGCCAGTCGTGTTCCATTCTGCATTTTTCAGCTGCTAGAGTGTCTGTGTGACAAATGCACAAACTTGGTTGGAATCGATTAGTCAAACGCAGGTTTGCGACGGCAGAGACAGAATGCAGTCTGATTACTCATGTTTGCTGGCTTTGAAAGTAAATCCAGTATTTTTCATATTTTTTTAAGTTTGCGTCATTTCCTAAAATCTTGTTAGGAGATGAAGGATTCAGGTAGGGTTTTCACATAATCTGTGGTTTAATTTAAAGTGAAGCCCTTTTACCCTTTTTTAAAATTCCACCTTGTAAATTCATGTAATCTTTCTTATGACTGTTATTGTAACATCTATCTGACAAGACATTCAAGGAAAAAAAGATCACTGCATTTGTTACATTCATAATTTACTATCACCATTGTGGAGGGAAAAACCAATCATTCTACATAGGTCTTTATGTTTTATGTATCATGAAACTATAGCAGTCTTTGTAAATAATGGAAAAAATCTGCCTTTATAATGGATTATTTCCTGATGTGAGGATCTCTGTCTGTAGTTGAGTTTTTTATGAATTCCCAAAGACAATTTGTGGGCATATAAGACTTTTCTATACCCTTTCATAACGCGAGGATGCTCTGTAAAGAGTTAGGCAGCTGACAGTGCTTTGGTGACCCCTTTTTTCAATATAAATATCACAGAGGACAACATGTCGTGTTTATGCCGTGTATTGAAATGAGAAATGTGCTGAGCATTTTACAGAGCGTATAAATTCTGCAAAGAACCGGAAGGCAAATGCCTCTTGATGATGCAAGTGTGATTTTTTTACATAATACCCCGGGGGCTTTTCCTTGTTAAGGTGTGCATAATACAATTTACTTTGGCTGTGTTGAAAATTGTCCTATGATGATTAAATACACAATGTACAATTTTTTTTTGTACAATATACTTTCAAAATGTTATACCAGACATCCTATGAAAGCAGGGCTATTCTAAGCAGTCAGTTGAAACATTTTATCATCACAGTGGAATTTTAATTAATAAGAATTGTAATCTGAGAGTGCATATGATTAAGTTCATATGATTAGTGGCAATATTATTTGCATTGAAAATATCATATTAAGCAATTGTACTGTTGACAACAAGAATCTGCACATAGAATAAAATCCAAGCTGAAATATAGGGCTATATTGTGCAGCTAAATCAAATATGAGGACTTTTAATAACAAACTAGTTAAATGTAATGTACATTCAAAATAATATTAACTCTTCGAAGATTACTACGATGTTATATCTAAATACATCATGAGATGGATTCTTCTCTAAAAAACCTTCTAGAAACCATTTTTGTTTTGGGTCAGGTTGGTTTTCCTTAATTAGCTGTTTAAATACATCCTTCATAATATCATTGCCAGTCACATGACAGAACTGGGACATAAGGTTGAGGTTCATCATTGGGGCGACCTCTAACAGGTGCTGACAGATGAGCTATGGAGACTGTATAGACAGTGGTACAAGCAGTGTCAAAAAGGTCACCCCCACATGCATCAGTTGGTACAATCCTTGACTATTGCAAGGGTCTGCATTTGGGACATACATACACATGGAAATGGTAGCACTATGCAAAAGAAATTCGCAAACAATGAATTACTGTGCTGTGCCCTCTCTTGGAAAATATGGGCCCGGAGTAGAAATGGAACAACCCTGAGGGAAAGCTGCTGCAGCATTTCAGAAGAAATTCTGGTTTGATGTTACTGCTTCAATGGAAACTGAAACTGCTGTGGTAGACAATTCTCCAGACAGGCACACAATTGCTCAGTTGACTTACAACTGGAGTTAGTGGCTGGGAAGGTCATAAAAGTTAGGGAACTTTATTTTACGCCCCAAAATGCTCGTCCCCTGTCCCCTGCAGATGGCCAGAGAAGAAACTCTCCCAAAAAAAAATGCTGTAGAATAGAAATGGTATGTGTTTGAGTATCATGATAATCTTCCTCTTAATGAGTGAACCCAGGCAAGAAAAAAGGCATGAAACTAAATTACTGAATGGTCAGAAACTAATAAGCTTTGTTGTAGAGATTCTTGGACTGTCATCGTCCAGGCACACGTTCATTCATCAAGTATATGTTGAAGGATGACTTGTCAGCCTACACTGCAGTCCTCTATTGCTCTGCAATCCATTATCTGGCCTGCTTGCTACTGAAAAAAAGGCTGGGGTTTCTGTGCAATTTGGATAAATATTATACCCTTTAAATCTGCAAGATGTTTTTATAGTATATTTTTACCGGTTGTCCATTTGTACTCCAGGATACAGTTTTGAGTGTTCAGCTCTGCACATTATTGCCTTTAATAAAACTCCTTGTGCAACTTTTTTCCATTTCTGGGCTCTGTATAGGAATGTAGGTTTGCCATGAGTGATTCTAGATTTTGGAACTGCTCTTTAATTAATCACACACGGGGACAGATTTTTTCAGTGGCGTGGAAGCAACAGCTTACAAATGTCGAGCATAATTCTGGTGTGTCGATTTAAGATAGACAGCTTGTGAGATAAATCTGTGGCGATATGGTTTCTGTTCCTGTCATGGCTGGTTGCCAAGTCATAATGATCGTTATGATTTCCACTTGGGCCCTTCTCTTATGCTACCTCCACTCGTCTCACAGCTGGCGCGTGCAAACATGTAGCTGCTTCAGCCGTCCATAAATTCAAATTTGGAAAACAAAGCAAGAGTCTCTAGAGAGTGATGTAACTAATGACCTTTGCATGTGTACACATTTGTTTGTCAGGGTGTATAAATTCATTACCCCTGACATAAAGGGACAGATCATTCTCCGTTATTGTCTGAAATGACAAAATGAAGGAATATCGCTGGCTTTTACTGGTCTTTCCCTCAGAAAGAGATCAATGCTCCTGTGTTGCAGTGGAGCCTGAGGCTGATACGTTTGGACTCTGAGGATTTTAGGCCTGGTTTCTCCACACAGACAAAAACATCACTAGTAAACGGCTCTCTGATTGCTCGATACTGATCTGCACAGTATCTCTGATAGCCACTGTATGCTCTAGGCACAAGGAAATGACTGAATTGTATCAATAAGTAAATACAACTCTGATATTTTTACACAAATTAAGTCCATACATGCAGCTCTAATGTATTAAGTACAGTAGTATATATTCTGAGCAACAAACAAAATAATTAATACATGAAAACTGTGACCACAGATGATCTTAAACAATAGGTTAGTGTGGGACACAGAAAAAAAAACTATTTTATGGGCTGCATTGTGTGTTAACTTATTTCCCCAAATTGCTTTCCTTGGTAGAACGATATGCAGTTGAACTTGGACTTCAAACTGGATGCCAACTTTGAGCTCTAAAGGATAGAAGTGCAGAACATTTCAGTAGCTTTCCTGGATCAATAGTTATGAAATGTTGCTTTGTTGTAATACAATTTTGAAATTGCTGTCATCAAGCGGAGGCTCAGAGATATGTAATGGCCCACAAAGGGTATTGAAAGAAAGAAAAATAAAACTGTCAGTTAAACGTATTGGTAACAACTTAATTTTCTAATTTGTTGACCTTGTTTTTTATATAAAGCAGTATCTCCGTTTTTCTGTGCTTTGGGGAACTGACCATTATCTGTTAAAGTATGCGTCCTTCTGATTCAGGATGGCAGAGAATCTCTATAGCCCTCGCCTTGCAAAGCAAAAAGTGACGTGTACCAGAAAAAAATCCACCCCAGTAAAATAGTCACCTCGATGTAGAAATTTAATGTGCAAAATTCAGTACATCTACAGGTTTCAGTAGAAAACTGACACCTTTGTTGTTAGAATCACGTGGTCCTTGAGAAATGACCGCTTCATGCTTTTCTTAGAAATGGGCTTATAGTGTGAAATGGTCCCAGAATATATATGCGATTAAACCTGATTTGGAAGAATAGAAATCAAAATAAGCCTAAAATAGAAGGTAATATGGGTTTTCTGGTAAGTAGTAGGAAGGACCGGCCAATATAATCAAGGGTTCCTGGAGTAGACTGCTGCCCCTCTCTGGTGGTCTCTCTAGACTATTAGTGCTTGATACAAAGAGGAATCAAACAACTAACGAGAACCAGCTGTCTGCAATTACACTAATTAGCGATTGTCTCCCTAGGAGAAGCTGCCTGGTACAATGGCAGCTCCTGGCCAGGAACTGAAGGGCTGGCTTCTTTGATTCATCTCATCTTCTGCTCTAACATTCAAAGCCAATTCCTGGACTCCTGCACCAAAGAATAACAGGTGGCAACAACTGCAGAGTATTTCCGTTCTTCCGAGTTCATTACGGAGATCGCTGTGAAGTCATGGTTCACTGGGGCGCCCAGTCCAATCTGTCATTTCTGGGTTAATCCACCGTATTACTTTAGCAGTGGGAAGTGTTTAACAAAAATAAAAGACTCTGAGGATGTCTGTGGGCATGGATATTATAAGCAAAGGGTTTTTGCTCGCCAAAGGAAAAATTTAGTTTTTCTCCCTTATTTTCATCATTCATCTCAAGTTTTTAAAAATGCAGCCATTTATCATGATGATGGGGAAAAATAGATTAGAGTTAGGATTATAGTGAGGTGCTGCACCAGTTTCACTCTTACATAACGGCCCTAGAGAGTCAGTTGTACCCTGAGTTCAAATTCCAGCACAGACTGTCCCTGACTCGTGGCTGGATTCCGTTCCAGCAGAAAGGTCATACGTCGAAATGGACATACGTCGGAATAGGATCACTGACGTCTAGAGAATGAGACTAGGAGATGTGTGTGAGGCGGGGATGATCATGTTACCATGCCGTAGAATATTTTCCATTGGCGACAATCGTACAACATGCAGTGAACACTAGGTAGCATAATGTTGATGTGCGTATGGCTGTTCAAAAATGAATTTTTATATAAATTTGCTTAATCAGTTTATTATTATTTTTTTAATGTGCGAGTCGTCCTAAATTGCATATGTTGTATGTTTGGGCCAGTCTGTAATGCTCTTCCCTTCTGTGTTCTACAAGTACATTTTGTTCCTATTATTAAATGATATTATTACTTTTTACAGATAGGGTGGTGCCTCAGGCCTCCAGGGTGTGGATCTCAGCCCCAGTGCATGTGTACACTGTCGGGTTTTCATGTTCTCCCTGAATCATGTGGGTTGGCTCCTGCAGTCAA
This sequence comes from Gnathonemus echidnorhynchus, assembly GCA_026776725.1. Taxonomy (NCBI): domain Eukaryota; kingdom Metazoa; phylum Chordata; class Actinopteri; order Osteoglossiformes; family Mormyridae; genus Gnathonemus; species Gnathonemus echidnorhynchus. The sequence goes on from JAODJU010000130.1 coordinate 3,936,815, forward strand.
GCTCATCAGGGTCTCTGATTTGCTCACAGAGTGTGAGTGATAGATAGATTTATTAATCCATGCAGGGAAATTCGGGAGTGTGTTTATGTACCATCTGACGGACTGGCGTCCCGTCCCATTACCCCTTGATGGTGACCTTGACCAAAATAGGAGGTCTGAAGGTGACTGGGTTTCACTTTGTGACGTGTGTAAAAATTGTGGGGCTTCTGTAATTCGTCGGCTTGAGGTACAGTACAGTGCTGTATGTAGTTACTTTCACAATTACTGCATTATTATTATTCTAACTTACCTACGAACTCAACTTAAATACAGATTTAGGGAACTGATCTTGTACATAACCTGGGAACTGTCTGTACTACTGTGATGTAATAGTCAGGCACGGTGAATATGAATTTGTAATATTTAAACATGCTGACGTTTATGTTTTATTCTTTTATTTTTTAGCAGTTTCATACAGTGATGGTCTAAAACAGGCCACTTGGATTTGGAGAGAGGGTGGGGCCTCGGTCTAAATGGGTTATGTAAAGAAACTATATGCTGGTGTTATTTAAATGCACTAAGGAGAGAGCTGTGGTGATAGATGATAGAGAGAAGGGCAGTGGGCAGGACCCACTGGCCTGTGAAAATATGGAAGGATGACTTTTATTTAGCTGACCATTTGCTCACTGCATGCTGGTTTCCTTGCTGGGGACCATTGTGGAAGTTCAGCTTATTAGTTGGGGGGGGGGGGGGGGGGGGGGGGGG
>JAODJU010000130.1:3942168-3959797 GCA_026776725.1 Gnathonemus echidnorhynchus
GCTTAGGGATAGGCTATAATAATTTTGCCATAATTGATTTTTTTTTTATTGCAGTGTCAACTGAAATGCGAGGGCTGTTCCCATAGTTACACAAAATGAGACTTTTCTACATTTGAAACTATCAACTGAGCCTATATAAATGTACATTATATATTAAACACCAATGCATAAATCTGGAATGGTAATGTTTGCCTGCTAACATTTATTTTATTTATTTACCTGCAGTTATATGCATTCAGTGTGGGGAATGACGATTAGTAGAGCCTGCCCGCTTCATCTGTTACCATCTGCCTGAAAGCTATCGTCCATTAATGCTCAGTGGTGGCTTTACTGAAGGTTTTGTTTGCTTCCGGCAAGTTTTGGCTGATGAAGGAGTGGTACCAAGGCAGTGACCTGGGGAATTATCATCTATCCCAAGCAGTAACTTCTGGGTAATAGAGGCCTAATTATGCTCAATTACCTGCTGCCTCCCTGCTGGAATAGACAATGGACAGTCGAGCAATAATGCGAGATAGGAAAATTAGCCTCTAGTCAATCGCTATTTGTTTCTACCAAGCGAGTGTTCTTTTTGTGACAAGGAAAGGGGGGGGGGGGGGGGAATGAATTGGGGCAGAAGTGCGCGTGTGTCAAAATTGGATTAATAAGACTTTCCCGTAATCATCCTTGTCTGAAGCTTAACCAGGGGTATGTCAGACAGCATCCGTTGTCTCAAAGCCCCTGACACCTCAGGGAAGGTCAGCAGGGTAACGTCGAACACCATCACTGCAATGCCGGACTTTTACAAGAGCTTCCTTTAGGGTTCATCTGCTCATCTTTATGTCAAGATCTTCAGGAATGAGATCTGCTGGTGGTGTTGGGGGTAGCTTGTATGTCGGCAGAACAAGGTGCAAAATTATAGCTGCTCAGTGCCCTTTCATGCTGATAATCTGTATCACTCTCCTGACGGCGAGACCCAGCCTGCTAGCGTTTGTAGGGGCGGCGACCCTGCAACCTTCAGGTTCGCATTCTGTATAGCGGCGGTCATACCTATAGGCTGAACCCTTCTTCGCGGGGGGGGCGCGACCAACAGCGTATCAGACGTCTGTCGCTGTCAGTCTGCAATTTACAGGCCCAGCGTATCTCTCTATCCTGGGTGGTCACTCCACAGCCGACATCCCCCCCCCCGTGCTCACAGACAGCTGCACTAGCCCTAGTAGCCCTGGGGGGTGGTCAGCAGTTGTCTGGTCTCCAAGGAATGGTAATGTTACCATGTTCTGGGATGATGGGGGGGCATGTTACCAGAGTGCACTGTTGTTCACGCCCAGAAGCTGCTGCTCTTCCCATCTGTCCTCTTCTTCCTCTTCTTCTGTTCTTCTTCGATCCCGGGATCACAGAGTCTGGCACCCGGAGGCCTCCAGTAGTGGACATGTTGGGACATTAGCACACATGCAATCCGCAGGCTTTACAGAGTGGAAATACAATAACAGCGCCATCAGGTGGCTGAACTCCCTTTCTGTAATATCGATATACGCGTCTACATTTAATAAGACGTTTGCAATAGGCAATCCATTCAGGATGCAGTTCATCTGTTTTCCTAAAGGAACAATAAAAATATGCGCAGTTTCTTCAGAATCCTGACAAATTCCGTTTTGAGACTCTCTGTATGAATTAACTCCTTTTTATATCATAATCTGTGAGAGTCTCAAATGCACTATGGCACTCTCGCAGGTAAAGGTGCGCATAGTCGACCAATTTGTTTGACGATGCATGAGATAACGGAACACACACTGAACTCATGGACACAGGCATGCATGACGTCAGTCTTAATTGCAGCCGAGAACATAAAACGAGCGGGGAATCTCTTCATCAATCCACAGTGCATTGTGTTGTAGTGCGTAATTTGCTGGAGGGTGACCAGCCTGGTGCTGATTGTCATCTGCCCTGCCTGTGGGCACCCCAGAAGGCAGCGGGGCTGGGGGTGGGATTTATCTTCTCCGTCCTGCTTCTGTTTCAGCTGAGGACTCAGCCATTTTTTTTTTGTTGTATTAATCTGCCTGACAATGCTCGCATTTGATGGATTTTTCTGGGGAGCGGCATTGAGGGAAGGTAATAGATCCACTGCAGAGCCATGTCATGGTGCTTCTTCCTGGCAATTAACGGTGTTTATCTAGCCTCAGTTCTCTTAACTGGCAGTCTGACAACCACCATCCACTTTATATGAAAATCTATACTGTGCACATAAACGTAACTGCTGGGAATGATCCGTGAGTAATTCCAGATTTATGCCGATTGTATAATTCTGCATTAATGCAGACACATTTTGATGGTTATTTTTTTTGCTCGCTTAGCTTCTGCAGTGACTGAACTTGAGGACCTCTCTCCCACATGCCCGTCTTCTGTCTCATATATTAGGATCATCCAGATGTTTGCCTTTTAACGCAATCCGGGAGCCCTGGAACCCTTTTCACAGCTTCGGATGTGAAGCGGAAGTTCCGGGCCATGTCTTTGCAGGAAATAAGTCGTCACGAATAACGATATTTACCATGCGGCGTTCCGCACTCTTGTTGCGTGTGCGGCAGTGTCCCGCTCGTTTGCTGAAGTGTAAATTGCTGTGAGAGTGATTTGGTCTGTTAGCATTTCAGGACTTGGTGGGAATATACTCTGCCTTGTGTCAAGCCGGTGACCACACACCAAGCAGAAGCCCTACCCACTGCTAACTCTTTAGCTTGTTATGCTAATACTGTTTATTTAATAAAATAAAATAAAAAAAAAACACTTAAATCTGATTGGTTAAATATGCTCTTCGCAGCTCTGCCAGGAAACAGTAGGACTCCTCATTTAATAAAATTATACTTTATTTCCCTTTTTTAATCAATGCTCAAGATGTGCCTTCCAGTGGCTTTTCATGGTTACCCCATTCTGTTGAAAACCATCTAACTAATGAGGTTACCTCACTCCCATTATGACGTTTTGTTTGCCTAAAGTAAAAAAAAAGTGTAAATATCAAGCATACAAGCATTATAATATATCATTACTTATCAAAGGCCTGTGCATTTTTAACTTTGCAATGCCTAAGCAAAAAAAGTCATTAATAAGTCAGATACATTGTTATATTGCCAGTCTGCTATGGTACAGTGTTTCCAATTGGTATAGTCTGTTCCTTCTTCACGCCTTGTCTCTGTGGTAAATTGTGTGGGTTGATCCTGCTTATGGCCTGTTGCCTGCCAGGATGTTGGTATTAATTGCGAACCAAGTTTCCTCCATCTCATATCTGCTCATAAATTACAATGCCTTTACATTACCTACCAGACAGATACTGCATGCCCCCTGACTAATGTTGCGATTAAAATTAATGCAGTTACTGTTTCCGCACTGATAACCTCACCTGCTTTGGCTACTGTGAAGAAAGTAACGGGGTGGAGGGCTGTCTGGAACAGCAGAGAACAGTATTCCCTCTTGCTGATCCCAATCACAGCGATTCTGGTTCATTAGGCTGTTTTTTTCCCATTTTTTTTTTGCCCCGATGAAGATGTCACAGCGCATTCCGATTTGCGTTTTATTGGACGTTTGCTTGGAGTGAGCGAGAGCTTGTACGGAATTAGAGGTGTGATGCGGCTGCACAATGAGATTTTCACTCTCCTGTCCCACCTGTCAGACGCCTCGATGTTTTTTTTTTTTCCACCCTCGGTGAGAACTTGTTGGCGATCCCTTTGTGAAGATCCGCCATGTTAAAGAGGCGCCCCTTTTATGTCAAATGATTTTTGACAGGAGTGACTAGGAGCGCGGACCTTTAAGGTGAGACTTAATTCCCCAGCTAGAACACCTTTGACTGCTGCATTTTGTTTTCCATTATGCCTGTTCCTTACTATCCTATTTGAAAGTACAATGCACTGGCATTGAAAGAACATTGCTCCCTTTTTAATATTTCAGGTATACTGGTAAAATATATAATATATCTGTGTGTGTGTGTCTGGCGATTATCAATAAACGATTTTATTTTGACAGACATCTGCTCTTCGTCTTCAGATCCTTTTTTTTCATGTCTTGTCAAATGATCTTGTTTCCTTGCATTTGTCAGCTGTGGAGGGATAACAGATAAGATGCCAGTCTTTGCCACACGGCGTTTGTGTCGTCTGTTTCAGTATGTCAAAACGCATCTTGTCCACTGGGTCTCGTTGTTAAGCCTCAGAGCGGCCTGAAAACAAACAAGAGCACCTTGAACAAAAACAAATAAATAAACAAACAAGCAAACAAATAAAGAAACAAATCCACAGCAAAGAGAAGTTTTTTTTTTTATTATTTCATATGCAGATTATTCAAAGTCTGTTCATTTGTTTTGGTCCAGTAAAATATGTTTGCATTCAGGAAATTTAAACGTATTGTCCTTTCTATGAAAAACCCTTGATCTGTCGCTGTTCTGCTTGATCGTCACACACCTTTCCGCTTCAAAATATTTTTACGTCACACCACATTTCCTTTAAAATAAACATCCTATAAGACACATCTTGCTTGCAGAAATGAAAAAGAATGTTTTGTATATGTTAATTTTAAATTAAAATATATTTTGTTCCTCCGATGGTAAGCCTCCCATTCAAAGACAGTGGGCCATTTAATTTGTCATTTATTTTAGGAAGATTTTAATAAGTTGGTATTTAGTGTGGAGTGTTTTTAATCCTCCTTGATTTTGTATTATTCGAGTTACATGATTCACTTCTTCTCTCCTCATTGAAAAAAAGGACCAGCAGCATCACAATGGTTGTGTTGCAGTCTTGTGTGGCCATATTGTAACGTAAATAAACACAGTTGTGAGATGGAAGATGGAAGGTGTCAGTGAGGGTGAAACATTGCATTTGGCCTGAAAGGGAACTTGCGTAATCATTAGTCCCGCAGGGATCTGCTTGGGTGCATTTTGTCCAAACCCGATTTTCCTTTCCGTAAATGGAAGCTCCCGACTGAATGGATGCACTATCAAGTGTTTGGTGTCACATTCCGGAAAACCGTATCTTAAAGCAATTGTTTTTGGATTGTGGGGGGGTACAACCAAATTTTCGGACATTTCGTGTTTTTAAAATAGCATTTTCGCTCTGATACAAAGAAAAAAAAGGCTGATACACACAACCCCAAATATTAAAACTTTAACGATAAAAAAACAAAGATTTTAAAATGTTATGTTCAGAAACCAAATTGAAGGAACAAAAATGCATGTATGAATATTGCAGGTTTTTAAAAGTCTATTTTTAATTTTACTGAGGACACAATGATATATTTGCATATATATATTTTCATTATACTGCCAGGGCAACCTGAGAAGCTCCTGAGAATTCCTTCAGCTGGTCTTGTAAGCGATCCCAGAGCAGAACACATCTGTTCACAAAATAAGTCAAAATGTTTGTGTCCCTCCTATTTGCCTCCTTCCTCCTGACAGTCAAACATCAAGCCATGCAAACTTCCTACACCTCTGTTTCCAAGCTTGATGAGAATTCTCGATGCTTCGGAAACAAATATTTGTGCTGAGAGAGGGGAAAAATGTGGGGGGGGGGATGTGCTAATAGACAGATTTCCTTTATTCCCATTTGTGGGCTGGCTCAGTTCTGTCCGGGCAAGTTTGGGATTCCGATCACATTCTGCCTCTTTGGAAGGTCAGGATGGAGAGGGCTCGACATGCCTGCACTGTTCCTTTGAAAGAAAAAAAATCAGGATCTTGCCAGGGTAGGGGATTGTGTATGTGTCTGAAGTGGGAGGGAGCAAGCTTTTAGGCATGCAAGAGACACTGGATCAGAATGAGGGAAGGAGAGGCCTGATTTTTCAGCACAGAACATAATAGACCATGTTATGTCTATGTTCCTGGAAATCATCATCACCGACCTTACCGCTTGGCTGCCTTGCAGAACCCAGGGGTCAGAATCGCTGCTTCCAAGAATGAAGCATGGTGTGCAAAGATGGTTTCCTAGGGTAATGCTGGCTCTTGGAAAACAGGCCAGGTACGGCTCAGCTTTTGCTCAGAGGGGGTTGAAATTCGTTGTGACAGAGGTGAGCCAGATTTGTAGCTGTTCATTGGGTTATCGTGCAGAGTAACTGCGTGCCTTTGCCTCCCGTTGCATCAACGCTGAAACCACATATTAAAATTGTTTTTTTGTTCTGCTTTCACAAAACCAAACAAAAAAAAAAATCATAAAGCCCCGTCTGGCCCAATTTTTCTCAAACAAAAAGCCCTTTATTTTCATTTTCAGATAGTTTTTTATCATTGCAACCATAGCGTCACAGAGCATTCTGGCATTTTTACGTGTAGCGGGTGGCGAGGCAGAGATATGGCGTGCTGAATTTGGTTTGTTTCCTTCGTTCGTCAAACGCACATGCAAAGAGAAGGGCATGAATCGCTTAACTGGAGTGAATTCAGCCCATGACAAGATAACGGGGTTGTCACATCAATTGGACATAGTGTTCACAGAGCTCAGTGCATACAGATCCAGCCATTATGGTGCAGCAACCCCTCAAAAAACGGGAAAAAAAAGAAGAGGAAGAAAAAAAAAAAAAACTCATACTTTGCAGATTTTTTCCCATAGTTTAAAGAATATCTCTGATGAGGTGTCTTGGCTACACAGGCATTATTAGAGCCTTGAGCTCATTGCTCCTGCAATCTAGCCAGTCTTCATTCACAGCCGTGTCCTTCTCTGTCTTCTCATTGTATACCCTGGCCGGTTAAGAGGAACATCTCTCTAGGAGGGAAGGACTTTAAGTGGATTCAACTAATTACATTTGCATATTATCAATCCTTGCACGACTTAACCAGACAGTTTTTCTTCCACAGAAGATGGACGCTTTTCCATAGACCTCTGTTTAGATTTGCCCGCTGAATGCCAAATTCTCTTCTCCAGCCGCAAGCAAAAAATCTATTTACTTGTACACACACCATTGATGTTATGTTACTTAACTTCAAAGAGTTAAATAACTGTGCATTTGTCTTCATCCTCTGTTCCAAAGGTTGAATTCAGCCTGTGTTATCATGTCTTCTTCATGGCTGTTAATGGGATATACTTGACATAATTTGTTCATGACATGGGCATGCTGTAACCGCACATCATGAAAGACTATACCGGCAGCCAGGAGAGCTGTTATGACGGTATGTAGGGTTAGCTGTTAGCCACTGTTGTTGATGGTATTATTTTATCGAAAGCCACTTAGAGTTCAACCTGTTTATACAACAGGATATTTGACTAGGGTGCTTCAGGTAAAGTACCTTCCTCACTGATATGACACCAGAATCCCATGGGTACTTGAGCTAGCAATGCTGAGTGTCCTTAACCACTATGCTACCGATTATATACGGACATCTACACTGCTTAGGGTTTACCTTATTATTACTGACATAACCTTAAAATATATGGCACTCGGATATCGGCCAATGCCGATACCTTAAAAAATGCCAAATATCAGCCCGATATATCGGTCAACCTCTACTTCTAAGATATAAAAAGTTAATTGACAAGCAGTGTCATTGGGTGCTGTCACGCCCCGATCGTCCGCTCCGCCCGTGTGCCACGCCCCCTCGTTAACCCTGTGTGGATTCCCTGTGTTTTACAGCTGTTTCTACTTGTTGTCATTAGTTCATTGTATTTAGTCTGCGTTTCCGTTCGTTTCCCCAGTCTGGTCATTGTATTGTCGATGTGTCACTGCCTGCCTTTCCTTGGATTAAACCCCGTGTTCCCTGATTCCTGGCTTCCAGTGCGTTTGTCTGCACTCCAGGCACACACCGCATGACAGGTGCTTTTTAATTAGTAACACTTTTCTAATAACATGAAACACCAAGCGTCTGCAAATTCCCATCTTCATCCTATACGAAACCTACTCCAAAAATTAGCTTTTAATTAGAACTGCAATAACATGCAACCTATCCTAGAACTGGACAAGCAGGACGGACAAAGGATGGATGGATGGATGCAAGTTTTTGAGTAGAGCACTGTCCATTTAAGCAAGATAAAATCAATGGAATCCATCTGATTTCCTAATACCTGTAAGTTCTAAATATGGCTAAATTTTACTAATTAGTTGCAATATCTTTTTTTCTATTCTAAACAGACATCAGGAATGTCCATAAATTCTTTTTTATGGGCATTCCATAAATTTTTTTTTTTTGAAGGGTGATTTAGGGCTCATGCCAGTAAATTGCTCGATGCAAGTCCTGCATTCCTTCTAGGTACGCTGAAATGGGAGACCAGGCCCATTTCTCATATTTGAAAGTCTAAGGAGGCCCTCAGCAAAATCGCAGATTACAGATGGCCATTCAACAACAACAAAAAAAAGATCCTTGCCAGGACACAGGGGATGATTTAAATTTCTCTCTGCAGCTCGTAGCAGCAGCTTTTATAATTTTTGTTGCCGTCTCTCCGCCATTTTTCTTCCTCCCGTGGCTCCATTCCCATGGCGACGTAGCTCACGCTACAGTGCAGGTCATGATGTCACCCGCCAATGTGGTTTATGTGCAGGTGATGATGTCACTCGCCAACGCGGTCTATGTGCAGGTCATGATGTCACTCGCCAACACGGCCTATAGGCATATATCAGCGAAGAAATAAACCCAAAAACTCTCTTTAGCCAATTTATGAGTGTTGAGGCTGAGCTTAAAAGTCTGCCATCGCTTTAATTATGAGATACGCCTTTTCTTTTGAAATGATCGAAAGTGCAAATACATTCGAATGATGAAATAAAGTCACGTTAGTTGTAACGTAAGACTCGGTTTACAGCAGAGTCCTAAATGCAATCTTCGCTGAAGGAGTCTCGTTTTTACTGTATACAGCAGATGTACAAAGTACTTATGATCCAGGGACTTGGGCAGGATGGTGGCCAAAGTCCTTGAGGCTGGTCACACTTTGTTCCATAAGCCCGACTGGGATAATGAACTGGCAATGACTGTCAGTCCCCCAGTGTCTCTGCCACGATACCAGCAGCTCAAAATGCTTCTCACACTTCTTAGGGGCACCAGCTATTTTTTTTTTTATTTCAAGAGAGCAAGCAGCAATTTGATAAAGTGAGAAATGCCACTTTGAAAAGGGCTATGTCTTTTTTTTTCCTTGGCAGCTTCTTGAAGAGTTTGCACAGTCTTGTGAGACGGCCATCTTTAGCGGTGATAATTTGAGAGGAACATCTCTCATGGTGTCTGCGACTAAAAAGGTTACTTTTTTTTTTTTTTTTTAATACTGCAGAGCGTTTTAAGCAAAAGGGATGTTAAACAGTCTATGAGTTTAGGTGTGGATATTAACAGCAGGCTTTTCTGAATCTCTCCAGCTGGAGCTTCCATGTCCTTGGCTTGTAAATCGTTCTAAGCATATTCTAAAATTTCATCACCTCTACAGCACAACCCTTAGGACTCGTTTTCTTGATTAGTGCGATGGGCTGGAGGCATCTGGCTACTTTTTAAACAAAAGAGAAAGCGAGATGATGAAGTGTAGTGGTCCCCGGTTGGAGACAACCAGTGAGAGACGGGGGAGGCAGAATACATTATATAAATACATTAAAAACATTTTTATGTTGCACATGAGGGAAGCATAAAGTGATAGAGAATCCTTACTCCTGGGGTACTGAGTGAATGAGGAATGGACCAGGCATGAGATCCACCAGACTGACTGCATGACAGTTACTGGAGAACTGAAGACCATTTAAAATTAACAGTCTGTGCCCCTCGTATGACCTGCATTGTTTTTTTTTTTCTTTAATCACCATAATTTGAGGATCAATAGATCTCATTTTGTGCTTATACAGTGATAGATATGTAACGAAATATAATCTCCGACTGGGAGTGACAGCGCAATTCTTTATCTTTCTTTAATCTGATTTTGGCCTAAAGGGAGATATTTTGACAACTTTTTGAGTTAAGTTGAATTTTTTTCCGCCACTGACGTGAATTGATCTACCTGCTAAACCACATCAGAAGAAAACGGCTAATGTGTTGGGTAATAGTACTGAAGTTGTTTTAAAAAGATACACATCTCCTCCCTGTAAATGTGCTGTCTTTGTTGTATTCAGTTTGCGACTTTGCTAATTTAAGGAAATGGGGAACGTGGGAATTCAACTCCCCTTAGGTGTACTTGTATTTTTAATAATTTTATTCATTCATAATATGAGCAGAGCTGCTAAAAAAAAAAAAAAACAGTTACTCGGAAGGAAAATGCTTTTAAAAATGAGAAAAACAAATCAAAGTGACAATGACTGAAATTGAAACATATTTTACCCCCAAAACTAGATGAAGTGAATGTTTAACTTTTTCAAGTGGAAATGCGCAAAGCATTAATTACACAGTCACATCCATTGAGTGTTTTCATGCGCATGTGTGTGTGTGTGTGTGTGTGTAGTAAGTTCGACTCCCTTTCATGTTGCTTCAGGCTGGTGGAGAGACAGATAATAGTCTGTAGTCAGGGAGAAAAAAAATGCCTTTTTGTCTCAGGGGATGAAACATGATTCAGTTGCTTTATCTATGCGTGTCTGTCTCTCTGTTGGTGTGTCTGTGTCTGTCGGAATGATCCGTTCACATTTCATGGGTTTACCCTTGATGGAATTGCCTCTGTCACTGCAAGATGATACCTCTGGATAAGACTTCAGATCCACTTCCACTGCCTTGGCCAACAATCAAAAACCTGGAGCGTCTTTGTGGATTTTTTATGGATTTTTTTTTCCCCACAAAGGCTATCATTTAAGTAATGAATCCATACTTTAATTTCCACTCAAATTGCTTGGTTGACAAACTTCTCCGAACACCTGGGAAAATACAGAAGAATCCATTTTAATTGCATATGCAGACTGTTCTTTTTTTATGTTTAATTTCTCGTATTCGTGTAAATCACAGGTTGGGTCTGATTTTTAGAGGAACCACCATTAACACCTATATGGAATGTTTTCTAATTTGTGGGACAGGAACAAAAATAATGTGGCCAGCCTTGCTGTCCTCTCTGTGGGAAAGCAGCGGTGTGGCAGTATGTTAATTTGTTGTGTAAATGATGCATTAGCATCTTTGGGGGGTGGGGGCAGTTGCCAGTCTCTCAAAGGGAAGAAATCTGGACTGGGCCATGCTGTGCTTTGAGGGGGGTGTCTGGGCGGGAGACCTGTGACACATCTGGCAGGGAGGGATTGTCGCAGGTGTGCAGTGCACAGAGGACTTCCGTCCGACTGCTTAACATAAGCTAAATGCCTCGGAAAGCCAGCTGGAAGGGGCTGACACTTGCTTTTAACCTATTGTTCTTTTCCGGTGCTGAACTGTAACCACGGCTCAGCCAATCAGCAACTGGGCTTGTTTTTCTATTAAGGTTATATATTCCCAGTCTGTATTTGTCTTTACTGAGTGAAACCTCTGTGCAGCTCGCACAATGGAGCTCAGTGAGGGATGAGCGCCGCTGAGTTTTTATGCATACGTACGTGACAGTACACCCCCCCCCCCCCCCCCCCCCCGCTGGAGGCTTCCCTTCACATGCAAGCAACACAATGACGTCAAAAGCTTCAAAAGGCCAGCACGAGAGGGAACATGCTGGCTCCCACAAAGAGGTCAGAATTCAAATGGATGTGTTTAGGATTAAAAATAGGACTTCTTTGGCGGGGGGGTGGTGGTGGGGGGGTTGGAACTTTCCCTCTTTTTCCTGGCTTTAAGGATTAGTGTAACAGTGTCCTCACACAATGGCTATCGCCAGCCACTCAAGGCTAGCCAGCTAGCAGCTGTAAAAAATGACGAAATTATGGATTATCGTGTCTTTGTCTGCCACTTTGTTTCTAATCATTTAATTTATTTATTTCAAGATAAATCTTTCAACGCAAATTATTTGCCAAAAGTCGGGCCAAGGACGCATGAAGGGGGAAAGACTGGAATGCTGCTGTGGAGAGAGCAGCCTATTAAGAAAGGGGGCGGGGTCAGTTTTCTCCATTTATACTCTTCTCATGTACGTTTACATGTTTTTGTTTCCCGCAGGAGGTCGCCGCGCGCATCCGATGGCTACCAGAGCTGCATAGATCCTGGTGCAGGAGCTGGCCCAGTTTTCTTTATGCTAATGTAATTAAATACTTACAGAAATAATTGAAGAGGCTTGCTGATGAGCAGATGGGAGAGCGTTACAGTGAGGAGAATGAGACGAAAAAAATAACTGCAGAAAATGGAGCGCGGTGGGGGCATGATAATACCCCCCACCCCATCAATACGACCATTTGTTTAATCTAGTTAAGCTAAATTAGCGCGCTCAGAGAAACCAAAACTGGAAAAAAACGCATTGTATTCTCAGAAGGCATATTTTGGCTGTATTGTGCAACTGTTAAAATTAGCCTATTTGTGGCTGTAATGATTTAGCAAATAGTATCATGGTGGGAACAACTCAAAGACTACCATTTTCCACGGTGATTTTGAATGGCGAGAAAATTCAGCTGAGATCCCTTCGAATTCATTTGTCAATCCATATAAAATGGAGTTTTTTTTTTCCTCCCACCTCACCAGTGGTGAGATCACTTCTTCACAGGGAACAATCAAGTGTGGCAGTTCAGCGCACGCCTCCCCCAGAGGAATATCCGCGGACTCACACGAGCTGTTTGTTCGGGGGGGGGGGGTTTCAAAGCACGCCGTGAAGTTTGTACCTGAACAAAGTGAGCTGCTTACCTTTAAGATTTAATGTGCAGATACCGCAGTGCGTCTGTAATCCCCTTATTAGGAGATTTGCGGGACTAATAAATGTTTTAATCACAGATAGGCATTCTCACTGTTCCGTGCTCCCTGGACATACATATCTTAGATGTACCGCACAGCATTTAGCGTTACTAAAAATATTCCTCATTTTAGGGGTCTGCTGGCTTCTCTCTGCAGTTTAGTCAAGTCAAATTGGCTTTATTGTCGTACCATCTGTATACAGATATACAGGGGCACTAAATAATGCTCCCCCAGGACCATGATGCAAATTACTGGAGTAGGGGAAGCAGAGGGGCTGGACATAAGGGTTTATAAACATAGCGCAATGTTTGTGTGTGTGTTGTATAATGCAATAGGATAAAGGGGTGGAATAAATGTAGTGAATTGAATAAATAGGTAAATAGTCATTTAATCATTCAATTCCTTAAAGAATATGTAGAAATGGGGCTACAATGATAGGCTACAGAAATAAACTGGCACATTATACAAACACATAATGATAAAGTAATATTGGATACATATGTGTCTCTGCTCAGTGGCAGCTTCTGTTGTCATGGCTAACATACGGAACTCGCAGAAGTCGCAGAGCTGTCCGTCCACTGATGCAGAAGGCATTTCACTCTTTCCTGAAGATGATAAAATGTCAGGGCGGAGAGTCCCGAAGGTGATGTCTGTCTGGGAATAAGGGGGAGAGTCGTCGTCATTAATGAGAAAAAATGGACAGAGGATCCCGGAATAGGCCCTGACTGGACGTCAAAGTAGACGTGAAATGGAAAATAAGAGCAGAAGTACCCAACTTCACAAGGCTGGGTATTGTAAGCCTCTGGGTGGTATAACTCAATAAAACAACAAAAGGCTGCAAATGTGTTTATAACAATTGGTCTGTTTGAGGAGTAAGAAACTGCAGACACTGAACGCTGGGGATTTGAAGAAAGTGATGTCTGAGAAGTCGCCCTTCAAAAGTGGAAGTGTAAATGAATAATGACAGACCAAGGAGCTCTATGATGCATGATTACTACAGGTGTGCGAAGCACCTTCCTCCGCGGAGCTTTTCCTGACGCCGTCGATGGTGAGACCTTCCCAAAACCAGACCATGAATCCCCAGGAAATTGAGGGTATTAGTCAGAAAAGAACATAAGCATTGTGTTTAACAATGTTTTGTAGTATTGTGAAAGAACAGTGCTGGTTTCTGAAAATCTAAATCCTGCACATTTAGGTGTATTAACAGTAAAATCCATTTAACTGACACAAATTCATTTTCCCAGTGTCTAATTCTTAACTGGGGGAAGTAATCTTCAGAAAGTAACGTTGCTAACAGAAAGGAACTAGTTTGAGTTGAATAAACTTTTGTAGGCTGCTGAGCAGCGCAGAATAGGTATTTAGAGTCTGATCTCAACAGGGCCGCTACACAAATAGTTAAGTAAAACTTAAAAAGTTATTGTTAAACTTAATTGCGCTCTCCGCAGGAAGGATGTGAATGTTTGAAAGGAATACAGTGCCAGTCTCATTTCCTAATCTCCTCCTCTCCTACTGGGCGCAGTCAGCCATTGTGCTCAATTGCCTCAGCAGAATTCTCCTTCCCGACGACCTGTTGCAAACAGCTACAGGTCAGCAAATGTTCAGGGGGCTAATTCCATTAGAGGGATTATCCCAATATGCACCGCGACATTCTGCCCGTTGCTTTCACTCACTTTGGCTTTTTTTCCCCCAAAAAAAGACTGACCATACTTCCATGCTTTCGTTCCTTACCTCCTTCCATCGCCTCTGCCCATAATAGATTTTTCGGGAGCCCCGGGGAGTCTTTCAGAAATCCCCCCCATGAGGGTGGGGTGGGGTGAGGGGGGGGGGAGTAAGACTCACTGGGCCATGCAGGGACATTACTTACGATTATGGTGCAGGGGGGTGTGGGGTGTTTGTCTGTAGTCTGGCATGGGGGACCGGCTCCATGCTCCACGTCGTCGGGCCTAGAGGCCTAGAGGCGGTTACCGTGGCGCTACGCGGCAAAGGCGCCATCAATCTCAGGCACACAGTGGACGCCGCTGCTCAGCCTGCTGCGAAATGGAGGCGGAGACACATGCTGAAGCGGCGCGGCCGGTGCTTCTGAAATGAAATACGCCTGGTTTCCAAGCACCACGAGCACTCAGGGATATTAGTTCCGCTTGTAGATCTGTATTTTTTTCTTACTCCTTTTCCCACTTGGGAATGCTGACATTGGCATTGATCATCACCATTTTTCCCCCCCAAGAGTAAGTAAATCCTGTTTCTGTGGCATACTGCTCTACAAATGCCGGATTTTCACCTCTTTACCTGTCTGGTGCACACCTCACTTCTAACCCCCATGATGACAGCAGCAAAATATTAGCAAACTGAGACCCACAATACAGTACCAGGTGGTCTGGCATGGGTAGAGGCATAAACTGAATATTATAGATGTTTTGGATTACTCAGAAGACTATTTATGTGAGATTGTTTATGCATATACACAATAATCACCCTGTATGGCATCTGTGAGAAGTGGTGGAGTAGCTGTTTTGGGAAATTTTTATCGTTAATCCATTCCATCTTTCCCCCGTTTGTGATTAACGTATAAATTGATGCATACTGCTCCTTCGCTAAGCCCGAGCAGATCCCGACGTCCAGAGATTTCAGTCATCTGCCATACAAAAGATGCTCTACTGGTTTGTCGTATCTCCCCTGTTTTGTGGTGAGACTGTGAATGCGCCATAAATGGAACCCCTAAAAAACTGTGCCTTCAGTAAACTTCTGACCCCAGCATCATGTCACATGATATATATATATATATATATATATATATATATATATCATTCACACCTCTGATGATCAGTCATACATCCAACATACAAACAATAAAATATCTAGTACACATAAACAATATATACACTAGTGCATATGTATGTAGCGTAGCCATTCAGTTCATGCACACATGATGCACAAGACTGGAACATTAAGTTCAATCGGCGACATCAGCAGTGTCAGCAGCAATGGTGAACAAAGTGCATTTTTATTATTGGTATTGTGCTGTCATTGCTGAAATATACCTACCTATCCATCTGAGTCACTGTTTGCCCAGTTTGGGGTCACGGCGATTCAGATCCTATCTCTGTAATCACAGGGCGCACGTCGAATGGGGCAGCCAGCACTCACGTGGCATTCTCGCACATATTAAGTCACAATTATAAGGGGGTCTGGAGTCACCAGCTGATCTGAGCTGCATGCCCCTGAACTGCATTATAACATACACAGAAATCTGAAATATAGCCCAAGCGCACATGCGGATTTTGGGGCGTCAGGTATGGGAATCAGCCTCCTGCACCCTTCTGAAGAAAATACAACACAAAATTAACAGATAGATGAACAGCTTTTTGTTATTTTTTGTACTAGGATAAACATTAGACTTTATAAACAAATGATGACAACATTGCTTTCTTCCAAATGCATGATTTTGCTTAAAGTACGTTGTACTTATTTTAGGACTGTATGACATAATGTATAATGCAGGAATAGTTAGCTGAATCTGAATTCCAGCACAGGTTACTTTGTAAGTTGGATCTTGGAATGTTCTAATGAGAAGAATTATTTATGTTGCTTATATTCTCTGCTTTTAACTGCAGTTAGCACTGGTGGGAAAAATGAGGCTTTGAAACCCACAGCTGGGGGATTACTTGATGCTCTTAGTTACTGCTTAGTTTGCTTCGCCTCTCCTTGGATGCTAGGCAGTAAATGACAGCTGGTGGCAGTCATGCTCACCTTTGCTTTTGAAGCTTCATTTCTTCCATCAGTAACATTTATGTTCCTAGCATGATTATGCATGTCTAAGCCAGCTGGAGGTGAAACAGTCCTGGCCTGGTTTAAGATGACATTTCACATCACCACGGTGGCTGATCACCAGCACTACGGAAACTGACAATAACAGCGTATTCATAAGATTTTCAGGAGTTTTTCAGTGTTAGAGTTCATTTGAGCATTTTTTTCTTATTTTAGGCAGGTTGGGTTAAAACTCTTATGCCCATTTACTGTTTGTGGATTTTCTTGATGGTATCCTTTGTCTGGTTGAACCCTACTGCCCTGGTTCGAAGTACTTCCTGTGTGGCAGAAGTCAATGTATTTTTCCACTGAAAATCTCAGTAGTTTTCTCGAAGATTGCGTTTCTTTAATAAATAGAGCTCAAGTTTCAAACAGAGCGATTCGGAGGTAGTTTTCATTATTGTTCTTTTTACGTCAATTCATCTGTTAGAACAATGTAAATAGTTGGAACAGAAGGTACAAAACAGAAGTAGCTGTAACGCTTCTCCTTTTTTAAATGCCGTCAATACGGTTCCTGGAAGCAAAATTCCTTGTACAGGTCAAGTCTGTTTAGGGACAAGAAAAAAAAAAAAACAATTTCACAAGCCAAATATCATTAAGTAAGTGTGCTGTCTCCAGGAAGGAGATGTATATTCTAGAATCGAGGCCATGTGGAAGAGCCACAATCACACGACGAGGAGACTGAGAGACGAATGTCTACAGGTACTGGTGAGTCGCATCGTAACGGGTGTGTGTGTGTATTTGTGTGTATGTGTGTATGGATTATGTGCATTTTACATTGTGGGGACTATTTTTCAGGTCCCCATAAAGATCTGTGAGAGCAGTCAAAAAACTAAAACTGCCAGAAGTCTCGTATTTTGTTTGGTTACTTATGGTTAGGTTTAGGCCTAGGTTAGGGTTAAGGTTGTCATGTTGGGATTAGAGTTTTCCCCATAGAATTGAATGGAGATTTAATTACAAACCTGTGTGTGTGTGTGAATGGAGAGTCCCCACAATGATAGGAATATATAAACTATGCATGTTGCGTATGTGTGTGTGTGTGTGGAGTGTGTGGTGAGGAGTGAAATACGAATTAACAGGGTTACTGCATTCTGAGCAAGTTACGCACCGTCATTGCGCCTTGATGCTGCGGGATCTGTGTATGGGGACGTTAGGCTGGGGGCGGTGCGGGGGGAG
>JAODJU010000130.1:3965886-3981114 GCA_026776725.1 Gnathonemus echidnorhynchus
AATGGTGACCCTAATTTGTTATCAGTTTATATAGCATCTGTTAGTCTTGAATGTAGCACAATTTGCAAAACCTAAATCAGAGGAAGACTGGAGCTGCCACTCCCCAAATGGCCAGGTTAGCTCCCAGCAGCACCCACGCATTTGAAGACATTCCATATCTAAAAAAGACACGCATTAACTTGACTACAGTGGATACCAGTGTAATATTTAAAACCACACCACTGGCACAGGTTAGAGAAGCAGACGGGTATCCTTTGGCCTTGAGTTCTCTCTGTGAAACATTTATAAAGAGTACAACTTTTGTAGAAATCTACTACTAGAAATTATGTTTTGGACTGGTGTGTCGTTGGGGCTCAGTGGCTAGAGGCCTCAGCTCAGAGCTGCAAGGATGTGGGTTTGAGTCTGGCCTTCTGTGTTTGGGATTCCTCTGGGTACTTTGCTTCACTTCGGTAGCCCAAAAACATGTGGTTAGATGGACTGGTGCCTGCCCATAATTGTTCTTTGCATGCGACTGGCATCCTGTTCAGAATGCCTCCTGCCTCGGGTCCTCTGCTTCCTAGGGTAACCTCTGGGCTCACCTCACCGCAGGCCTGTACTGGGGAAGAGGTGATGGCCAATGTTTTGGATTGATTCACTTTTTGAAAAATAGTAGCGTTTTCCTGCTCTGGTTAAAGTCATGACATCTTTAAACTTGAAAAACATGTGAATCTGCTTCATACTTACAAACTTTGCCATGGAAACATCCCTCTTGACATATTTGCTACTGACCACCTGCAGTGCAAAAGGCACGTAGAGACATTGTGGCTGCCTCAGAAGGACTGTTAAGATCTTACACGTGACTTTGTCCAAGCCAAAGGTGTTGGCCTTTGGCCTGAAATGCCTTTCATGCTTTGGGTCCTAACCTCTGAAACCTTTTTCATCTTTGCTCCAATCGTCTAACTATGGATTCATTATTGTCCCTATTAATTAGCCTAACATTCACATCTCCCTCATCTAGCTTATTTTGTTGATTTTCGCACACTTATCAATGTTGTTTTTCAGTCTCCTCTTGGAACTATAAAATTCAATATTCCAGCTTGCTTGACTGATGGATAAATTCCACCTATACCTTTATTCTACAAAACAAATGCAAAGTAGATGAATTTAAGTTTTGCTTAATTTTGCTTAATTGATTTTGTTATTTAGTAGTAACCTGAATAAAGCATTTGTTTGAAAAACAGTTATTACATATCAGAGATACTTTTAAGGGCAGATATACATTTAAATCTTTATTTTATATGTTATATATAATAAATGCCACAAAGAGATATAGTTCCCAAGCAGGACAAATAAGAAATGGTTGCTAGGTAACAGGAAAGAGCTGTCAGATGCTGTGGGCCAGTGCCTTATTGGCTGGCTACCTACCGGAACCTTACCAGGTCACTAAAAGCTACGCTACTGATTTACATTTATTCGGACATTTCAATTTATCGTGTATGAACTGAAGAACTTTCTCATTTTGCTAGCCTCTGAATCAGCAGCCATCCTTAGACGCTTGTCTTTTTGTTATCGTAGCCTCTAGAGCTGTTTCATCTTGAATATGTCATGCCATCGCCTCCCCTCCGTCGTGGACAGAGTCCGACCTCTAGGACGCAACCACTCCCGAGGGCCCGTTTGCCTTGCCTATCAACCTGTATCAGATCATTTTTTGCGCAAAGGCTGTTACGAAGGCTGGCGTGGAGAAACCCGTGACAAATACGCAGAAACACAGCAGCTTTTAATCTATAGCTATGCGTGTAATGATACCACTCGCAGCTCAGGTAGTTCAGGTATATTGGTGTTATGCACACAGCAGGGACTTCAGATTATGCTTGCAAACTGAATCGATCAGTCACTACGGTTAAAACCGTTTGTTGTTTTCACAGCGATGATGAGACTGCAGACCAAATAAGAGCCTCATGCACGCTCAAATCCTTGGGCCTTTGTGCTGGTCACTCCAAATCCCCCTAAATGCTTAACATGATGAGTGTTTTCCATGAACAGAGTGCTATTCAGTCTGGGTCTGAATCAACCAGCTGGCTGTTAAACAGCAATCCAGCGTAAGAATCCAAGTATCCCTCCCCACACGCTGTTGATTATCTTGGGGGCGTGTCAGCGTTTACATCAACATTACATCAGTAAGAAGAATTGCCAGCTATTTGCAAAACAAAGATCTGAGTCTCAAGGACAAAATTCCTTTGCGTGAAGGTGACAGAACTTCGCAATGCAGCAATCAGTCTGCTGTATGTCTTTTCCTTTTCATGGTGTGCATTGTAAACATTCCATTAAAAACATTTTCAAGTATAGACAGATATCCACTATTACATTCTTTCTTTCTCATCAAATGCAGAAAGTCATTTTCATCCAGATTAGACTAGAGCAGCTATTCAAATAACTTCATTTGTGGCTGCCTCATTCCTGAAAATCCTCATGTTTGGGGTACAAAAAGTAATTAATGGTTTTTGTTCTTTCTGTAGATGTCAGTAATCTGTAGATGTCAGCAATCAGGCAGTATGAGACCTCACAGTTTCTAAAAACTGTACAGCCATGAATATGACAGCGACAAATAATATTCTGTCTCACTCTTCTGCTTTCCATTATTGGGCCATTGGCTTCTGATCCCTTTTAATGATAGTAAACTTCTCGTTTCATTTACTTTTTGACCTCCTGGTTGAATTGCACCAAGTGACATGTCTTCGGTATAATAAATCTTTCATATGTAATATAAAATCTTTCATATAAAGCCCTTCCATTTGAGAATCCGAAAACTAAATGAAGCTAAGGTTTATGGAAATTTGTGGACAAGGCCGGGATCACCATCACCCCTGTCACTTCCTCCTCATAAATTATACAATCCCAAAAAGTCATCACTAATTACAGGTCTGGACTGGGAGCAGCTTCTGGCCGACAGGAGTTGTTATACAACACTATGTGCCTGTTCTAATGACTGCCAGAGTCATAATGATCACCAAGTTAAAAGATGCGAAAATAATTAACATAAAATGGTATTGTGGTATGATTGAATGCCTTCCTGAGGCAGTTAATTAAAATAAAAATAGTCATCATCATTATGATTATCATCAGTGCTATATTCGCAATAATCATATTTGAAAACCCAGCCTGGGGCCCGTTTAATATTTTTCCTGACATTTCTCTGTATGGCCTCCTTGACCTTTAGCATTGATCAAAAGAAAAAAAAACTGATGTGGTTCCGCAAGTTTTCAACACTACAAAATTTCTACTTGTTATTCTCCCTCAAAAGAATAAATACCAAAAATACAAATTAAAACTTTTTTTTTTACATTGTCCTTGATATTTTATAATAACAATATAAACGTATATGTAGAAAAAAAAAGCATATCAGTGTAATTTTTTACAGCTTTATAAAAAAGGATAAAACTGAAAAAGGATTATTTAATTCTTCTTTGAACCAGCTTTCCACTGCATACTTATAATGAATTACGGAGTGTTACCAGCACATTTTAGTAACAAACAATATCTTATCGAGCAGCTTAAATTTATAAATGTTAATAAGTGCGTATAAAGAGTTTGCTGTAGAAGTAGAGGAACTGAGATTAGACAATGGGTTATAGACATTTATTTTGTGACTTTTCCCAAAAGGAGCTCACAGCTGGAACTTTTACTGGAAAATGGACGCATTTTTGTTCCTTCTTTGCAGGGTGGTTCAGCGCGGTTTCATGCTGGATTTGTGACCTTCAATACCCGCTGCTTCTTCTGCTGGTCAGCGAGGGCTGTCTTACCGGCTGATATCTTCGGCCGTGTTTTTCCACGTCCCCATTGTTGTGTCACATAGGCACCCTGAACTGTGGCAAATCAGCGGCCCATCGACCAGAGGCGCCCGGGGGAGCTGGTGTTTGCTGAGAGTCAGAACAAGAATTCCATTGTGCCCGGAAGGTTGGCGCGCCGCTGCAATCGCCGCCCGTCGTCGCCAGCCTTTTACGCCGGCAGAGGTCACCGCTGTGAGGCTCCGCGGCTAAAACGAGATGGGTCTGGGGGCCTCACCTTTCCCGTCAGTAAATAATCGAAGCTGCGCCGTGTCCGTCTGATTAACGGCTGCGCTGAGACGATGCTAATGCAGCCCGGCTAGTGCTGAAAGCCGAAGGACACCTCTGCGTGCGGTTTTGTGTTTTGCTGTTTGCAGAATGGCCACCTTTGTCTTCATCTCCTTTAACCTTGAATGGTTTCCCACCAGGCTGCGGAGTGTTTACACTTGTGCGCTGCACAGAACAGCAGAGAAATCCCCCCCTCAGTATATGGCAGAACGCAGAAGGACTGAAAAATGTCAAGCCATTGATTTACCCCATGTTTCGCTATGCATACCGCTTGCCGGCGGAAATTTATGGACAAAATGGTACTCTCTCTCTCTCTCTCCTTTCTCTCTCTCTGTCTCTCTCACTCTCTCTCTCTTTTATGGTCGATTCCTCCAGGTGTTGTTTCTGGTTATCACAGTGTTTTCTTGCTGATTCCTGCACTTCTTTTTGCTATGTTGGTTTATTCTGTTCAACGGACTAAAGAGCTTCTTGTAAGAATTTCTGGGTTTTCCTGGAAGACGAGCATGCCCTGGGTGCTTTAATTACCATGAAGAGTGAGGTTTATTGCAAGTTTATTTATTCATGATGTGTCTTAAGCCGAGGCGGGAAATAAACGAGAGCAGTAAATATACATTTAATTAAAAGTGGCCTCAATACTGACCCCTCCCAGAAACACACACACATTCATTCCCTTTCCGCATGTCACTCATTCATGCTGTTCACAGGATGCTGTTAGTCTGAAGGTCACTAACTGGTCGCAGCCTGGTCATGTGATCACAGCATTCTGAACTACACAACCTCATTAGTTTTTGGCCGCACATGCAGTGTGACAAGAGCTCATGTGCAATATCTACAGTGTAACAACTGCTTATTATTGATTAGCTGTTAACTAATTCATTAGCTGTTAATTATTAAAATAATTATGTCTTATTTGATTACGATGGACAAATCAAACAGACATTTTACATATAAGGGTTCCTATTTACAATAGATACAATCAAATCAAATGCAGAATCAAATTCAGTGATATTGATTGACATTTGACTAACAGCCAGGGATCTCTATGGCAAGTAGATCTTTGGAAAATATCAACAGTTTTTATCTAGGAACTAATTCCACTGAGATGACTTGTTGTGTTACCAGATCAATTCAGATTAAGTGTTGTTGAGGGTACGACCATTTACTCAAAACCTTTTGGCTGTCTAGCTAAGTCTTGCTGCTTAGGTTATTAAAATAGACACTATCCGAATCTACAGAATGAAGCAACAATAGATGTTGATGCAAACTCTCGGTTGTTTGTCCGTGAGATACTTGCCAAGACCCAGGTAGGGGGACTTTCTTCCCTTCCTAATCTCGGCAGATTTATTGGTGTGTTTTTCGGAAAGCCGAGTCAAGAGGCAGGGGCTGTAGTAGGTAGGTCCAACGGCAGTCCGATGCCAAGCCGAATACGTCAAAGAGCAGCCATTATGAGATTTTCCATCTGTAACGGCTTAGAGCGCATACATCACATCCTTGTGAGGAATGCCAGTGTTTCACCCGCTCCACATGTGTGAGAAAGTCCCTCGCTGCCCTAGCTCTTCACGGCGTCAGAAAGTTTGGTTTCTATGGTAGCAGGGCAGGGGGTGGGAAATGGGAGGTGAATAAGTACGGCGACCAACCACTGAGTGTCTGCCAGTATTGGGACATTCTAGAAGAGGGAGGGCTAGTTGTCATGGATACCGTAAGTGGTACGTGGAGCCATTATGATGGAAAGTTTGGCAGAAGTTCTCCACAGCAACGGGCCGCACAGCCCCAAAGTTGTCCTGACTCATTGAACAGCTTCCTTTGATTTAAGCTTCAGCTCCTTATTCTTTGTAATTGCAGCAATGGGGTTCTGGGAGCACATCACATTTTAAAGGGAAATAAATTAAGGCTTCATATTACATTTGAAGCCAGCTGCGTTAATGAATCATTTCCAAGGCATTAACAAAAATGGAAAAAAAAGTGACTGACAATTCTGTTTCTTGGACTCCTATATTATATTAAATGTCACTTTTACTCTTTAGCATGCAGTTGTCTGACATCTTTTCTGCCAGGAATTAGAAGTCTTTATCAACTCTTTTTTTTTACCCTTTTATTTAAAGCCATTATTTGGGGGGAAATATATGTGAAGTTACTCTTTGAAATTCGGATTACTCTTTATTTTTTCTGTTTGACAGGTATTTTTAAACCTGTTTGCGTAAGATGACTGAAATCCTTGAAGTAGTTTTATTTCTGAGCTCATTAATGTTGATAGTGGAGACGCGTCAGGCAACCAAGAGCCAGTTAAAGGGAGAAATGAGACATGGGACCATTATAAACTTTGTTATTTATATTGTTTTTTGCACTTTTTCATTCTTTTTGAATATATTTCCTTACATTTAATGCCACAGACAAAATCTTTAAATGATTTTTCTTTTGATGATGATGATGATTATGATGACGATTTGATGAATGTTTATGATATATCCATAATCTCACCACATGGGACCCCTCTTTCGCATCAAGGACTAAGAAATCAGTCTCAGGAAATCGATTGTGCGATTTTACAATGTGATTTACTGAGGGACAGCATATAGCAAGACTGTATGTAACATAAATAGCCCCTGCAGTTCTTCTTCTGGGCGGGATTGCAGGCAGAGCCATGTGACAGAGGGAAGAGAGGAAGAAGCAGGTATTTTGGGACGGGAGTAACAAAAGCAGCAGGGAGGAGGTAGAGAGGCCAAACTGATACACAAAATCAACACTGCAGCTACAAATGCGGGCTGGATTGAACATCTGGGTGTAGCCATGTTTACTGGGGGCAAGAGAAAACAAACCCTGTTACATTTAATGTATATTTGGGACTGAGGAGCGATTAAATAAATGATTCGGCTTGCAACTGGACTGTGACTCACCTCAGGATATGCAGCCCAGTGCAGTTTTTCTCTCAGAGTTTTTCAGCAAGTAGCTTAATGTTTATGACAAGGTGAGGCAGTCATGGCCACCTCTTATAAGATACTAGCATGTGATCATGTGACTCTCTTTTAGAGTTGCAGGTGTCACATGACCATTCTTTGGTATTGTTCATTTTCGAACCAGTTAACCAAAGATGCACCATTTCCAGCGAGAGAAAGTGGCAGAGATGGCTGCCACCTCTCCTACTCCACAGAACCCTGCGCTAATGGCGGATGTGTCACCTGTTTGGTTTCATTGCAGTTGTAATTGAACCGAAGCAGCAGCGTGGTTCTGTGGGAGTCGCCAGCCCTCAGCTTCCGCATTCACTGGGACACACTGGTTGAAGGATGTAGCTGTTTATCAGAGCTGACAGAATTTATTGCCAAGCCCTGGAACCAGTGTATTAACAGCACGGAGAAAGAAAACTGACAACACAGCTGGAATTTCATTGGTCGAGCCGTGTGGGTAAGACCACCAGAATAAGCAGTTAAAAAAGGGAACAGTTATTTTACTTAAAAAAAAAAAAAAAACATTTATTTGAGGAAGTTCTCTATATGACTCCTGAGTTTATGTCTTTCCTTTTAGTCTTGCTGCGCCCCCCTCCCCGTCACAGGACACAGAGTGAGGTCGACTGCGACTCTTCCCAGCAGTGTAGACCACACACCTGCACATACCACTGGATCTGGGGGGGGGGGACTCAAGAATTCTGGAGGAGGATGCCAGTCGCTTTGGTTCTGATTTTGGTTTTGCTGATGCGTGCGTGTGCAAATTTCCAGCGGTGTATATATATATATATATAAATATATATATATATATATATATATATATATGCACAGAGCACAGCCAGTCAGTCTCCTGAGGACCAACTAAAGACACTTTTCTTATGCAGCTTGGTCTACTCTATGTCATGCCATATACCTTTGCCGTTGGTACTATGGTACTACAGAAAGAGACAAAGCGAAAAAGATAAAGTAATGAAGAAAACACACACAGATATTTTTATATAGACATTTAAAGATTAAACTCAGTCAAATTTAAATATCAACCACATATTTGCCCAATAAAAATATTTGTATATTTCTTTAAGGTCTTATATGACAAGTCACACAAACCAAAAATCATTTAAATGACTGCAAGCGGGCTGTTCGTAGTACATCATAGTGGAAACTGTATATCTTACCAACAGGTATAGAGACACAAGGGTATGGGGACAAAAGGAAATGTACTGTATACCTTCAAAGATGATAACTGCGGGGTACAGTGTTGACGATCCTTCCAGGTAATCTTTCAAAGCGTGCTTATTATTCTGTAGCAAGGGAGGTGCTCCTTAATTAAACTGGCCGATATTCTTATTGGGAGTCTCTGCCTGGGAGCAGACCTCTGTATTTGGCTCTGGGATCTTCTGAGGTCACGCCTGTGTATAAACGCTGTCACCCGAGAGGTCCGGGCTGAAGGTCTGAAGGCTGTGACGGACCTACACACAGAGCACAATAGACGAAACCTGAAGCCGACCTCAAAGAGAGGAGAAGGTTGATGATGTTCCACAGTCTCTTTCTCGGGCTGATTAATCCCTATAAACGAGAAGAGGAGCAACACGAATCCGAAGGCGACGGCGGCTTTTTCTAACAGTGATGACAGATCTCTCACAATTTAATTTCCTTTAGTGAAGCTCTATAACTTATGTTCTTGATCACATAATAAAGTAATAAAAAAGTCTGTGAACTGAAAGACCAGTAGGATTTCGGATTTTGTTTCAGATCTGTAACTTTCCTTGGTGTTTTTTGAGCTTCATAAAAAATATCAAGTAACTTTTTTTGATATATGCAACAATTAAATAAATATTAATATTAGGAGATTTTTTTTAAATTATTTTTATTCATTTGGCTGTTAAGTTATGTATGACTTATTATGAGAATCCACTTCACAACCAGCTTCATGAAGGCGTGTAAGTAGACAAACTGATTCTTCAAATTTTTCTCTGCAAAAGTATCTTCTGTAAAAAAAAAGTAAAAGTATCTTGCCATCGCTCCGATTTGACTCTCCCTGCCGGCCCCTGGAGGATGCCCCCCCCCCTTTGAGTCTGGACCCTCCCAAGGTTTCTTCCTTCGAGTGTAATGTTGTGATAACGCGCTATACAAAAATAAATTTGTTGTTGTTGTTGTATGTTTTGCATATGAACATGTTTGTTTTGTGTTGCTCCAAACAAGCTGCTGGTAAACGCCTAGCTAAAGAAGCGGACACCGTCTTGGATAGCTTTTTGAGAAGATCGGTGGAAGGAACGCTACACAAACCCTTGTTTTTCTCGTGGTTGCCATGGAAACCCCATTCCAACTGAAAGAGATGAAAGTTTAATGCAAATACATCAGTAATTTAACAGCACTTGTGGGCCACGGATGTGTAATTAAGTGTGCATTTGGACACCATTGTTTTGCCAAGCTTCCGTTTTACACTTAAGGACCTTTTAGTGTGTTTATTTAGTAATGCCTTATTACTTATTTATATTATCTCCTACTCGTGACACAGTGCGTGTCAGGAAAATACATTTTAATGACTGTGGGTGGAGGGTTATTTTGCATAGAGAGAGCTTTTATTGTGCTTGGCAAATGGAAGTAGTGAGGGCAGCTGAACTCAAATGTCCAGACAGAAAGAAAAAATGTTTGAACAAGTTAAAGGGCGAGGTTGGGGGCCATGTATGTCACATTGGAACAAGTAGCTGCCAAGCAAGAAATAAATAATATAATAATGCAATCTACCACTTGTCGGGGGAAGGCGGCGAGACTAGCAATGGAGAATGCTAAGTGGAATTAAGTGGATTCCTATCGGAAAAGGGTTGGTGAGGAAAATCCACCAGCTCTACAAGAACATGTCAGAACTCTGGGATGTGAAACAGGGGAGATACTCTGACAGGACACAATGTCAGAGTCTGTCATGCGACGCAGAAGGGCCAGCAGAGGAAGCCATAATAGACAAATTTGCATCCTGGATTTTGAAGCTGTGGGTGAAGTTCTGGGTGATGGAATAGTTTATGAGTTGACAGGTGGTGACAACTGCGTTTTTTTGTATGTCACTGATCACAATTTTGCCACAGTGCCTGCTAGCTGTACATTACATAAATGATTCATGCTCACATTAAACATTCAGCTTTTATGTCTTTCCTCCCTCCTCCTGCTCTTTCTTGAAAGTTACACAGTTTCACAAATACTAAGCTGAAACGGTTTCCTTTACCCCCCACCCCCTTGCCCTGCAAGGTAAATTTGCATGTAGGTTGTGTTTGTTAATTAGGTTTTTCATCTCTCCTTTATGAAAATTTTTCCTTTGAATAAACCTAATTTGAAGTAGGTTCGCGGCAGTACCAAAGTGAATGACGAAACTGGGTATAAAAGACCAAGATACCAGCGTGGTTGGAAATAGGTGACAATAGTCTTGCAAGTCTGAACACAGAGGAGGCTTCTGAGGAATGCAGACGTGGGTCAGCCGTGGCTTTGTTCTAACAAGCGTCTGTGAGCCTCTGGGGGTTCCTTTTCATCAACTTCAGGTCATCACCTGCTTTGTGGCGTCGTCTACGCGTTTGGGTGGGTGGGGGATACCTAATAGGTTATCTGTTATTTCATCCACATGACAGTGGTGTACAAAAGAGGTCGTAATGTTTGCCCCCAGCACCCTGGGTCACTTAAAATTGTTTTCAGGAGCCAGAAGGACTCCCCACTTCCATTTTAGGTGGACTGAATTCCATTGAGAAGATCTGTGCAAAGACCTGTGCATTGTGCGTTCAGCCTCGACCTCATGATTAAAATATGAACAGTTAATCATTTTCCAATTTGTGCTTCAAAAGATATTTCACATACTGAAGCTTTTGAGTCAAATGTTTAAATAAATGTGTAAACAACTTAAAATTATAATGGCTTGTCACCAATAAAAACAAGAAAATGTTGTGAGCTTCCAGTTGTGTTTATCCTGCTATTTCATCATGAAATCTGGTTGGGATGTTTTTGGAACATCTCGAAGCCCTGCTTCACAAATGCTTGCTCTACCACAAATGCATGTACCACAATAAATGCATGTACCATCACAAACAAGTATGCCATCACCAATGCATACGCCACCACAAATGCGTGTACCACCACAAACAAGCGTGCCATCACAAATGGGCACACCACCACAACGCATATACCAGCACAAATGTGTGCATCACCAGAAATGCATGCACCCCACCACAAATGCCTGTAAGATCACAACACAAACACAAACACCACCACAGATGAGTGCTACAGTTGCACCAGGTATAGACTGACTCTCCTCCTTCCACACCCCCTCATTCAGCACAACACCCTTCATTCCCACATTCCTGTGGCAAGTGGTGTCTTTCCATCTGCTTAGCTCCCTTCAAAAGATCAGGACACGTTGTGCATGATTCCAGTATGCTTCGAATAAGGGACTGTTTTGCAGCAGCTACAAGAAAGGAGTAAATGCGAGTCGCTTTAATGTACCGACCCCCTTTACATTTTCATCTTAGTTCCCAGATTTTATTTTCCCACATGGATAATACCTCACTGGCTTGATTGTAATTTCACGTCTGCCCTTTAAATCCACAGTCTGCAATTATAATTTTACGAGTTCTGTTCCAAGGTGATCCGCCTGTCTACTTGGACATGCGTGGTGGAACGAGAACTGACAGAATGACTTCTTGTATTCTCCATGGATAAGAAAGCCCCACAGCGAGAGCAGTTTAACGTTTATGCCAGAGCCCTGCTAGTTTTTGATCTTCATCATGTTGGTTGGAGGAATTCTGTCCATCAATGGAAATGTTCTTCGTTCTTCAAGGTACTGCAGTGAAAAGTTGTAAGCAGCATCAAACCAGGCAGCTCCTCTTTCTTGAACCTCGTCGTGGTCTCTTGCCTAATTTGAATTCTGTAGAAAAACATATTTTGTAGTTTTCTTTTTTTTTTGCAATAGTTGCTAGTCACACCTGGCCTCCTACAATCGTTCTTGGTAGTTAATTGTCCCTCACAAATTGATACAGCGTGATATATGCAAAATATCTCAGTGAAGTGTACCCAGGACATTCTGTCAAGAGCGTAACAAACCAAATTATGTTCTCCCATGACACAACAAGTCAAAGTGTACTCAAGGCGTGGTTGTGCTGTTTGTGGTATGTGTTTGGTGATACAGGCCTCACTGCCACATACAGTCTGTAACTTACTAACTTTTCTATTTTATAATGCTAACATATTATACTTGTTAAATCCATTATCATGTGAAGAATTGCTTGAGGTTTAACCTGCTGCATCTAACAGGAACATAGCAATCAGGTCATGAATTCATAACCAGGTTGCCAGATCAAAACTAAAGAGGGTTACTGCTACAGGAACCTCGAATAAAGTACTTAAGCTAAATAGAAACAATAAATTAAAAACCCCCAGCCATTATGAAGTCAACCAAGTGATTGAAATTAAGCCCATGACAGCAGAATCACTTGATTGCCTGAGCCAATCAACAGTCTTCTATGCAAACATTATAAAACATATGTGTAATGTGAAACAATAATGGTATAATAAAATTTGAGGTCAGTATTTTTGGGAATTGGGTGCATGATTTTTCCTTAGTTTCTGGAGCATAGTGGTACTAGAGAATTGAAACTCCTGGTTATTATGCATATGGGATGGGGGATTCTGTAACAGCCCTTTGCAATATGTTCATTAAATGATGTTTCGGTTTACATCCATCAGGGGAAACTTTAAAGGTGTTCAGGAGGCCATTGTTGTCGTTAAAGTGGTTTATGCTGTGTGCTCAGGTATTACTGACTGCTGCCCTTAGCATCCTGGGAAGTCCCTGAGGTCTTTACTGTACTGCATATAAGTACTACCACAACTAAACGTTGCTGTCAGGCATCCAAGAAATGGAAGGAAGGTTTGGCAAAGTGTTAGCAAACAGACTATCCCTCTCCAGAAGTGCCTCAGTTCAGCGCTTCAAACAATCAATTACAGGCAGAGATATAATCAGTTATCTATGATCTCTCCAGCATGACACCTTTGCAATCACTAAAAATATTCTTGACTCATATTAAAAAGTCATCGAAGAACTTGACTTGAGAAACTTGAGAAAAAGACAAGCTGGCCTGGGCTCACTGGATTCTTGCACTTAAAGATGCAATAGGGCATGGTGCGCTAACTTTAGCATAAGATCAGTGATTAGCTACCATATGCTTAAAAATGAGTCATAGTGACTTAAGGAGATCTTTTTACTGAGACATAACACTGTAGTCTTTTATTGTAAGGTCTTGTCTAGTTATGGGAAGAGATAACACACAGTTTTAGTCTACAAAGACATTGTTATTATAATCCATCATGCCAGGTGAGAGTATGAGGAAAAATCCATCGTATAAGCAGTACAACTTTGAGAGGACGTGACGCTATAGGCTGCCGCATAGCTTCTGTGGAATCAGTGCAGTTTTCTAACACACTGGCCATTAAAATTCACAGTGTATTGAAACTGATGCTAGCCCCCATCTTTAACAAGGCTAGATAAATGGAGAGGGCAGCACAGGCCGATGTGAACACCTCTCTGGTTATGCTCTTCTCAGCTGTATGTTGATAATACTGTACAAGCACTTGCAGGAAAAAATAAAAAATAAACTAGCTTCAGCGTGTTCATGAGGCTTGAAATGAGGCCATAAACCCTTTGAACATTGGGGGCACGTCTTCTATCATCAAGTGTTTTGATATATATCATGCTAATATTTTATTTATTTTTTCCTCTATTGTTTTTTTAGATCAGTTTAAGATCAGTTATGGACTTCCATGGAAGTGACTTCTTAATTATGATGGACTTTGCCTGTCCTCTCCATACCACACATTCTTGGATGACCTCAGTCCATCACAAAACACAAGTCTTTGCATTGAGACATGGTCAAAAAATGTCTTGCTTTTAGTATAGATTACATAAAGCAGTGTTTCCCAAACCGGTCCTCAGGGAACCGCAGAGAGCCCACATTTTTGTTCCCTCTCAGGGCAGCAAAAACATGGACTGTCTGGCAGGGAGCTGGGAGGGAGCAAAAACCTGGACCGTCTGCGGGTCCCTGTGGACCGGATCTGAAAACACTGATATAAAGGTATTAGACTGTGGCATGAAAAGGCCCTGTTTTGATTTCATGCTATCTTCTTATTCAGCTTCAGTTTGTCGATGACCAAGATCCTGTTTTTGCTCTGTAAATATATGGCCGTTGCCTCTTGACAATAGGGTTGATACAGATCCATCTTTATTTAGCAAGGCTGGTTGTTGAACATCATTCTTCAGCAAATATCAGCACCCAAGTCTGATGACATGTGTAATGCGATGTAACGGAAATGAATGGACGATAAAGAAAAATTTTAACTAGGTAAACAAGCGTTGAGGTTGAAGTGATTATCTTGATGTCATATTGTTCAGCACTAGGCACTAATAATTTCCTGCACACCTATTCGTGTTTGTATCAGTAAGATGAACACATGTTGACTGTGTTTGGAAAGAGGAGCCCCCCAGGGCTGAACGCTCGAGCGATTCCTCAGGATAAACGACCCAACGCTGCACTGGTTTCGCAAATAGAATAATAATTCTGCCCCTTTCAGTGCTGATGTGCATTTGTGGGATGGAGCAGCATGTGCAAGTAACTTGCCTAAATCGCTGAATAGGAATCTGATGAACCGCAAATGGAAAAAAAAGGCCTCTTTTAATAAAAAAAAATGTCACTGTATACACAATCAGGCAGCTTTGTGAGCGTGACAGCAGATAGACCCGATAAAAGGTGCAGCTTCCGTGGGAAGAGACCATGACGCTTCGCCTTGGCGCGATTGCGTGTTCCTGGGAGATGGGTAATGGGAATACACTAATAAAAAATATATATAAAAAGAAACACGAATCACCCAAAAAGGTTGCGGTGAGAAATGCTCCCGGCTTCCCTAATCTACTTGAACATCTGCGCTGGGCCTCTTGTGGAAGGGTATGTTTAAGAAGACTTCACGTAATTAGCCCTCCTTTAAGAGCTCCCTGAAAGATCCATATTTTCATATTTATTTATTTATTTGGATAGGGCTGAATAAAAAAATTGAAAAAAAAAAAAAAAAAAACGAGAAAAGCAGATGTTGCACACTTAAAACTGGCATGCCTAGAAGTCGCTGGGGAATGGGGGGGGGGGGGGGGGGGGGAATGGGGAGGGTAAACGAGGCGG
>JAODJU010000130.1:3985009-3995182 GCA_026776725.1 Gnathonemus echidnorhynchus
TTGACTTCTGAGATTCAGATCGAGTTCTAGGTAATTTTTTTTCGAACTGGTTGGTTTGACTTTTAAGAAATTTGAGTTCTAATGAGTTCGAAAACTGAGATACCACTGTATTTATGTTTGTACTAGTTAGCATTTGTATTCATGATGGTCACTTGTATACTGCAGATTACTTTATATCACTGATTTTAACAACAACATTGATAGCTAGGTAACTAATCATTGTTAATTATGAATATAAAGCGAGATTGGTTTGTATTTTGTTGACACTGACATTTTTGCGATCCATGTAAGTCCATTTAAAATATTAAACCATTAAGTGACTGCTGTGTAAAGATAGGATTTTACTTTTTGGTTCTAAGACTCTCATTACATTGTTTTACATTGATTTACTTTCTAAAGTAATTTTAGTGAAAATGGGGTTTTTCATACACCTATAATAATTGATATTTGGACATAGATGTTTATCATTGGACGGCGGTGATGTGACTGAACTGACTGTAGCGCTCTAAAGTTTGTTGGTCACACTTGCAGAAGTCTCAAAGGAAGACGCAGCTCATTGACACACAGTTCAGCAGGAACTGCCATATGTGCAGTTCCTACATCCCATTTGCTTCTCTGTACTTACATGCACTGTTGAACAGATGCATACTGCTGGGCGTTTCTTGGGCTTTCTTGGATGCGTTAGCCGTGAATAATCGTCCCCTTTCACTGCCCGTGGGTGCCTCTGCGAGGGACTCACGATCTCCCGTGCGTCTGTCACCCTCTTGGCCAGGCTGAAAGTGATAACGCACACCTGCGGCCAGTCAGGCAAACTGCCCCCAGTCTCTCCCAGACCCGACCATGCGAGCCATGGGCGAGCGCTGAAGGCCAAGCAGCCAAGGGGGGAAACAGGCCTTATTGCATGAGGCGGGAAGTGATTGAGGGCCCAAAATTGGAACACATTCCGGAGCCCTTACCAAAATTTAGGGGGCCGTAAATCTCGCCACTCTTGAGGGGAAGGAACAGCTGGCAGACATTTCATTCAGCGACCGTGAAGCCACTACTCTGTGAAGAAGGCGGGGATGCCTGTTTCCCCAGCAATGAGTCTGAATCCGACGTGAGCGGCATCTTCCTGGTCTTCCTTCACTACACCAAACATTTTTATTATAATGCAAAAAGTGATATGCTTTGGCAGGCCTGTGTTCTTTTCCAAAACCCGAAACATCAAAATGCAAAGCCTTGTCTTTTTATTGATTTTCCTGTACCATTTCCTTACAATAGTGCTTGATGATTGTTTTCTGTCCTCTTTAGCCTCATTCAGAATGCAATATGGCTCTCAGATGTCCACTGAGAGAAATACCAGAGTTGTCACTGCTTTGCCTCTGATTTGTCAGGTTCTGAGGTCGGCGGCCATTTTTCTGGCATGGAACACAGCACAGGTCCAAGGTTGAATTAATGTTTAATCCATTGACTTGTCCACATGAAGTATTATGCTCCTTCTGTTGCCTCGACTGTCCTATGCCACAGCTGATCAAGATAACTATATTCTGTTGCTATATCTAGTCACTTCATGAAGCAAGAAATAAGAAATAAACTATCCCAGACTTCTTTTATTCTGGTTAGAACACTAAATACTGGGAGTCTTTTGCTTTGTATATCCTATATATTTTAAGTACACTTCACTCGAATTAGTTTCAATCTAACTCAGTCTCTGCATAGTTATCATAGTCCTGTTAGAGTGGCATGGCGCGGGTGGGAAAAAGGTGACAATCCACTGGCAGCTCCATGACAAAAGGGGTTTAGTAACATAAAATAGAATAGACTGAGATAAACAATATCAAACT
The DNA here is from genome assembly GCA_026776725.1 of Gnathonemus echidnorhynchus. NCBI lineage: Eukaryota > Metazoa > Chordata > Actinopteri > Osteoglossiformes > Mormyridae > Gnathonemus > Gnathonemus echidnorhynchus. The sequence continues at coordinate 3,986,833 of JAODJU010000130.1, forward strand.
ACGGATAAACCAAAACAGGGAAGCAAAGGACTAATAGACACTAGGAAAAACAGAAAACCAATAAAAAAAACAGGTGAGGCTGACCTGAAACCCATGACTGCAGGGTTACAGCCTTTTTTGCCACACATTCAGCCCATTGAGCTATGTTGTGGTCCAGGCAGCTGGGGAAACACACAAGGGTCTAGTGCAAAGACAGGAAGGAACAGGATGGCCAGCAACACCTGCTGGCCAAGCGTGGAAGTGACATAAAGAGCAGGGACGGACGGTCACTGACACTGACAAAGTCCTACATAACAGCACTTTTGTAGCATCGTGAGACAAGCAATGGTACACATATTATTGGGAAAGATAAACAGGAAAGCACAATGAAACGGGCCTGAAACACCTACTCTCAAGGCCAAGCCGCGTCCCAAAACAATAATGTATTATTCTGATGAGAGTCTGACTCAGTTTCGACACACTGGATCAGTGTTAAATGTTAACTTTTTCGACTGGAAAAAAATGTAATTTTAGAAAAAACAGCCTTGTTTTCCAGTAATACAAAGTGATGATTGGATGAAGGGGACTCAGGTTAGATTAAGGTCTGTAGATGCAGTAATGAGAGCATGTGAGGATATTGGGCCTAAAAAAAATATTATGACAGGGCACAGCAATTAGAAGTTGCCAGGGTAACTGTTTCTGCGGCTTCTGGCTACAGCTTGTCTTCCTTGTTCAGGCACAGGAACAAGCAATAAAAGCATACGGCAGTCCATTCACATAGGCGGCTCCTCCGTGCCTAACATGATTGCAACCTCGCTGTGCATAAAAGGCTCTGCCGCCACTTCGGAATAGAGCGATTCTCCTTGGACGCCGACGCGCATTTTCAAAGTGCGTTCAGGACGATCAGATATGCATTTTAAAATAATGCCGCCCGTTCGCTGGAATACAGCGCCTCACATGAACTTTTTACATCCGCGTCAATATTAGCTCCAAGTCTTCGACTCGCGCATGTTTGCGTAGCGGCTCAGGTGTGAATCGATGTAGTGCTGGGTAGCAGAGAGGCCTTAGAACTCACCTGTCATAATGTGGCGCTATCGGTTTTAGCGGAAAGGGGGGGTAGAGACCCATGGGGAGACTCAGCCCTGTAGAGGCTGTGTGAAGTGTTGGTCTTTATCTTTGCTCAGAGTTGATCCCGGCTAGGGAAAAGGTAGAGGGCTGTAAAATTGAAAAAAGAAATACATCAAAGAGGGGTAATGAACCTTGTCCAATCCCAGCCCAGCGGGCTAAAGAAACCGGGAGAATTCTGATGAAGCCGTCGCTTGGAAGAGCGATGGTCAGATCAGGTGGAGAATGTGGGAGGTGGGAGGCAGGTGCTTGACATCGCTTCTCTGTTTCTCTTTCATTTTCTGGAATTTCAACCGCAGGAACCTTTGGTGATACAGAGCCGAGCCTTCAGTGGGACGCGGCAGCCCTTAAATATCCAGGAGGGCCCCCTACACCTCATTAAGTCAGCACTAACTTTTAACTGCAGGAGATCAGAGGCCTTCTTGAATTTATCAGAGCAGTAGAGAACCCTTCACCCGTCACTTTGCCTGAGCCCTTTGCTCAGGATGAACTGACTGCATTAAACACTTGCTTGTAGCTTATGATTCAACACAGAGGAAACAAGTCGGGGTAGATTTTTCTGATATAACTTTGCTATTGTAATACATGCCTTTAATTTGCTTAAGGAGGTGATACCCATTGCTGATTATGCCTTAGTCATTTAGCATTTGAGAACAATGACAAGATGTTCTCAATAAATATAAACAGCTAATTTAGTAGTGCATAATTATGTATTACAGCAGTATGGCAGAATACTTAGCAAGTAGCCCTCACACCTCAAGGTTTAAGGGCTTCACACGCACATCCCTGTATCTCACATGTTTTCCCTGTGTTCCACTTAAATAACTGAAATATAGATGGATTAAAAAGCATTTATTTGTTTTATCATTATGTGTGATTTTTTTTTTTTTTTTTGTAAATTGTACCTAAATTAAACATCAATTTAAATTAGAACAAAAACATGGTAGTCTAATTTTAGCAATGAAGTTCATAACCAAGTGTTTTCCAATGACTCACTGTAATTCTTCCAGGAAATCAAAAACAGACATCAAACAACAAACAAGCAAACAAATAAAAAATGCTCATTGATCAAGGCTGACTGATTGGGGGCCCTTTTTAGAGGTGATTTGGCCAACAGTGTCGGCTCGCTGGATCACATCAACACATGGATCCATTACCTTTCACGGCTATAGACATAATCAAATCTAAATGCTGTACTGTCAAGGATAAATTCCAGCTATATGACGCTTATCCACAGCTTGACCAGGGTTAGTAAGAAAGCGATGGGTTTTTCTCTGATTTATTTCTTAATCTCTTCACATCTATTCCCCTCAGAAACAAATGCATTCTGTTGACCAGTGTTTATCTTATCAACATACCTATGAACTGTGGAATGTATTTACATTTTGTGCCCTAAGACTCTGTGAAGGGAATCTGTGAAAAGAGCTATTGCTCAAAATTGGCCAAGTGTTTTTAACTTAACTCCTTGAGCGTTACTGATGTGGGCCTATGTTACGAAATGGTATTGACTCTTAGCGTTTATCTGTGATTTCCTAACCAATCACAGGCAGCCAAAGCTTTAATGACACAACTAGTGCTACTTTGTATGGAGATGGAAAAAAAATGTCATTGTCAGGCATTGACTGCTGGCAGTGCTGAGAGAATATTCACCATCTCCATTCATTTATGTAAATCGAGAAACATTTCAAATAAAATGCACGTTTGTGTGGAATAAAAATCCCTTTGTGCCATGGTCTGACAGCACACAAAAACTGCCAGCCTTGTGAAAGCATCTCTCTCAGCTATATCTCAGACAATCACACCATTCAACAGCACACTGGCTGATGGGGCCTTGGAGAATCCAGTACAATTTTAATGATGACTGAGGTCAAAAAAAAAAGAAAATAAATATGTACAGTACCTCTACCACTTGGTGATTTTGGTTGGCTAAGTGCTTTCAAAATCTCAAGGTAATATCCCTCTATAGACTTTTCATATATATTTTTCTTCTTTATTAATATCAATGTATTATTGTAATATTTTTTAAGTTGGGTCAGTTGTATAATAGTAAATTCATGCCATATATTCCCTGTTGGAACATGAATTTCCACATATTTATGGGCTTTCGGGTCCAGAAATGACACCAGCGAGCTCAAGAGATTCGGTCAAAGTCCAAATATGCTGCTTCATTCATCCTGAGAGGATGCTTAGTGGGAAGTAGATGAAAGTACTTCACTCTTCTTATATATAAAACAATCCATTTTTAATGGTCTGGTTGTTTTTGGATTCTTACTCGGCTGCAAAGCTTAACATTAAATCCAAAACACAAGGTAATAGTATTAAGCCTGAAATAGAAGTAGTCAAGGTGGACAAGGTGATTGTTCTGTTACCCGGGATACTCATTCAGAGTCCTCCCTTCTCAAGGCTTCTTCGGTAACTTGTCTTTTTTGTGTTTCTTTTTTGGGTTACAATGAGTCATTGATGCATTATATCCATATTGCAATTTCTACATAAGAGGTAGCATCCTGTTCTTCAAACCACAGAGATGCTGCAGTTGCAGAAAATGTTGCATTTTCCCTGAAATAATCATTACACATGACTGCCGTTCAACTGTCATAAGTGGCTCAGTTTCATAAATTGATATATTTTCATGTGGAAGTAAAATTTGATTGTGTCCAATACTTATATGGATTTTGGTAGTAGACAGTTCAGAAGATTGAGCTATGATTGCAGACCACAGCAGTCTTGGAGTATTTTGGTTCAATTCAGTACACATTTTTTCTAATGCAATTGTGGATGGGTGCTGTAAATAATTTTTTTAATTAAATAAAGGAAGAAGCAGTAGTCCAGAACTAACTCCAAATTAGATGCTTGTAATAGTGGAACTGATGTTTTGCTGAAGTTTATATTATATAACACCCACTTTTTCACGATTTTGAGTTTCTGTACTTTGTTTGATATTTCTCACATTCTAAATCTTGGCACTATGACCTCTGGATTTTATGGGGAAAATGACATTTCCTTTCTACCATGTTGATAGGGTGCAAAAAGGCCTTCAAAGAATAATTCGCAAGGTCCAAATGTTTTACAGGGTCATAACCCTCCATACACAAATGACAAATGGGAGTGTCAAAAAGATGAAGTCACAGTGTGGTAAAGAAACAGGTGTTTTTTTCCCTCCTTAAGGAACAGAAGGAATGCATACAGGCAGCCAGTCATTTGCAAGATCAAACATGAAGGTCCTGACCCCAGAAAATATTTTATTTAGTTACCTGAAGTTTTCTGTATGCCACTTTCACCTTCAGATGTCAGATGGAGAAACGTGTTGAAATGCATAGCTATGCAAGTGTATTTATTAATTAAGTGCATGTAAAAGTTTCAGTGGTAACTTACGATAGGTCAGTAAGCTATTAAAACTCATTGTATTGAGGGAATATAGCACTGGGAAAAAAAGAGATTACTCATTCTAACTACACGGTGTCACAAATAAAATGTTAACTGTACTGTAAATTGAGTTGCAGCAGGTAAACTTCTAAATAAAATCAATTTCAAAACATTTATAATTGTTTAGAATGGTTAGGTTCAAAAATCCCCGTTTGCTGCAAGTGGGTTAATTCCTTAGGTATATCCAAATAAACATAAAAATAAAAAGATCCATCTATGATATCATTCTATTTTATTGAAAAGTTCACATAACACATCATAAATTATTTATGGTTTGGCCTCAAAAAAGACTGAAAAAAAACATAGAACATTACGTTTATTTAGTAGATGCTTTTTTTTCCTCTTGAAATGACGAAGCAGCACTGGAAGCAACTGCGGCCCAGGGGCCTGCTCGTGTCAGCCCACTGCGGACCCTCGAATTTGAACCAACAACCTTCCGGTCACAGACGCAGCAGTCTAACCCCCGAAGCCACATACGAGCCAGCAGCTGACGGACCTAGCACACTACATCTCGCATCCTAGATTTCAGGCAGTAATTGAATTAAAATACTATGTACATTCACAGCAGCTACAGATGTTTTTCACCCACTCAGGAATGCTTTGGTATTCATTTCTCCTTCTTCAACCACTAAAAATTAATTCCATTCCCTGTGGATTATACAAATACTACATTTTGCGTTATTTAATTGGCGCACTCAACAGCATCTCCAGATGTTTGTGGCAAAGGACGTTTTTTTTTCTTCGTTCTAAACATCGGATTGCACGATAAGTGCCTGGAGAATTCTGCAGAAGCCCCTATTTGGCTATATTAATTTAAGTGAGCCTTCAGTAGCTGCTGATCTAACTGGTACTGCAGCCTACACAGCCAGCAGACTACTGTGTCTCCGTGTACGTCTTCGTTTTGTATGGTAATGAAGCCTATTCCTGCAAAATAGAATACAGCAGCATCATCTGAACATATCAGTCAGTCATAACTAACAGAGTCTTGCTGGCACATTGGTCAGTGCTCCCTGTCTGCTTCTGCATTCCATCCCTGTGTAAAGTATGCCTGATCCTCCAGTATTTGGACTTGTTTTCATTCAGGGACTCCAGTTTCCTCTCCAAAAGCACGAGATTAAGTGAACTGGGACGTCTAAATCACCTGTAGTGTGTAAGTGCATATACCCTGTGATATACTATATACCATCTGCCTAGCTTCTATGTCACTTTGGACCCAAGCATCCATTAAATACACAAATGTACAGCCTGCATCATGTCCCATGTTTCCTGGAGACCCGGTTTGCTGCAACCATGCAGTGGATAGATAGTTTTGGAAGATGGATTGCCTACCACACAATTAAAGGGATATATCAGCTGTTAACACGCACACACAAAACAAAAGAAACAAATGTAGCTTCCCTGACCTTTGCACCTCTAATTCCACTATGGCGTTTTTACATAAGCGATGCTTTGGAAAAATTGTTGTTAAAATAGCAGATTGCCCATGTGCACTCTGATTATGTCCGCGGTTTCCATTTTCACACGGAAAAAGTATTTATAGTGCTTTGTTAGCAAAATCAGCATGTTCACATTTACACGTCGGATAGGGTACTTGCCATATCATCAACATAAAACAGGCAAAGAAAGCGTATTCAGAATACTGACTTTCCCTGTGTCGTAAAGATAAGGAAACTAATTAGAAGTAGTATAAAAAGTTTTTTTTTTTTGAGGGAAATTGCTTTAGAAACTAAATAAATATAAATAAATAATACTTACAAGAATGAACAAACAAGAGAGTTCTGGTCTGAAACATTCTCCAAAACAAGGACATAGGTTTGGTTTCAACGTTGGAAGGGGCCAAATCAGTCCTGAACCCCCCCACCCCGCCAGACATGCATGGTACTCTCACAATATCAGTGGGGACATGTCCCTGCCATTTAAATCTAAATCCATGCTCTGGCTTCAAAATAAAGGTTCAGTTGAAAAATTACTCGTAAGGAATTCGTGTTCTGGGTAAATCACTTCTCCCGTCTATTCCCTTGTCTTCATCTGTCAAAAATTCAGCGACAATTGTTTTTGTCACTCCTTATTGTTTGCTTTAATTTAATTTTACATTGGAGCAATTACTGGAAACGTTCAGTTAATGGAAAAAAAGCTGTTTACAGGATTGTAAAAAGGTTAAATGTTGCATTTGAGTGAAATAAAGGATTATAGGCATGAGCGGATTTTAGAAACAAACTTCCTATTGTGTTGATGATTAAACAGCTGTTTATTTACGCCCAAATGTGCAATGTCTAATAAAATTATCATGGTTTACCTAAACAAAGCTCATTTAGGAAAGTATGGTTTATAAGCCTATCATGATGAATTGCATTGAAGGAGCCCAGTATTAAGCCCGCAAAAATATTGTCAGACATGTTGGTTCATCAAGGATCTATATGTCTGCATGAGAGTTAGAGCACTTACTTATGGGAAGTTGTGTTTCGACACAATCTGTTTCCATAAACTAGAAAATAGCCACAGGGTGACATTGCCTACAATGGAGACAAATCAATTATATTTGTTTCAGATTGGCCATGCGAGAGCATAGCAATGTACAGCACACAGGTTTGCCAGGTTAAACACACACTGGATGGTTGAGGGAGCCATTGGGGTTCTGGCAGAACCCTGAATTGGACTGAACAAGTGGTGAATAATTACAGACTACGAAATGTCTTTGTTTGACTCACAAGAATAATTGATTTTTTTTAAGAGATGATTTCTTTTCCTGCCATGCGGAGTCTCCTTCTGCCGTGATCATGGTGGCGCCGGACTTCCACCAGGTTCTAAAAAAAAAAAGTAATTAATTGGATCTGATTAAAATTAATGAAGTAATTAAAGAACCGCCTGGCCTGTTTTTAGTGTCACGCAATCACCCTGCAGTGATGGAACAGGGCTCCCAGGTGGCTGTACGGGGAGTGGTTGAAATAGCTTTGCTGTGATTGGTCCTCTGTCAATCTGAGGCTGTAAGGCCAGGGGGCCCCAAACCTGCAGCTGGGGGGGGGGTCTGACATCTATTTAATATAATCTTATAATGGCTTGCAGTGGGTCAGGTACACAGAATTATATATTTCTTTTGTCGCCAAGTCAAATTGAGTGCTTGACAAAGACATGTGAACTCAGCTGGAGAGCCACGCCCTTTTGTATCCATAGCAAAAAAAAAAAGAAATTTTAAAAAAATTGAAATAGCACCACGTCAGCCTTGAGCTGACCAAGCGTGATTTGACAAATCACCAATAAAACAAGCTCTCGCAGCTCGGATTTCGAAAGAAATAAACACGCAAACTTTACAACGTACAAGGGAAGGAGCAATACCAGAAGATTATCCATAATGTCAGAAGTGAAAATATTTCTATCACATGCTCTGCATACACGGTTAACAGTAATAATTATGAGCTGAAACTGGAGGAAAATGTAACAAAAAATGATTCAATGGGTAAAATCTGATAGAATTATTTCACTATTTCTGTTTCTGGCCGTACATTTCCCTTCTGTTTAGCACACATGAAAAGAAATGACTGTATCCATGCTATCACAGTATTATACAATACAAATGTTCATATTTCATTTAATTAGAATAATTTCTAATTAAAATGAACATGATTTAACTGATCATTCCCATGGGACTTTCGGGGCTGCATAACACTAGACCATGAACATACCTCAGACCTCGGGGACCTTGTACAAATGGCCTAACCCTGCATTCAGAACCCAGGCTTTGCTCTCACCTGTGTGTGTGTGTGTGTGTGTGTGTGCGAGCGGGTTTACCTATCCTTATGGGGACACAATGTCCCCATAACGTGAT
>JAODJU010000130.1:3996025-4036073 GCA_026776725.1 Gnathonemus echidnorhynchus
TGGCCCCCGCCGTGGCCTGGCAGGGCAGCCCGCAGTGAGCACGAGGAGTGGGGCCAGACGGCCAATTTAGTTTGCCCCCCCCCATCCCCCACTCCCCCAAGACGCAGGGCACCAACTTGTGTGGGGCAAAGCCACTGACTTTTACAGAAGCCAGACTAAAGCCTGGCCCAGAGAAGAATTTACGGCTCGGTCGGCCAAAGCATGTGTCTCACAGATAAGACAGATCACTGCCCCCAGACCTTGGCTTTGCACCAAAGACATGTAGCTGCCCAGCAGGACTGCGGGGGAAAAAGGTAAAAAATAAAAAAAAAGTTCTGTCTTCTAAAATTTCAACTGCAAAATGGATATAAAGTTCCCTCCGTGATGTCCCAGGTGCAGTAAAATGTATTAGTTTGAAAAAGAATACATTGTATTTGCCTTTAGTTTACAAAAATTTTTAATTAAGAATAATCAGACTGGATTTTTAAAAATATAAATATTTGTTTATGGTGCCAGTCCATATCAGGTGTTCATAACAAATATTATAGAAATTCACAAACTGGCTGTCAACTAACAACTTCCCCCTTCCAATCTCATTCCAGATCTCCACTTTCCCTTGTGATGAGCTTAGCCGTCTTTGCGCCTAGGTATCAGCATCTGATATTTTGGTCAGAGCTACACGTTTTCATCAGCTCAGGAATCTCTAATCAGGACATGCCTGCCGATCTGTAAATATGATAACGCCTAATGAGATCACCTCAGAGGGGAGGCTCTGTGGTTTGAACGAGAAGCCAGTCCCACGTGACTCATTTATTCAAAAAGACTCGCATACACCTTACACATGACATTAACCGGCAGAACATTTTGCTGAATTAATTTATTTCCTCCCCATCCTTTCCACTCTGACATTTTCTTGGCACTTCCTCAACTGGGATATCCGTTTACCCAGAAAGCACTTGGGCGTCACGTCCATGACCGCTCTGCCCTTCATTGGCGTAATTATACTTTGGTTTGGCATGGCTGGTTAAAGCCCTGGAAATAAGAATAAAACTACTGAACAAACAAACCTCACTTTCTTTTGCCCTCAATGCTTTCTGCTGACTCACAAGTATTGCATTTCAAAGTCAGTTTTATATATTGTTTCTTATATTACGACTAAGACTAAGAGTTATTTTTACACACACTTTCAGCACACAGACATCATTATATTTCACCATAAAAAAGAGTTTTGATTATTAATATTGAAGTTCTGATGTTTTCCTTTCCTCTTTCTTGTGGTTTTATTTATCGACTTGTCATTTTTTTTTCTCGGTTGAAAAAAATCTTAAAATATTGATAACAGTGTTATGAATATATTGGTCTTATTAGTGCTCTGTCCCAGTATTGCTGTAATAGTCTTTGTCCTTGTAACAAAATGTCCTTACTTCAGTACTTGGAGGATGTAATTGCTTTGGGTTAAGGAGATGGCTGTTGTGGAGTTGATGCAATGGAAGGAAACGGAGTAGCTGTTAAATACCTCCTGCCTTGAATATTAATTAAAACACCGCTGACCACCTGTCTGTTTGAAGGGACGTGCACCACTAAGGTAGATCAGGTCGGATGACTTAGCGTTGACAGCGACACTGATGGAGGTGGGTAGAGAAAGCACACAATCACGTGGGCTGTCATTTAATACGTGATGATATTAAAGCGGAGCTTTGCCTGAAATAAAGGTATCACTCCCGCTGGTTCATGGCTTCGTTTATTTCTCCACCGGCACCCATTAAGACTGACTGCAGGAGAAGCTGGAGAGCATAGGCAGTGATGGCACAGAGGACTAATTAAATGTTTAGCTAAAAACACTCCGCTGTCCTCGGACGTGCTTTCTCTCAAGCCCTGGTACATGACACCTTCTCCAGTCGCATGATTACGCAGGTTTGAGCGGCAGGACGGAAGGTGTGAGGGACTAATTGTTGCCTGTGTGAAGCCAGGTGTGGGTGACCCTGCGTTCACCCTGCGATCCTGTGTGTTTTGAAACAACGCTTGCAAAACAGGTGTGAGTGAAGCGGACACCCAGTTAACCAGTGTAACAAAGACGGGTGCTCACATCCAATCTGATTGCGGGTTTTCCCTTTTATGGTCTGGGCCTGCCTTGAAATTGAACCTTGAGCACGAAGGGCCCAAAATTAGATTCAATATATTATTTTCTACGTAAATGCATCACTGATAAACTGCAATGCATTCTGGAGAACTGAAATGGTTCAAAAGTGATGGATGTGGTATCTTGTTTAAAAAAAGTATTTGAATAACTTCATGCATATCATTTAGGTAAATTAACATTCATGTAGATTAATCCCCTGACGCAGAGGATCTTTCTGGTATATCAGTAGTTTATACTTCATACACAAGGAAACTGTCAGTCACCAAAGGAGCTTAAAGAAACTGTACTATGCTGTTCTTGATATTAAAATACTGGGAAGCCATTTTTCACATTTTATAAAAAAGAAAAAAAAAACTGCGTAAGCAAGTTTCTCTGTCTAAAGAAGAATCCTGCATCACTTAACATGCAAATCAAAAACAGCGACCTTGTGATCGGCGGATTTGTACTGAAACAAAATCAGACATCACATGTAAAATCTAGTCTGGAGGAAAATGAATGGAGGAGTGATGAAAAATTTATGTCAACACCGGTCATGGAGAAAGGCAGAAAAGATACAGAGAAGATCTTTATTCCTACATCATTGATTATACTTCAGCCTATGATAAAGTAAAGCATGAATAAGTTATGCACACACTCATTAAGGTGGATATTGGCATTTCAGGCTAATAAGGAAGATGTATATTGAAATTAAAAAGCCACAAGGAGGACATAGTGGAGATACTGTAGGTCAGTGTTTGTCAATCCAGTCCACGGGGACCTCCAGACAATCCACATTTTTGCTCCCACCCAGCTCCATACCTCCAGGTATGGAGCTGGGAGGGAGCAAAATTGTGGACTGTCTGGCAGGAAGCTGGGTGGGAGCAAAAACGTGGACTGCTGGGGGTGCCCAAGGACCGGGTTGGGAGACACTGCTGTTGATCAATGTAGTGGTAATTAGGACAGCCCCCTGCACATGTTTTTTATATAATTTTTCTTTTTATATGACAGGATGTTTCCCACAGCATATTGACGTCAACAGACATATTCCCATGACCAGTAACTGAATAGTCTGTTAGTACCAGGCACACGTGAATGGTTAATTTTAAGTCTGTGAATGTCTGAATATCAGATTGCCAGGGTACAAAACCAAAATACTACTCAGATTTAGTTTCTCTCACTTTTTCTATTTCTTTTTTAATTTTTTTTTTTTGCTTGGGGGTCATGTGGTGGCCAGTCCCACAGCTGAATAATAACTCTACAGCACGTTTCCTGGGGGCGCAATTCGGCAGTGTTAAGTGCATTTGTCTGTGAAAGCGCTGAGATTACAGGAACTATTAACGGCGCTGCAGAGCTCATTAGGTTTGCAGCAGATTTCCATTTGCCGTGGTCAAAACATCAGCACAAAATGATAGATCTATTTTTCCTTTATCACAGCAGCCCACGTAGCTGATGTTTAATGGGTGGGGGGCTGGCAAGGGCCATAATTAACCCTAAAACAATAATTGGACAAGGCCATTGCACAGCATTTCCTCCTTCACTTAAATGCTAGTGGTGGCCTGTCACTCAGGAGTTCCCACATGCAGCACATGCATGTGCACCACAGAAAAGTTAAGCTCAGATCTGAAATGGAGATAAAATTATTTTAGCTATGCTGTTGGCACGAGAACAGGAGCTATTTTCTTGCCGCATTTCACTTTGGGAAAGAAATGCCATAACAGTGTGCTTTATGTGGTCCTTACTTACAAGACGTCCCTGCCGTCGTAAAGAAAAACACATGTACCGGTGTATATCGCTTAATATGCTGTGTGGCTCAGTGGGATAAGTCTCTGTGCTTCTAAGCAGAAGGTCATTGGTTCAAGCCCTGTCCCAGTCCATCGGTAGGTCCTTGAGCGAAGCCCTTAACCCCCAGCAATCTGGGTGCTGCTGGGAATGGCTGCTCTTCACAGCCAGCTTGCTCTCCCCACCAGAGAGCAGGTGGGGGGAGGTGTAAAGAGAATTTCCCCACCAGGGTCAATAAAGTATGACTTACTTTTATTAATATAACTATTGCTCTTTTTGTATGGTTACTTGTTGACATTTAATATGTAACACTAGTAAGCACTTTCGCATTGTATGGACAAAAATGTCAGTCAAATAAAGGAATTTTAATCTAGTGAAGGTTATAGAATAAAAATAAACATCTCAAAGAATTAAAGCCACATCCTGAGGCTTGGTGATGGCATGAGGAACCTCAGCAAAAAAAACAACAATCACGTCAACAACAATCATTACTTTTTTAAATATTTAAGAAGGTTTTCGGCGCCTTCATTAGTTAATAGACCCCAACTTCCCTCTTTATCAGTTTCAAAATATTATCACACATATTCTACCTATTTGTGTTGCTTATATACAGGACATTCAAGTCAGGAATGGCAAAAAACAGTCACTAATTTTAGATAGGAAAGACTTGTAGTAATGCTTCACAGTGTAGACAGAAAATATCAATATGATATACACTCATAAGGAAATATATAACTTTTATATATAGTTGTAGATTGATTCATCTCCATAAGAGCCAGAAGATCTCAATTTGAATTAGAATTACAATCGATAAGTCCTCAGGTGCTCTGTGGCTTCGTGACGAAGTCAGGAGAAGATGTGTGGTAGCAGCAGACGGTCCCTTGGGTGCGTGCGGTGGAAAGGGAGGGGCCTTCGGGTGATGATGAAGCCGCGGGCTCGACGCTCACTGTGTGGTCTGCGCAGGGAGACGTTCCGTTTTCCCCGGCGCCTCCAGTGGCTCCTGGCTAATTTTAATCGAGCAGCCTTTCCGCCATATTTGGGCAAGGTGTCTGCTCCTCTGCAGCTGTCCCCGACCCCGCGTTCGGAAAAAGAGTATAAAAATAAACGAAGGCGGGAAAAGTAGAGTCAGGGGCACAAGTGTCTCTGACGCAAGGTATTGCATAATAACAAGTAGTAAATCGATGGCATTTAAACTGACTCCACACAAAACTGATATCCAGATTCAGCATTATAAATAGGAACGAAGAACAATAGCTATTTTTGCCTCAGAGATAAGACAATCAGATTGAAAATAATGGTTGTGCTAAATAATACACTAGGGTATCAGGAACGATGAAAAGCTGACAGTAAATGGTATTTGTGGAATTTAACTTTACGGCATGTATGGCACTGATAGCTGGTTCCTGCATGCTTTGCTAATCTTGCTAATTGTAGCCTAGTGCGGAGTGTACAGATTTATGCTATTATAATTACGCTGCTCATGCTAAGCCTGTGGACCGATTTACCAGGTCACGGGTCACTTGAGGCGGACGTCGTGCCGGCTCTGTGATGCGCACTGGCGCCTCACTGTTCCAGGAGAGCCGCTCTCATCCCAGCTCCATCTGTGTGGCGTCTGGCGGCCCTCGCGTAGCTTCTCCTCCAGGTGCACCCGATTCCTCCCACGGATAAAAATGCATGCTGTTCGGGTACTTCCAGGCTGTTACTTCACTAGTGAAGCAATTTTTATTCTCAACAGACTTTATCTGATTAAATGAAGTGAAAAAAAGAAGCAAACTAAAGTTTGCGAGTAGCGTGATGAAGCTATGACTAGCCAAGTGAGCCCCCCGTAAGAAGTGTGACCACAAAGTCAATGTGAAAAGCTGCCTTTGGTGACTTTTGGTTGCTGCTGTCACCCTGATGGTGTCCTTGCACAGTGATAGACTGCATGTTCGTGAGACTGCTGAATCTTCTCTTCTGGTGACAACGTGATCTTTCAACGTGGTTGAAATATGCGCCTGAATGTCAAGAGTGTCAGTTACCATAGTGGGCCAAATCTGGGAAATAGGGAGGATTCTACCTGTCATTGTCCCTCATTTGGTGTTATGTCCCATATTCAGGTATCTTAGAAATGTATTTATTTATTAACAAATAAAAGGAAGAAGGGCTACTGTAAGAGAAACAGTTGTGGAAGGATCCAAAGGGTTTTAACACACTTATAAGTACAAGAGAAAGTGTAAGCAATCAGCTACTAAATTTATCCTAAGTTCCCAGATGGAACACAAATCAGAGGGCGAAATCACTTTATTATTTTGTAGACACTGTATCAGTTTCATCTATGCTAAGATTAGAGTTTCAGAAATGTCAGTAAAAAAACGGCGAGCGATTCATCCAAGTAGCAAGTAGTGTTGGGCAGATGACCTAAGACGCTAAAAGCTAAAACCGACACGTAAAGCCAAACTCTGCACTTGCAGAAGCCGCACCGAGGTCAGACGGGGAGTGCTTCAGGGGAGATGTTCAACATGCTATGCTCTGTTTAAACCAAAAGAAACTATATATATATAATTTATATATACCCTGAGAATTTTTGTTCGCACACTGATGTCCAAAATGGATCCCGTAATGCTGCTTCAAGCTCCTTATTTATAAGAGGCTTGTGCTGAATGTTATCTCTCTTAACATATTTATAGAATTGGTTGAAAGAGTCCAGAGAGCTGAGAGATGGTCAGCGAGATGTCTCTGCCACGCACCGGCTCCTCGGGGGTATGTGTATATTACGCTGTGAAAGGGAGGCTTTGCGGAAAAATGCTACGGAAAGTGCCAAGAGCTAAATCCACTGTCCGACAACCTGCCTGTAATTCGGTAACGCCAAAAGGAGACAGTCAGAACAAAAGCATGCGACATGCTGTAATGCTGTAAATATCCCTGATCAGTGATATTGAAATGAACGGGGAAACAAAGAAATAAAAAAGAAATAAAACCTATTATAAAGTTGTCACGTAAGTGGACATGGCGATAAGGAAAGGAACACACTCAAGTGGCAGAGGTAGAAGGAAGTTGCAGGTAATTTGACATTATGTTTATAGTAGCCCGCGAATGGCCTGTCTGTTACGATGTCTCTTTTGAAAGCGCATATTGCCCGTGAGAGCCAGCGAGGGAGAGAGAGACCGAGAGAGACTCGAGTGAGGGTTTCTCATCCCGTCAAATTAGTCCACACTCTGCCACTCCGCTTTTGATCGGCGCGAAGAAAATGCAGGGAGTCAGCTGATTCCTAATCCGCTCGTCTTGTTGCTCGGTGTGCGCACATCAAGAGAGGAATTGATTAGCCTCCGCGGCTTTGCGGCCACATGAAAGGGCCTCAAAGAGGCCCTAAAAAGATAGCGGGCAGACCTCTCCCGGGAGGCGTCTTCTTTTTGTGTGTACTGAGGAGACCGCCTCATCTGTCGCCGTGGAGAATACCAGCAGACCAATGGAACTCGCCTGTTGCGAGGCTGATTCGGCCATATTTGTTTGAGAAGCTGTGGAATCACTTTACAAGAAAGCTTTGTTGCTGTTCCTCTAGGAACAACACTGGTATTTAACTTACCATCATTAGTATTTACTGTACTGGGGGAAAGCGAGGCCGGGTTTTGAGAACAGAGCCTCGTGACACTGGGATTTCTGCACCAAGTGCTAACAGAGTGCTGTTGGCAACGTTTCCCTCCCAGGGATGGATAGGAGTAGTGTGGGAAGGAGACAACAAAAGACCTTTGGGATGAACAGATGTATAATTGCCGTTTCAGGAGGGTGGAAAGGGAAAAAAACCACAACAACACTGCATATGTGAACACCTCACAGTCACAGCGTTCCAGGGCAAAATACAGGAAGCCAATGACCAAAGCAAAGCCGGCCTGAGTGTACAGAACACTAGAAATAAAAGGCCGGTCAAGAAAAAGTGATGGAACGATGATCACCTGGCCCTCCCTCCCCTAGACGGAGAGACGGCGTCAAAATATGAGGCGAGTCATCCTTAATCTCTAGACGGCACCGGCATACAGGAAGGGCCCTTGCTGAAACTTGTTGGAACTGGCGGGGGCGAATTCCATTCCTGTGACAATGGCCGGCATTCAGGGACATTTGGCTGCGTGGGTAACATGACGAATGGGGATTTTCTTATAACTCGGTTCTACTCCGGAGGAGAAATATTATAGGCTGCATTATGCTAATGGGCGCTAATGGCATGAGGAGCTTATCTGTTAGCTATTGTTTGTGTCGGGCTGAGGTAAGCTTGGGTGGTTTGTCCCAACATGCCGGGACAAACATAAGCACTATGCTCACAAACACGGCAAGTCAAACTCACAGTACTGCACTGATGTTTTTAATAGGTCTTGTACAGATCAGAGGGATATTGACCAAATGAGCAATTTCTTTTATAATTATATAAGCCACACATATGGTCTAATGAATGAAAGAGATGGTAAGAGATGTACATTTTGAGAAAGTCTGGTCAGTCACTCCCAGGACAACTGGGGGCCTCGCTCAAGGCCACAATAGTGACATCACTCTGCCAACCCTGGGATGTGAACCGGTGACCTGCTGAATACAGGCAGAGCGTCCCAACCTGCTGAGCAACACACCAGGCATGGAAAACACCCAGACACAGAAAATCAGACAGGGGCACTCAGCAGGGCTTTCCAAAGCATTAATAAAAATACATTATGCAGAATATGTATGAACATCTGCAGAGTGACATATATGGAAGTAATCCCAAGCAAATGTGAAATTCAGTGATACAAAGTGACGTCACAAAGGAATTATCAATAATATTGGGGGAAGGTTTTTTTTTTAAAAAAAAATATATATATATATGTGGTATAAAACAAAAATATAGACTGCTATTTTTGTCTTTCGTGAGAGGATATGTAAATATAAATTGGTGCCTTTTAAATGCAATATACAAAAACCAGATGCAGAGAGTATTACTTTATGCAAAATACACTTGAGACGAGAGAGTTCTGTATGGTAAATGCAGAACATGCACTGTGGCTGGGGAAAGATTCTCCCATTTGGGGTTTGCTAATCCACCGAGATTAACGCGCTTGTGGTCTCACGAGGAATCCGGCCATTAAATCAACAAGCTGTCGCTTCGCATCCCCTTTGCACCAGGATCGTCAGGGGAACAGATTCATCTGCAAATTCTTGGGGGTGCCCTCAGCACCCACGAGCAACTTTTTCATGATTAATCCGTTTATAAAACATGTCATCTGACCCAAGCTGAGGCTTGAGCAGTCAGTGTAAAAGTCTCGGTTGCGAGGGATGCAAAGTCAACATGGGCCGATATTGTCAGACTGGGCAGAGCACAGTCACAGATTAGATGGACTTTAATAGGCCATCTGACAACATTCCTACTAGAATGAAGACTTTTTTGTTAATCTAAGATGACATCTTAGAGACACAACTGGGTTTGAGCAGTTCTTGATTAAAAATGCATTATGTTTCATAAAATTGTTACATTTTAATGCACGTGTCTGTTTGGGCGGCATTGCCTAATTAATCAGATAAGGCTTTCATTGGAAACATTTTTCCCCCGAACTGCCCTGTTAAATTTTGCATATGAAAAAAAATCATTATGCTTCCACTGAGAGTGCTCAAAAGTTTACTTAACTGGGCAGTGTTCATTTTTTTTAAAACCATACCCTATTTTATGGTTAAATTTAATTCAAAATGCAAATACAATCTGACGCTAAAAGCTTTCTTAAAATGCAAAGCAATGAGTTGTGTCCATTCCTCTTGCCCAGTGATCCAAGGCTTCACCCTGCGAGTGATGTCTGATTAGGAGTGGGGGTTCACATATTTCCCTGGGCTTAGGATGACTTTTTATCATTGCCACATTAGACTCCTTCAACCCTGACAAGGATAAAACATTAAGACCTTTTCCATAAACTCTTAGAGTGATGGACGGATGGACGGACGGACATACAATTGTTGAAAAATTAGGTTTAGATTTGGTATGTTGGTGTTGGGTGTATGTTTCTCTCACATTTCAGCAAATATGGTTGTGTTATTCTAATGCATGACAGACTTGGGGAGGACATAATGCAGATAGCTGATGTTTATCTTCCTACAAGAAGGAGCACGTCCTATGCATGGAATCCAGGAGGGACATTTCTGTGCACTCTACTGTAGGATCTCTTCTGTCCATGGGGCACCCATTAGGCAGCTGAACATATGATGCGTACAAAAAAACCATGTGACCTGCCAGGGGAACCCTTGGTATAGGTGAACAGCATGACCTGAATGGGTGGCGTGGCGCTTATTGTTCAGCACGATGCCAATGAAAACAATGATCGGTAGACGCAATGAGTGCCTGGGTGTTCACCACCTTTAGAATCATCATTTCCCATTAGCTGGCAGTGGCTATATGGGATCGGAATGATTGAGAGGCTCTGGTCGCTGTCATATAGGGCAAACCACTAATTTATGTGATGTTATTAACATGCAGTCTCTTACCATTTAAAATGCCCTCGCTGTTATTATAAAATCTTTATCCTGTCACTTTCAGGCACTTAACCTTTGCCTCAGCTTTGCTTCTGTCTAATTGTTCTCATAATGTTTTGAACAAAGCTCTCCTAGGAAAAAAATATATACGTAGGAATATAATATATAATATATTTCCTCCTGTATCTACAAAGACTTGTGGGTAGGCTAATTGGTGTCTCTAAATTGTCCATGGAGTATGATTGTGTGTATATCTGGGTTTTCAATAGAGCTGCACGATATTTAAAATTTCTGCAAGTTACATTGTGATGTTTACAAAACTAATGAAGTAAATGAAATCACCTGAAATAAACTACAGCCAAATACAACTTATGATCGAACAATAGAGTCAAACTGGTAGTGTTGTCATGAGTTGTGTCACACACAAAGCACTGTTGACAAATGATTATTGTGTATACGCACCATATATCATGCAGCTCCAGTCCTCTTCCTCGTTTCCAAGACATGGTATCAATAAATTGGCCGTAATGCGTCTGCCTCATCGTGGACTGCCATGCCAACCAGACAGTGCCCTTATCTTCCATTCTGTGCCGCCTGGGATAGGTTTCAAGCCCTCTGACAAAATGTAAACACAGTTTAAATGTAGCCGAATGTTTCTTATGCTAGTTTACGATTACATATGCCTTCAGAGTTTGTAAACGTTGGTCACAAGTCTGAGATGGGTGAGTAGTGTGAAACAAACAAAATCAGATATTTCAGTTTTTACACTAAGCATTTTTTACTCTGTCCAGTGAGAAATGCAAACTGAACTTAACTCCCAAGTTATTACAATGTCTTTGTACTATGTGCTTGGATGTCAGAATCAAAAAAAGTAAGCCCCATAGTTTTATGTATTCCATCTGAATGATATCCTTTCAGTGCAAACCCTGTATATCTATGACTGCAGGCACGTGGGATAGTAGACTGAATTGGGAACATTATCAAAGGTATACACGTATATTAGGTAAGAAAGCAATATTTTCTAGGGGAGAATTTCTGATTCTCCAGTCACTTTATTCTTCCACGTATTTTGAGAGTACTAGAGAACTAGTTTCCGTTTTTTTTTTTTTTTAACTGTTGCAGGATTGGGCCTGTTAACTTTTTATCTACCGCTGGTAGCTGAGCACTCAGCTCTATTGCTGTGTATCAGATTCAAAATCAGAAAACTTTATTAATCCTGGAGGAAAAAAAAAACATGGAGCAATCCACAGCTCAGAAGCATTTGTGTCAGCAACAGTAGTGTTAAGGACCACTTAAATCTGCCAAGGTATGCATTCTTTCTAAATGGCTAGTTACTAACAATAGCTAAAGAACTAACATTCCAGTCATAGTTCTTGTCATTACTTACTAGTGTGTGAGGTCCTGTTTTTTTTTTTTTTGCATTGAAAATTGAGACTTATTTGCTAATGGAAAAGGCATACATAGGGTGGGTATTGTTGAAGTAAATTATTAAATGTTTGAACAAGACAGTAGACCCTTGCACACTATGTGGCTTGCAAAATAGATTAATATTACAGTCATATTAGCAAAACAGAGCTATATAATCCAAGTGAAGCCATATACCTACACAGAAACTATATGAGGCAGCTAAAAATAAACACGAAATTATGAGATGTATGAGTGTCTATGGCCTTGGACAGCAGGCTGTGCTGGGCCACAGGGCAGAAACAAAAACCAGGCACATGCTTGTATTTAATTAGTTTACCGTGTTTTAATTAGCTGGATGTTGAATTAACAGAAGTGTTGAGAAGTGCAGCAAATTAGAACCCCCGTCTTATTAAGCCAATCATAGATAGAGGGAAAAAAAGGCCCATCAGAACCATAGGGCTGCTTATTTCTGTGCAGACCGCCCCTGAATATCTCTGGCTATTGGTGGCAGGAAAAGGAATTGTGTGGTTTTTCATCGGTTTTTTCTAGTATTCCATATCTGTGGTCTGCCACAACCAAAAATAGGAAAAAAAAAAAACAAAATTCAAAATGATTACAGTTTCGCAACAGATACTGGCACATGCGACAGTCTCTACATACAATATTAACTTCAGCCTTTGGCAAAAGGAAAGGCATCCAAATCGATTGTGCTGGGTCCACATAACTGAGTGTAATAAAGGTTGTTTTTAGCAGAGGCTAGCGATGTGTTTCTTTTTATAGAATCAATGTTCTTTTATTTTTTTTGCCACCGTCGCAGTCGGTGAGCGAATGAGATGCATGTAGCTTCTGCGAGCTACAATCTGCAGAGATTTTGTTGTAAGTCCACCTCTCCCCTGAAAGTGATATCAGATACACAGAAGGATAGATATACTTATTTACCACACAGCTGCTAAACCTAATCCTTCGTTGACTGTACTGAAATTCGTGGAGTTCCATATATATCAATATGGATTTTTATTTTCTTTTATATTTTGTTGATGGGGAGGCATGGTGGTGCAGTGATGAGCTCTGGGTCCCGGGTTTGAGTCTCTGTCATGGATCTGTGTGTGGAGTCTGCATGTTCTCCCTGTGTCACTGTGGGGTTTCCTCCAGGTACTCTGGTTTCCCCCCACAGTCCAAAAACATGCTGAGCTTGATAGGAGTTACCAAACTACCCACAGATAAGAATGGTGCGTGAACGTGCCCTGCGATGAGCTGGTGCCCCATCCTGAGTTGTTCCCTGCCTTGCACCTCCAGGATAAGCTCTGGGCCCTGAATAGGACAAGTGGTTATAAAAAACAGATGGATGGATTTTTACAGATTTCTTAGCTGCCACCACAGCGTTTTCACTATTTTGAACTTTCAGGGCGTACCCCAGCCCTGTGCCCTGTGCTCCCTGAGTTAGGCTCCAGGACCCTCTGCAACCCTGACCAGGATAAACAATTGGAATGGATGGGTAGATAGATAGAAACATTTTCTCAGATGAATTCAGTAGCCTGTCTTCATGTTATAAACCCTGAACAACTCATACTTGCGGTCATATTTACCTGACCATTTTGTATGTGAATTGAATTAAATGTTTATGTGAACCTGTGTATTTCAGTGCTTCTAGTGACAGTTCAGTTGTAACTGGACACTGCTTTAATCCGAGTCTAATGACAGCAATCATCACAAGAAGCTAGATTTGATGTCCCATGAAAATTGGGACATATTTGTCTTATCTAGAAAAGGCGATTAGCAAGGTCCTTGAAGCTTCTTAACTCTTGAGTCACTAATTTTACACTGGAATCTATTCCACAATGTATTTTTCAAGCAGATGATCAGAAGCTTTGGAGAAAACCTTCCGGAGCATATGTGCAAGGCTCCTCAACAACAAAAAAAATGCACGAGGAACGCTCATCAGCGTGTTTCCGGCAATGTTAGCCGGCATCAAAATGTTGGTGCAATTGACAAGTATTTATTAACAAAGTAGGCCGTATTTAATTGAGTGGTCTTCATTTCTTTATTGATACAAAAACTGCATTTGGCGATAGAGGTTGCTGGGGCCTCTGTGTCCTGGAAGGGCAGTGATATCCCCCCTTCATGGGGATTATGGCTGTTATAACAGAAGGGTTCTACATAGGCTTACACTATGTACTTCTGTAGCATACATATCCCTCTCTCTGGGACCTTCACTGTTTAGCTAACGAGCCCACTGGGTTTATAATGTCAATGCTGACACTCCAGCACTCAGTGCTAGTTTTAGGGATAGCGGTGAATGCTCTAAATGAAAATAACTGGTAGCTGGATGGCCTGCACTTCCCAGAGGAGAAACTCTTTGCTGCAGTCTTCTTGCTGTGAAATTTCTGTGGATTTTTTTTTTTCCACTTGAATATCTCTATAATGGGGTAAACTTAACTGTGGTAACTTTATCCATGGATGTTCGAAATGTTTTGAGACACATGCGCTGGCCAATTAGGCGCCGGCTGAATTTTAAATTTCATGATGTCGAAATGTGAGAAATTCCTTCAGTTATTATGGGGGGGGGGAAAAAATGATATGTGTATGTGTCACTTCAAACTGTAGGAGCGGCATGGAAGGGTGTGGGGTGGGATCTTAACCCTGCACTCAGCAAGCTAACAGCTGTTATACTGCAGGCAGGGGTGTGAATTAACCTCCTGCCCAGACAAGTCCACAATTACGGGAAATAAAAGAGATTGGGATGGGGGGTGGGGGCTAAAAAACAAGGACAATTCCAACATTTTTTAAATTTACATTCCTTTAGAAAAGTTACAGAGCAATAGTTTATGTAACAAATTTTATGTAAGCACACATATTTTGAAATAACCTTTCCCAAGAGCCAGTGTATTTCGACATAAATTTAACTCAGCTGGACAGATTAAATTTCCAGTTGGCTACAAAAAAAAGACTATTTTAAAAAATTAAATTCTTGTTATCAGGGTTACATATAACTCCACCCATCTACACAGATACTACAATTAATTTTTATAGCTTTGCAGGATTAAGAAATGGAATGAGATAATTGGCTAAATAAAGTTAATCGCTGTGTAGATATTTCATTCCCTAAAGTGCTTTTTGGATCTTTTGATCATTGCCAGTTACTGCTCAGATGTACAACCAACGCAAAAGCGATACCTGTGACAGTGAGGGACCCCATGAAGCAGTGAGTGCTGTCTGTACATTCCTATGTAGACCCTCTCCCCAAAACAAGTGCTGCCCTCAGACCAAAGACTCAAACACAGTTTGCCTGCAGGTGAACCTGAGAATGAAAGGCTCAGATACACTCACAAGGGTCGCTGTGAGAGCATCAGCTCCCAGAACTGCTGAACCAAGTACATTAGCCTGTGACTGGGTCATCATTTGGGTGGCTCCTCACTCTAGCTCAAGTTACAACTCGCGAGAAGCCTCGATTCTTCACACAACATTCCCTCCTAACGCGGCCGTGGCGGGTGGCATCCCTTTGAAGGTTATAAAACTGCAATAAAAAGTTGTAAACGTGGGCTTGATATTGTTTTTTTTTTTTTTTTTTAAATAACCACTTGCTAGCTATTTTTTATATACGCACAGCAGTAGCTTCATCAAGACAAAATTATAAACGAGTGAAACTGTATCCACCTCTCATCCCTTGTTCGCTTTGAAATAAGATAATTTATAGCGGTGCATATGCAGTTCTTTTTATGGGATGCGAGAGAGTTGCTGCACTGGATTTCAACACTGGCGAGTAACGCGAATACCCAAGCCTAAATGTCAGGGCTTTACTTTCCAGGCAGAGAGTCCGGCGTAAGATCAGACTCTGAAGTGATTTCATGCATCTGCTCATGAATGTAATGCAAAATATGCATCGAACTAAAATGCGCTTCTTAATCAGATTAGCTAGGTAATAAAGACGCTAATTGTTCCCCGGGTTACGGGGCGCTGTGCGGTCACTGTTGCTGGGCGGACAGCAGAATCCTACGTGCCTTGCCAGTTCTGCCTCGTGCTCTTCTTCGCCGCCACAGCTGCACCAGCGCGTCAGCTTCCACGCGTGGCTCGCATACTCGCAAGGTTGCGCCTAATCCCGCATGAGACATTGCACGTCACAGTCCCCCCTCCCCGCCCCCAAATCTACGTGCTCCGCCAAAGCATATCAAGAAGTAAGGTCAGATGTTCAATTTGCCCCCGGGGCATGTAATGCCATTTCTGCTTTCCAGGCGGAGAGACAACATATAATTAAGGATATCTGTTGGACCTCCGTTACAAGTCACCCAGAATCACACCGGCCCCATGGTTTACACTCACTGTATCTGTTTAAGCTGAAAAGAGGATTACACGCACAAATCCAAACGAAGCAGCTGCTCTATGAAGTACAGCTCTATCGAACGATGCAGAGTTCCCCGAGTCCAAGCTGTAATGTAGCAGAAAAGTACTAAGGAAACAGAAATTACTACTTTTTAAGACAGAAACCCAGTTTCGTTAATGTCAAACGACAGACCACAGAACTATCAGGACATGTGACTCATCACTACTTACCAATGATGCATACAGCACAAGGTGATTAATCTTTATTTTAATATAAAACGTAAATGGATATTTTGAAAAGCCGATTGATTAATTTCATTAATCTAAGGCAGAAAACGGAATTCTGCATAAAAATGATAATTTCATTCAAACACCTTGCACAATGTTGGTGTGTCTATATATATATGTGTGTATATATATATATATATATATATATATATATATATATATATATATATATTCTCCTGGCTGTCTCGAATCAATTCATTTGTTCTGCTATTTGTATTGTAAAATTTACATAACATGACAATACATAATTGCAGCTACACAAATGCAAAACAAGCAAACACAGCCTACTAAATAACAAGCTAAGATTAAAATAATTTATTTTCAAAATCATAACTAGTTAAACATAAATCCTATTTTCTTTTTAGATTTAGTAAGCAGAAATATATAGGCATTTATAGAGGCTATTAATGCTGTGAATCTTCAGTCCAACAATGTGCAGGCTATTCTAAATAGTGTCAGAAATACACACTAATCAAATAAACAAATATAGACGTAGAGTACCTGTGGCAACGCAGGGCGCAGTAATTTATTACAGTCAGCTTTCCGAGAGTATAACCAAATTGATTATCCGCCAGCCAATCAAACAGAGAAAGAGTCGCAAACCTGTAGCATGGAATGAATAGAAAAGACCGGTAATTACCCAAATAGAAGTGGCTGTATTACCCCGCTACATCAGCATTGTTTTCTATATCTTATAATCAGACATTCCAGTTTGAATGCACTAGCAACTCTCCAGAGGGCTGAAATAATAAGAACTGTAAAACTTCAAAGGTTTTCGGGTAATACGTTGTAAAATTGAGGAATGGGCCTTAGAGTATTACCATATAGAATCTTATGAAAAGATATATACCTACCACCATCCTACAAACAAAAAAATGGGTATTTTTTTTTTTCTGAAGGAGTAATCACTTGTCTACAATTAGTCACACTTCAAAGCTTCAATCTAGCTCTAAAATTGGATTTTTGAAATAATAGATTCTGATAAAAAAAAATAAGTTCAAGAACCAAGAAATCTTAATTCAAACAAATTAATGCACGGACAGCGGTTTGCAGCCTTGTCGTTTGCATTGCGATGAGGCCGGTCTATGAAAGGAAGATGTTTTCCTGACTGCTCCCAAGCAGGCCCTTTGCCCTCTCTCACCTGTTGGGCCTCCTGCTTAAATCGCAGAGCAGGAACTATGTCATTAAATCTAAGGAAAGTACAGCCAAATTATGTGATGCCAGAAGAAAGGACAGGATGGAAGGTGATGCACGTTTACATCTCTGCTGAAACACCCCTTCTTCTGTTTCCCAAAGCCTTTCATATTCACATTACCAGACTACAAATTTAGACTTCAAATTTAAAACGATTGCAGTCCAGAGAATGACTTCTCCTTACTACCCCTGTCAGTAGTGGTATTGAATCCTAAGTTCATAAGGTCATACATGTACTGTAAGAGTAATTTGCTAACTTTTCCCCTTACCACTAGTGGTTTAATGTAAAACCATCTTGAACAGGAAATCCTGTCCAAATGCCTATGCTATAGCTGCATCTATTCAAAACTCCCAGTCGAGGTGGGATTTAGAATAAATCAACCGAAAACCAATAAAGTCATCGCAAATCAATACAGGCGTCATGTCTGTATTACTGACCATGATCTATGATGCCTACCCTCAGATGGGCTTCAAAGTTCAAAATAAATACAGGCTTGTTTTGAACAACCAAGCATTTTGAATATGTTTTTAATCCAAAAATAGCAGACTGCAAATCATACAAATACAGAACAATACAATAAATTCACCTAAAATGTATTCAGAACTGAATCCAGTTGTATCTCATTTGAATTGCATAGTATTAAATCATTGCTGAATCGAAGCATAATGAATCGTTACACGTTTAACTGTATCTTATTTGCGTTGCATTGTACAGCACATATCTAAATGTGTATCATATCACCTGAGGCTAAGAGATACACTCCCCAATTTACTACACTGTCACACACTGATATTTGTCTCCTGCGATATAAACATTTCTGAGGGTTTGTCCTCTGGCCACTTCGGCAACGAGAGTGATCTGAGCAGCATCCATTCATAGTTAAGTTCCACAATATATATAAATTGGTGGATTAGGTTCTGTTTCAGCTCAAGTAACCCAGCTACCGGTTGCTAAGTCATTGGCACGACCTGTGGTCGCCTTCCCTGCGACTCCGTCCCCCTGTCTTAGCAGTGAGACATCAGGCCTCATTCCCATGAAGTTTTAGTCCAAATCTGCCTCTGAAAATAGAAACTTTTTTAAAATAAACCAGTCTTTATAGCCAGGCTCCCTTGTCATGTTGTGCTTTTTGCTGGCCTAACCAAAGGTTTTCTCTGTTTAGATGTGCAGTTTTGCTACTTCATTGTTTTCCTAAACCGCACGTTTAATCAAGTTGTGCGTGGTACACTGTAAAACAACCCTAATTGCGCTCAAAGCAGTAATTGCTCCCTCGCTAACTTTTTAATTGGCAAACTAGCCAAGTTCTGAAATCCGGAAGAAATAACTGATATGACATATCTAACCTAAATCTAATACTTAAGGATCTAAATATTTTGAGAAGTAGTTTTTTTGTATACTTTTACACAAAAAATCATACACACAGAGCTCTGCTAAAAATTACTTATGCAAAATTCACGATAATAAAATAAATGCAAGAGAATTATAAAACGCATACCGAGCTTTGCAGTCTCAGAGATTAAGCTCCTCCACGGCTCAGCTTAGTGGTATGACTGTCTAGGGTTCAACCGATGATCATAAACATGCTCTCACAACCACAGACTCAAATCAATGGGGAAACATCAGGTCCCAGGATGGCACATAAATGTTTTAAATAGTGCATAATTAAGCTGTTCTGCTTCGGCAGTGAGACAGCGTGGCAGAGCGGACCAGTGGGGCCAAAACTCAAAGCAGCTACAAAGTTTGACTTCAAGGTCAAAAAGGAAGAAAATCGGAGCAACTGCAGAAAACAGAGACTTCAGAGCCCAACTAACCTGTCAAACACTTTGTGTCTTGTTACAGACGTTTATTAGAAAAATGCAATCATTTGGGACGTTAAACAGAAATGTCAAAGTATTTTTTTTTTTTTGGAAACAGCAGTGTGAAAAATGCAGCTAGCTAACTAAAATCAGTTATTGCATTATCTAATTAGTGTGTGCAGGGGGTTCCCTTGGTGATATCAATTAGCTACATTATTTGTTGTTAATTTAGCGCATCTGGCTGAGTGTTCCACAGCACCCAGAGTTCCCACCCTGTACCATTTAGTTCTTCTTCTTCTTTGGGACATTTAATAATGTTTCGTTATTATTGAGTATGTCTGGACAAAACCGAACTCAGCCAGTCCTTTCCCCTGTGCAATGGCACCATGAGAAGGCTTCAAAAACTGTATTTCGAACGTTCCAACAAAATCTCTATTGCTGTGGTGTATGGTAACATACAACACGCCCTGACAACAAGGACATCAAAGAACATCAGTTATTGATGCGCACTTGTGCAGTTATGCAGATAAACATACGTAGCCCGTAAAGTTTTAAGAATTACCTTTCGATCAGTGGGTGATTTTGACCCACAGCACCAGGTGAAGTATATTACTATGCAAATCAAGGAAATGAAGCAATTAAAGTAAAGTCAGGATAAAAGCCAGGGCACCTCCTGCCCTGAATTAGGGGAGAAATAGCAGCTGTTATTAGAGGTTTGGATAATGGTGAATGAATGGGACCTGGCTCATGGATTTTGGTTATAAATGGGATCTAACAGTCATAAAGTTGAAATGCTGTATTTTTACAATAGGGGAAAATGTAATGTTTTATTTCTGTAACATACTGTAGTTATTTATGGCAGTTCCGTATTTCTTGAATGCAGAATGCTTCAAAATTCAATTTGGTGGCATGCAATGTCCTCTTTAGCCAGACTGTGTTGAAAACAGCTCCCCAAATGCACTGACTCATAATGGATAAGGTGAATATGTTACCCTTGAATATCTATTACTGGATTTTTTTATGGTATTCAATCACATTATTTTGAACTTTGTGGAATAGTTATACTCCATGAAGCATTTAATATTATGTTTAATTCTGTAAATGTAGCTTGCTTGGTAATATAAGATATATTTGGTTTTGGAGCATATTACAAACTTTTATTAAGGAAATCAGTTTTTCCTTTAAGAGCTGAAAAGGTGTGTCTACACAAACCCTAATTTGTTCAGTTTTGTTCTGTATGTTTATTTTGTTTTGCTAAAAAGTATTAATTTAAGAAGCATTTTTATTCACACACCTGTACTGTGACCTCACTTCCTGGTTTGTCATCGCATGCCAAGTCAACACACGTGTGGTTTGGGCATATTACTCAGCTCTGAAAGCTGATGACAGGTTATTGCGACTGTCATCTTTGAATCAGGGGTAGGGATGATGCAATGGTGTCTGCATGACAGCTGCACATGACCCCTGTGTTAAAGGATGCTGTGCATTTTTAGCTTCTGAAAGAAATTGGACCTTAAGGTCATTTTCAGAACAGAGCGGATTTTGTACAGTGCCCTAAGGCGTACTAATGCAGTGTACTATAAACTAAGTGGTCTCCACAGTTCCCAGGTTCAGTAAATTAATAATAAAAAAAACCCAACAATTGCCTATAATTTGTGGATATCAATTGAGCTTTGTTCCTTTATGGTGATGAAAATTTAACTGAAATCTCCTTTAAACGGGCCCGGATATTTTCCCCATGTGCATTCTCCAGACTTGCAATTGTTCTTCTGAATGTGAGCTGGGCCCTGCCATCGAAGGGACGGGTCGTGTTGAATTTCATAAATCTTTTTCTTCATAATTGAAAAATAAATATTTAATCTGGAATGTAGCTACCTCTCTCCAAGTATTGATCCTGCAGGCCTAATGATGCAGGAGTGAAATAAGCCCTGTGTGCTTCAGCATTCACCGATTGTCCGTTTTAACTGCTCCCAGAATTCCTGGCTGTGCTGTAAAGCCGAAAGTAGCAGATGTTTCTAATGACCCCTCTATATGACAGTAATAAAGCTTTAGACTTTGAAAGCGGAGGCTCGCCACACAGTAGGTAGTCTACTCTGTTCCTGTCCCTATTGTTCGAGAAGCCTGAGGAGGAGAATGCAGCATGACTGCCCTTTGGAGTTTGTTTATTGTGTTCTGCTGGCGCTTTTCAGCAGTGATACGGATGGTTCTGTGTTATTTAAAGCTGACATTAGCATGTGTAGGAGCTGCATGGGTGAATTCTTGGGCCTGGAGGGTACGCCGGGGCACGGACACCCTATCTCTGGCATCCAAACGCTGCGGGGCCCTCCTGACTGCAACACCGCATCAGCCAAAGATGGAGGAGGGGAGGAGGGGAGAAGGGGGGGGGAGGGGAGGAAAAGGGGTCATTTCACAGCAGCAACCCAGATTGAGAATGACTAGACAGAAGTGAGCTAATTAGCTGAAAGAGCAGGCCAGGATAATCTGAAAAAATGCAAAGGAGGAGGCTGTTCTGGGGAATCCATAGTCAGAACTGTCTAAAAATACCAATTACATGACTTTCATGATGCGGTCGCCAGTGTAAGTAAACAGAAACAGAGGATTCAATTTAGCTTAGTAATGTTCTCAAAGCAGAGATGCAGGGTCACAGAATGTTTAGCCATATGCTAAAATTCCATTGATAGAGTCGCTACAGGAACTACAACTTGGTTAGTTATTGGCCTTGTGAATGTATTAGTATTACATTTGGCATTATCCTGCTTTGTGTGACTTGGATGGGAAAAACGAAAACAACCAGAAATTCTTGGATTAATTGGGAAATGTGATGCCCAGGTATCTGTCGCAGTCGCAGGTGATGCGTCAGTTTGCTGGACCTTCTTGGCTGTCTGAGAATGTTGCGTGGTGTTAGCTGGACTTTAAACGTAGTGTTGCACAATTGATTTGCCGTTAGAGTTCATCGTCTGTGCCAAGTGCCACATGATCACTGGCATTTCAAAATGGACGCCTCCTCCCTCTGTTCACCAGATCTCATGCAACCGCATCAGGACAATTCACCCTGTTTATGCTCTTTTCATTCACATAACTTGAGATCTAAGTCCTTTGTTGCGAAGTTCTACTTCAAAAACAAGTCCTGTCGTCAATCAAATCCATTGGTCTTACATAAAATAACAATATTGCTTAAAATTTATGTCATTTGAAAGCCGAAAAACTATAAATTAGAAGTGGCTGACTAAAGTAATGTATTCTGCATCCACTGAACAAGGGTATGCAATTAAATTAATCGCTCTCAGTGTTTCTGAGCTTTAGCCGTCAAAAATAAATTACCTGTTTTTAAAGATAATCTGCATGAAGAGGGAAAGTGTAGTGGAGGACAGCACACGGTTATAAGTTTTGGCTTCTTGATTTAACGATAATTAAACAGAATGATGCAACAGCGGGCTGCATGCATTAAAAGTGGCCACTTTGAAAGCAATGGATTGCAAAGAAAATGTCATCTTGTTGTACTTCAGACTGGAAGAAGATGATTTTTGAGTATATATATATAAATACTTAAACACACACATGTAATTAATGTCATAGCACATAGTCAGCATTTAATGTTCCATTATGAAATGTAAATGCAAAATAAACTCATTTAATATGGTTCTCTATAATGATGGCTGGGTAATTTAATTTGATAAAACAGCTGAAAGCAAAAAACAACCAATTGCTGATATAAGTAAATAAATATAATAGAGAAATAAGGAAAAAATGTAGTGATGTTTAAAAAAAACACATAATGATGTTATTTCATAAAGAAATATGATATCACAGTGACATAAATATCAGTCAAATCTATATCGGTGACTTTACAGTTCAAAGAATTGTGATTGAAAGAATTTGTCTTCATATAATGCTTGGCAATAGAGACTCCATGTTAACATTTAAAAAAAAATTGCTGTTTATCAAAAGGTTTTTGATCGTGCCCTCACTTTTTGTGTGCACCTTCAAAGTACAGCCATCCACCTATGAACTGCTTCTCCCAATGCTCGAAGGAGGACCTGGAGCCACTGCCAGGCATGAAAGGGCACAAGGCTGGGGTATACCCTGGACAGGACGCCAGGCCCTCACAGGAAGCACACCCACATAATCACAATCGGCAGGTAACTTAGAGACCCCGATTAGTCTAACTGCACGTCTTTGGGATGCACAAGTATCACGAGCACCCAGAGGAAACTCACACAGCACATGGAGGACTTGCAAACATACAAACACACACACACACACAGCAGAGGTGGGATTCGAACCCCTAGCCCTTAACGTGTAAGTGCCAAGCTATGCGTTTTCACGTAAATCTGGTGCAAGCTCGCAAATGGAAGGCTGTGCTCTGTAGATGCTGTCCCAGATAGATGAGAAGTTATGAACAAGGACACTGGAAAGGCGGATCCAGTCAAAGATACATTCACACTGGTTAAAAAAGAGGCGATGCTAATGACGTCTCAGAATAGCTACCCAGACTGTGGCACCCAGCCAATCCTCCCTCGCGTTGTAATTACACAGAGCAAAGGCCTTTGGGTAATTACCATTGATCCACTCACCTAGCCGCTGCTATCGATCCTGCTGAGTGTAGAGCGAGGCAGAGGAGCAGGACTACGAGGTTGGGGTGGGGTGGGGGGGCTATGTCTCCTATATTTCCCACTATATTGACTGCTGTGGTCTTCTGTTCAAGGTGCCCCGCCTGGAGAGAGCCATAGATTCTTCCCAGGTCCTTAGTGGACAAAGACACAGGCAGATTCGCCAGGATGGAATCTCAGCAACTGTGAAGCGCTATGAAGTACAGTACAGTGGCTCACGTGTGCAATCCAGCGCAGAGCACCTGAAGCAGAACTTAGGCATCAGGGGCTGAAGCAAACACCAGTGCATGGGACTGTTTCCCAACAAAGTCAGAGGTTACTGCACATGCCACATCCCACTGTGCAAGCAGCCAGCTCCTCCAGACCTACGAAAGGGATTTTCTAGTAAAGATTTCCTCCCACATCGTTTGTGTGTGTGTGTGCGCGCGTGTGCGTAGAAACTGGCTCGCACCATGAATAGTTCTCATATCAGGCATCCCAAGATGGGAGCTACGGGTCACAGCCCGCAATGGAAGCACCAGGGCCCGGCTGTAATGAGAGAGCTGCTGTAGGCTCGCTCCAGGAAGCCATTCGAAGCTCGTGATAGACTCACACATATTTTTCCTAATATGTCTCCATGTAATGACTCATGCGAGTTATTATATTGACATTACCGCTTACACCAGGACATTGTTTCAGGAAGGATATCTGGATATGCTTCATTAGGAGATTCAGTTAAAGGAGGAGAGAACGATGGGGAAATTTATTCCATCCCCCCCCCCCCCCCCCCCCACTTTGCTCAATAAAAGCACAGAGTGAACTGATTTTTCTCTTCCTTTAAAGTACATTATTTATGTTTATCTGGTTATATTTTTATAACTTTATGAGTGACCATTAAGAGCAGGCACATAAACTCAGCCGCTTCATTAGTTTTGCAAGTTACGTTTTTATTTGACTCTGAAATTTTGTTTTTCATAAAAGAATGCATGAATGATCACTGCTGATCATAACATTATGAATAAAGCCCTCATTTACATTTATTAACATGCGTATGTAATTATGTATAATTTTGCATACCATACACGGACCCAAGTACATTGAAATGCAAGTAAGATAAAGTGCTTTACAACTTTAAATTGTACTGTGATTATTAATCTGCTTTTTTGTTAGCTTTTTAGTCATTGTGGCCTTTGTGTGGCGTGACAGGTATGAGCCCTTGAACTCATAGGTACTAAGATTGCATATTCGGCCATTATGACATATACTTAGAACCTCTATTCATCAAACCAAGATGCATATGCTTATGCTGGAATCTGCTGGCAGTATTCACCCAGTTCAACCCTGAACCTTTCATTTCTATACTCTATAAAGAGCAACTATGTTTGTATTTTCTGTCTAACACTGTATACAATACTAATTTAAGAGATAGCTGTTCATTTCGAAGTTGAAAAATGTTTGATAATGCTTTGTAGAGAGGGGGAAAACTATCTCAGTATTATATAAAACTGAAACAAATTCCTTTCGAAAAAGGTGATAAATGAGTTAGCAACTTTTTATCTGAAATGGACGTGAAATGGAATCTCTTTTGCAGAATTATGTCAGGGTATAAATAAGTGTCTAGTGAAAAGAAAGGTGACTCAGTGCAATAACAGAGTAGGGAAAACCAATGAGGTTGCCCCCTTTTTACCACCTGCTAGTGTCAATCACTCTGATTGCAGCTCGCGCTCCAAGTGACTTTCACACTGTAGACAGGAGCCAATCATGTTGAATTACAGTAGTTTTTTTTTTTTGAATTCCTAATGGCCGTGATAGAAAATAACTGGCAACATCACATTAAGTTGCTGGTGATAAGTGTGTCAATAAAATATCAGCATAAATCTATCAAAAAGAGGCATTTAAAGGCACAGCTTAGATAAAATCATTTTTTCCAGTGTGTTACAAACATAGTTACATACTTTGTCTGTTAACTGATTTTCCAGTGCTTCCATCTGAACATCATGCGTTAATTATCAGTTTGATTACTATTACTAGTAAATTTATTGGTGTGACTGGTCACAGAGTTTAGGTTTCCTACTTCCCGGAAGCCCCATGACAGCTCTGTGACTCTGTAATTAAACTCTGCAGTTCCAGTTTCGGCGCTGATCGCTGTTCCGGATATCCCAGATTGATTGTAGAAACACAAAAAGCTGCCAGCTTGTTTAAATGTCAGATATCAGCCAAATGAAAGGGAGCAGAGGCAGCGTTTAAGAGCAATTCCAGCAGACATTTTTTTTCCCATAGCCTCTACCGACGATGCTGACATTTAAAAAAAAAAAAATAAGGAAATGATGTTTACCTTTTCCAGAAGGGCTTTTTAGCAGTTAACCTGCCCCATTTTGAGGCATCTGCTCAGATGGGGACATAAACTATGTGGAAAAAATAGCCACATCATTTGAAGACTTTCTCAGCATAGCATTTTCAAGTTATGTCAAGGTTCAAAAAATGTATTTTCAGACAAAGAAATTCATTTATTTTTATAAATTACCTATTATTCATAAATGACACTACCGTGTTACCTTTCTAACATAAATTTAAAATTATTGTGATTTTTTTTTCTTAAAAATATTGGCAATTATGGCATAGATAATTGAAGAACTTCAGTAGAAAGCTGGTAATATGCTCCAGTCCACCTGAGGGCTTAGAAAAGTCCAGTACAGAATAGAGCTGTCATCTTTATGCCCTCTTTCCGCCCCCAATTCCTCCAAAGACATTCTGTTGGGTCAGGACTCTGTGCAGACTACTGTAATATTCCGCCGTTTCTCTGGCAACCAAATATTTGTCTGATCCATAGTCACGCCCATTTCCTGCAGTCGTATGACCGGTAGGATAGTACACATCCTTCTGATGCTGTAGAAGCAGAAATAATTTTTCCACGGTGATAGGATGTCCAAAGATGGCAAGTGCATATCAAGTTTAAGCTTTCTCAGTGGTGCTTATGTGTGTGCATCTCTCTGTTTATTCACTACCCAACACCGGGTCTCCTGGCAATAAAAATGATATAAAGGATTAACTAATGTCAGCTTTCCTTCAGTTTACTACACGGCTCATTTAACCCAAGGCAACATATCCCTGGATATTTTTTTTATTAAATCAGTGATGTCATGAGGAAATAGAGAGCGATATTTCTAGAGTGAATCGTGATGGCAATTTGGTGCATGAGTGATGAGCGTTATCAAAAAATAACCTGAGTCTTCCTTGAGACAATTATATAAGAGCTCAGCAGCATTTTTCCCTCCTGTCTCCACCTGCAATTACCCTAAAACACCACCTTAACAACAGACCTGAGGCTGCATGACCGAGAGCTGTTTTTGTTCAAGCGTTTGTCTTTTTTCTATCTTGTTTTTACTACAGGGCCATTTGAGTGGCTACAGATGAAACAAAGGCATTCCCCGCATCTTTGGCTGGAGATGTCAGCCTGCTTATCTGACCCTCACACTAAGAAAGGTCCGTTCTGGTGTTTAGGGATAAACAAACCTCTTAATGAGAGAATGGGAGATGATTAAGTTGAGTTTTTTTGGCTTTCCCATCTGGAGGCACACATACCCACTTGCCAGCCCTTGGAGTCATGGATGTTTGATATCAGCACAGGTGGGCCAGCTTCCAAATTCCTTTGTGATGTCTTTCAGGCACTGGTGGAGAGCAGGGAACCCGAATTTACAAGACAAACAAAAAAGTCCACGGGCACGACTCTGCTTGTTTTCACATTCTCTGACGTGGGGATAACATTGTAGGAGATAAATCACAATGCCTGACGTCTTTAGCCTAGAACAAAAGTGGGAGTACTGGCTAAGGAGAGACAACAGGGAGAATCGGTTTCATATCGCTTTGGGTCATGATGAGGGAACTGTATCGGCATGTATGAGTGTCGCTGTAAATGTGAATCGTTGGCGGAGGAAATGATAGAGCTGGGGTTACTCAGGGCAGTTTTTCAGAGAATTTATTTAATATGATCCCAGGCCAATGGGATAGATGGCTGCTTTGTAGCGGCATGTCATCCAGATTCTTATCTTTGTTAAGTGGCTAATCCAGTCCTTTGTCTTAAGGGCACACAGTTAGCCAGAGACTGACGAAACGGCTGCTGCGTGACATCAGTCCACCACCTGCAGCATAGAGAGGCTGATTATCCTCATTGTGGGTGTTTTTTCACATCTCCTCTTCAGTGAATGACAGTGAGGATGGATAGGTGAGCACATTCATCTGAGGTAATCACAGAGCTCTCGCTATTGTCTGCTCCACTGTTTATTCAGCTGTTTCTCGCCCGGTAGGGTGCTGCAGTCATTCTTTGTTTATGGAAAGTTTCATATCCTTTCGATGCAACATTCCTAGTGCTAGGAATTGGAAACCCAGTCTGTCTGACTGGTCATCTTCCAAGCAGCCTGTCCCCATGTTTGACACTATACACGTGCCATGTGTTTTATTTTCTGTTATGCCCTTACATGCATACAATGGACGGCCCAGTGCATGTCAGTAAGCATACCCTGCTGGCCACCTGCGTAGCCGTTTCTCTGCTTGTTTAGGGAACGTGCCCAGTGACAGTCATCGCAGGCCTCATGGCAGAACAAACTAGTGACTAACTACTCCTCGCATTTTCCCGGATGATCACCACTTTTGTTTTCCCTTCCTGGATTGTCACCTGTGTCCCCAAAACGCAGTCATCCCAAAGACTTTAAAGATTACCAAAGCTGTGCAAACTCAAGTGAGTGTTGAGTTTATAGTTAATTCAATGAATTGCCTGTAACAGCTTTGAATTGTGTCTGTTTTTGTAATTATTTTACCGGATAAGGTACTTTGTTGGAGATTCCAACACACCCAAAATAAAGGCCTCCGTCATGCAATAAAGGTCAGAATAACAATTGAGAAAAAGCACTCCCTAATCGAACCCTATTCCAACTTCTATATCATTGCTTTATAACATGATCAGTTCCACTGAAGCTCTCTTGGTAGCATACAAATATGGCTAATATGTTGCTTAGGTCAGCACCATCCTACTGGGAGTTGATTGTGCTGTAGACTATGTAAACAATCTGTTAGAAGTTATCATAGAATTATGTACTGCACACGTTAATGGAGAAACTTTTGTGTTTGCAAAAATGTGTTATGCAAATCAAATAATTATCTTTAGTCAATAATGGGGATTCGAAGATGTTGTTCTGACTGTTGGTTTATTCTAAACTGCTGGTGCTAACTTGTGTGAGGTAGAGGAGTTGCATTCCAATGTAAATCTAGCATGCGGAGTCATATGTCCTTTCTGATATAATCTCTTGCTTGGAGGTTGTGGGTAGGTGTCTGCTTCCCACTCTACTTTGCGTTTGTTTATGCCACTTTGCCTGCCCTCTCAATTATAGGGCCAGATACTTCAAGGTTATCTTGAGGCCTTTTATCTAGTCGGTAGTTTTACTCAATGTAGGAACATGGTTCTACTTAGTTTCTACCAGCTCAATTATTATTTTTCCTCATTTTATTTACTGCACTGGGTTAAATGTACACAAATGAAGCATGTGATGCTGAAATAATAAAGAGAAAGCATGTTATCTTGTGGGTTTTTATTTACAGAAATCTTATATGAACAGGTGAAGAGAAAGTATTTTTGTAATGGTTTTCCGAGAAACTGTACTGCAAAAGCAATTATGGAAAATGAATGGATGGATGATTTATGTGTCGTTTTTCTCTATATGTACGATTGTGGAGCTAGACCAGTTTTAGCTGTTTTAATTTCAGTGTTTGCTTGAAAAGAAGGGATAAGGAACCTTGCATTTAAATCAGATGAACTGCTGTGAAGGGAGAGACGACTTCAATACCACTTTGGGTGGGGTTAAAATAATTTGTTAGTGTTTATTCCTTTGTGTTTCTCTTTTTAATTGTTTGCTGATTGTTACATTATATGTGAAATGTCCGGTCATGGCACATAGGAAGAAACCCTACCTCAGTTAATATTCAACACTTAAAAATATTTCTGACAATTTTCTAGGTTTATATTTGCAAAGCACAATACACCATGTACATTCTGGCCAACATATATTTCAAGGTTCCATGTCACAGTAGTGTGATTTATTATAATAAGTACGGTGAAATTCTGTATTTATTCTCAACCTCCATTATTCAGAGACATCAGCAACTTTTAAAAATAGTGTGACACCCAAGGAATAATTTTACTTTTGAGTACTTGAATACTTCACTGTCACATTTTAAAGCACATTTCCGGTATTTGTATTCCCTCCTTCTACTGGGGCTGTTAACTGACTGCTTCACATGGGTAACCTAAAAAAAAAAAAATAAACTGTTCATATTCTTATTTGTGTGCTATCATCTGTATCTCATAAAAGAAAATCTTTGAAAATGAAAACTATCAAGTAGCTCAAAATGACAATGATTTTATGGGTTGTGACAAAACTTTTAAATGCACTGTAATCATTTCGTGGCTTGACTATAACTGCTGCTGTAAGAAAGTCCTGTGTAGCTAATTTCCTCTGTTATTTTTTAAGTGTATGGCATTATGGCCTTTGACAGAGAACCTGAGAGTTGACAACAAATATTGGGCAGTATGAGCGAAGCTAAAGTCACAAATGATAAAACATCTGTCAAAGTCAATGCATCAATCATATCTACACACATGAATTAGAAACATGACGAAATGACAATCATGTTTTTTTTTTTTTTAAATAAACCTACAACGAAGGGCATCGTACTACACAGCTGGAACACAGCTAGCTTGGAACAGTGTTCATCTCAATCAACCTCATTTTGAGCAAATGTCATTAAACTTCGTTTGTTTGTTTTGTTTCTCCTAAAACTGAATACCAGGTATGAACACAACCTATACTATTACATTATTGCAGTAAAGAAAAAATAAAATCTGCACTCTGCAGTTATGCTATGAAAATGTGTTTATTTGAAATGTAAGTTGCATGTCTAAGTCAAGAGACAGGCAGGTGGAAAAGCCCTGCACACAGATTGCTATCGCGAGCTAAGGCAGCACTGCGGGCATCTGCTGTATCACATGACGTTCACAGGTGGGAAGGAGCCGCTTTTGCCCAGCCCTCTGTGGGCCACTGTCCTGTGGAGCATCTTCAGCCACCGGCTCTTTCTACCACGGTGTGCTATTGGGTAACATTTCTACTTGGAACCATCAGGCAATATGTCCACCCCCAGCCATAACACATGCAAAGACAGTCCTGCAGAATTTCCCCCTGGGATCAATAAAATTCACCTCAATCTTAATCTGACTTTGGAAACAGATAATGATGCCATACATAACACGACTAGGTATATGAGTCCCCATTATATATTTCATAACATATAGTATTTCTTAATACTCTTTCACAACCTTATTCGTACTTTGTATTATCTTCACACTTGAGTTTTTCAACTAAATGTTTGTATCTGTGCAACTTATGTTCTCTTGCTGCTGTATGCAAATGAATTTCCCCCTGGGATCAATAAAACATATCTCTCTATCTATAGCCCATGAAGAAGGAAACAATTATATGTATTTAGACTGACAGTTGGAATCCCTTAGATACCCAATTCAGTATTTCAATTACCCCACTTACCTGAGGCAGAAGGGCAATTTTCAACCCATGAATAATATAACCAGATATAATTATGTTGTTTCCAGTTGTGTGAAAATGGGTGGTTTGCTTAAACAACCATTTCAGGAATGGATGCAATTTATGTTACCTTAGGCTTCATGAATAGTTTGCTGTTACTTGCTGCCATTACAAACAATAACCGCTCATTACAGTATCTACTCAAAATAGCTACCAAATGGACATGGATGGCTAAGAGTACAATTCAAAGCAGAAACCTTTGTTAATTATTATTATTACATAATTTTGATATTCATGTTTCATTTTGAATGCAGCCTATTAGAAGTTTTATGATAATAAAATAACAGATAACTACAACTTTTAATTTTAAATCATGCACTTTCAGAACAAGTTATGTGCACCTGAGGGATGGTTTTTCTTCCTGAAATCTTTCACCACCGAACTTCACCAGGATACATGAATTTAATATTTTGCACTAGAACTCACCATTGCTGTAGTTTTCACATCCTCGATGACTGTAATTCTTCCACCAACTATTTTTAATGTGTAATTATAATCTTCTAGTTACAAAGCAGATATATTTACAAGAGAGTCCTTTTAACAAATCAGATGGCAAGACCTACAAATTAAGATTCAGATAATAATAGGTCATAATTATAAACCTGATGCAAACTCAAAAGTCACAACACATGATATGAAGTAGACTTTCCCATGACCTCTCACAGGACGATGTAATTAGACACCTGATGCTAAGCGAAGCCGGCCTACAAACTCTATATCAAGGAACCATGAGAAAAGACCTGGAGCTTTTGCTTCCTGCTATACAATTCTGACAATTATCAATAGCAACAGACTACTGTCTTTCATTGACATTTTACTGCTACCTGTAGCAACTGTGACAAAACCACATCAAAGCATAAAATTTCCTATTATAAATCTATTGTGCCTATTGTGTCTATTTTTTCTATGAACTGACTATTAATCTCATCCACTAAATACTATTATGTCCAGTAACTATGTCTAAATGTCTTGTAGGTCCATTGGAGTCAAAATACATAAAATCACAACTATTTATATGAGATTTACATCTTTGATTTGTTGAATGCATACATATCTAGATCTATCTATCTATCTATCTATCTATCTATCTATCTATCTGTCTGTCTATGTTTGTTTTTTTTGAGCAATGATGACTTGCTCTCAAGTGTATCCCAATGCAAAGAATAATTACAGCTGAACATATATGTTAATGTGTCCTAATTCCTGTGAGTGTCTTTGAAGTCTTCTTCGTGGTTTTTCTTTTCCAGTTTTTTCACTGTGTACTAATCCTCATACAGTCTAGCCCATCAATGACACACTTTGAAAATAACTACGTACATCAGGGACACTAATGTGTGGACATTACTAATAGTTGTACATTATCACCCAGTGAGGGAGATAAGACTATAGTTATCGGAACAAGCATGAGCATTGATTGTGGTTTCAATGTGAGGCACTCTGGGAAATATATTTTTCCAAAATTCAATTCTTTCCTCTAATACAAGTCTAATGAATGATGTTTCTACAGGTTAATTTAATGGTGCCTCAGGTTCATGTACATTGTTTTTAATACTGTTTAAGCAAGGCCTTAGTGCAAGGTTGATTTTGTTAAACAGTACTACTGAAGCGTACTTACTCAACATATTGGAAAGAACAAAACACGGAATTCGACATTTATATGTTTGAAGATGAAGGACAGCACTATTCTCCCAGCAGGCAACTATGCAGGTGACAGACAGTTCAATGGTTAAAGCCAATCCCTTGGAGTATAAAATGTACAGGTCCAAGTCCTAGAAGGAAGTTCTGTTGAACCATTGATTAAAACACCATTCTCTATAATGGTAAGTTGCTTAGTCAACTAAAAATGTAACAAAGAAAGTGTATTTAATAGGCCTATATAACTTTGGGGACTATTATGTAAATTTAAATTTTGCAGAGAGGAATATGTTTCCACAGAGTATGTATTGTCAGTTTATATTAGCCAAGCTGGGAACGGCGTTCTTCCGCTTGCATTACAACTCACAATGTTCTCCGTTTATAACAAAATCCCGTGTGTGTGTGTGTGTGCTTGTGTGTGTGTTAAGCCTCAGCCTGCTTGATTATGGAAGTTTTGCCTAATTTATTTATGATATATCTATTTGTTTCTAGTTCAGATATACTGTAATTACATTTTAAGTAAAATTAATATTATATTGCAGTTACGACATTACAAATAAAGCATCAGGCAATGTACACAACATAGCATAGTCTAGGACTGCAGAGCAGAGGGACATCATTTTTGAAAGGTTTCAAATATATTGGGAGGATGTTTTTGTTTTTTTTGTAATTATAGTGAAGAACTGGTATTTCGCTTGGAAATTATATCGTTTATTGGTCAAATAAGCAATAGCGGTACTTCTGACCTAGTTCCAGGTAGTTTGTGATCTTAGGACTCGTCTCTAGCTCTCCTTCCGAAAGACCAGCGTGGCCAGAAATTAGAGGCAAATTAAAGATGGAGTACAATTTAAAATAACCTATTAGAAGCCCATCTTTATGTTCCGGTGAAACAGCGCCAATGAGACATTACATATACGAATCGAATACAATTCTTTAGACACCTCAGCGGCTATTATTGAAACTTGATTGATAATTTACCTCTTGAAATTTACACAGCAGTTATGATTTTAACCTGTGACCCAAGATATGCGCAAATGCTAATTATAGCCTATCTAATCACTTCGCTATATGTATGAATAAAATGCATATGAAGTGGAGAAAATCAAACCCATAACCCATTCTCGCGTAATCAAAGGGAAAAAAAATAGCTGCGGAGAATATAAAACATTATACAAGCAATTGCTAATTTACCGTTTTACTCGTTATAATTTTGATACCAAATATAAAACGACAAAATGTAGCATACATTATTTAAGTGCTACACTATAAGGAAATCTAATTAACATTACAAAATGCAACTGCTATAGAACAAGTCAGGCTGGTGAAAGTATTTTCAAATTTGATGGATTGCATACTCAACGTATTTCAGTGATCCATCAAACTATACTCCGTCTGTCAAGTCGGGCGAAGAACACACGTGTCACATAAAACACGTGTCACTGAGTTCCTTAAAAAAGGACCATGATAGGGATAAAATTGTTATATTGTCAGGGCATCATGGTGTGATTTCGGAATCCAATCCGACGTACGA
This sequence comes from Gnathonemus echidnorhynchus, assembly GCA_026776725.1. Taxonomy (NCBI): domain Eukaryota; kingdom Metazoa; phylum Chordata; class Actinopteri; order Osteoglossiformes; family Mormyridae; genus Gnathonemus; species Gnathonemus echidnorhynchus. The sequence continues at coordinate 4,030,757 of JAODJU010000130.1, forward strand.
CTGAGAAGAGAGTAAAATACAACACTTCTGTTAAAAATCATGAATACATTGAAGATGGATCCAGCGTGGAACTAAGAAATGCTGAGTGGAGAAAACAGAAGAAAAAAAGGACACATGAAGCGGCTAGCTGCAGTTGCTTCCTTGGTGAAATTAAATCGTGCAATAGCTAAGTAATAATAAGTAATTATTAAGTAAAGTATTCCTTCTGTTTGAATGAAATAATTAACACAGCCCCGCTTCCCCATACCGCTACAATTATGTGAACTGGGTGTCAGAAAAAATAAAACAAAACTCGGAAGGAGGTGGAGGAAACTAAAAGTGGGTGGAGTAATAAGACGAAGAAAGATAGCTGCCTCTCCTCTTCATGAGGAGCGAACAAAAATAGGTTATTTGGAGGTGGTCAAAAATACTGAACAGGCTGCGTCTGCTTTGGATTGTGTCTCTGTTATATGATTTGCTGTTTATGAGCCTTTAAACTCATTTTCCCCAAGTGAAGACGACTCCGTGTTTTTTCTTGATTTTTAATGTTTTGTCAACGCCGTGATGTGATTGCCTTTGGCTTTCTGTAATTTTTACTTTTTTAATTTTATTTTTCCTCTCACCGTATAGCCAGCGTAGGAGTAGTAATCAACCACTGTGTCCTCTCTCTCTCTTTCTCTCTCTATTTTGTCTCTCTCGCTCCCTCTCTCTCTCTTTCTCTCTCTCTCTCTCTCTCTCTCTCTACGGCATTTCCTCCAGTGGATCTTGCTTTCCGAAACCGAGCCAGGATCCTCGCATCAGCCTTTACCCATCCATCCGACGGAAAACCCGGAGCCGCTCGACCCTTGCGGGTTTCTTTTTATATATATGTATATATATCAGGCTGGCAGCGACACTACGGGACAATTTTAGCAACAGTGGACCTGGAGGCGGGACCGAAAAGGGGATGAAATCGGTCAAAATGACGGGTCAGTTTCTTTCTCTCTTTCTTTTTTGTTGATCTCTTTTCGGAAATATTTGCTTAACTCGTGAAACCTCGGCTGTACGCAAATGTCTATGTGGCAAAGGGCTGCATCTGGGATCTACTGATCGAGACTGGCTAATCTAGTCAGTGAAAGTCGTCTATTTGTAGCTAAGGAAAGGGGGAGATCGAGGAGAGAGAGAGAAGGGACGAGGGAGAGAGAGGGGGAAAAAAAAATCCTCGTTTTGGCTGAGGATTCAAACAAGGGGGGGAATACCTACAGTTAACTACGAACGAAGTCCTGTGCAAAATGTGCGCCTGCCGTGCACTGACGACCTTTAACTAGGTAAGGTTCGGCGTGTATCTGATAGCTGGTGTCTCGTAAACTGGTAGATATCCGACTAGCTTAACCGCACTGAAGAAAGAGAGGAGGGTGATATCCGTTCTCGGAACAGGTGCATTTAGAGGAGGAAATATTCCTTGCGAGCATTTTTTTTTCTTTTCAGCTTGCGCTGTCCGGAAGGGAAACGACATGCACGGGGTTTTAGTTTCATTTATTAAAAAAGAGAACTGTTTCGATTTGGGAATGTGGAAGACGTGTCTGTTCGCAGTATTGGTATATATTAGCTGTCTGTAAGGACACCCGTCGTTTCATATGCACCCCCTCCACCATCACCACCTCCTGCCTCCGGTCCAAATGAAAAATGGCCTTTGTGGGGAGGCGACTCGGTGTTTGGTAGAGAAGTCGGTGTCTAACTATATAACGGGCTCCGGACTTGAAGAAATATGCGGCTTTGTCGCATGGAAATCTATTGTCAGTGTAAGGTGATTTAACCGGCCCGAGTTGGACTTTGACTGGCAAAGCGAATTGCAACGGGACTTACGGCATTTTAGCGAAATATACCGATACGATTTAAGGTTATGGGATACTTTCACTCGTTACTTTTGTCTGCAATTCTGGCTTTAACCCCCCCCCCCGAAGTTTTCTGGCATGTGTTTGAGGAATTTTATTCCTTTCCCACAAGTTCACCCGAGTCCTGTACTTACTTGTTATAATAAAAATCTCTTTAAAAATCCGAGCCATATAATACACCTCTGTCAGGAAGTTTGTTGGACCAACTTTGTTTTCTGTGTGTGACTTGTGATTAATCGTTCAATATCTCATTTCTAATGATCATTTGAGGAAAGGGGTAATGGTCACTTTGACTGATCAGTGTTGCGCATCCCCGTTCGTATATAGTTGACATAAAAACAAAAAGGCATAAGGCGTGCCTAACATTGTGTTGGTCATTTTATTATTTTGCCCACGTCCTTTTCTCCATGGAAACGTTTTAATCATTCAAATGGGGAGGGGGGTCCGTCTTGCGGTCTTCCGAAATTAAATGCAGAGCAGCTGAAAAGGGGAACAGAGCCGGTTTAATGATCACATCCAACGCGCAAATGCTGGTTTTTGATCCAATTTTTAAATCTCACATGCCATTTGGACTGTTATCTGCTGTTTAATGCTGTGTTTCAGCCGCAGTACAGTTAGGCTCTTGTTAATCCACTTGAGTAAAACAGTTCGGCGTTTTCTATCTTGATTTTATATACACATAACTTAAATTTATATAAATCATGCATGTCCAAAGATTTTTTGTATACATAAATAGGTTAGAGGGCGTAAATTATTGAAAGAGCTCCCACCAGAAATTATATTTAAAGTTGTATTTCAGGTGGGATATTTTAAACAAATCGATCGATTATTCTGTTGAGAAAAGAAATGTGATTTATGTTACAAATCTTGTTACATATTTTTCAGTTTGTTTGTCACAGCTACATACTTTGTTTCAAGTGATGTCCTATAACCGTTTCTGATTTTGCATTGGATTTTCCCCAGTGAACCGTGTCCAATATTCACCTTTACAGGCCTTTGCTATTCATCCAGCGGTATTTCACGTTATTAATTTCTGCGAAAACGTAGCAGCGCTCATTAACACTGCTAATCTTATTTAATGTGTTTCACGTCATTGCCAGTGGAGACGTCCAGAATGTAATTTAAGCGAAGCACTACAAACGTGTGTGTGTGTGTATATATATATATATATATATATATATATATATATGCGCATTTTAAGTGATGCCGGTTTTAGTACATGCTTTTGGATTTTGATTCAATGTCGTTCAATTGCAAGTGGAAAGTAGACGCAGCGGTTGATTTGTACACTTTGGTTATAGGTGATTATGAGTTAGCATGCGCATAACACAATGGATAACGTTAGAAGGCAATTGACCTTTCCTACCACCAAAATCACTGCTACTGTTGATTCGATGATCATCATTGATGATTGTGGTAGTTGAATACGAGTCGTCATAGCTGTGTATCTTTTGGTGTGTGAAGAAATTCTTTGCAGGAATAGATTTATATTATTTGCATCATGGTGTGTAACTTTAGGAGGCCTGAGTCGTTCTGTCATATGTGCCTTAAGTTTTGTGGCACATTGGGGGTTGCCATGCAGTTCAAAGACTCTGCTCTTGTGAGGAACAAGGGCTTCGCTTCTCTTTGATCTCTCATTCAGACAAATCACATTTACCCAGCTCTGTCTTAAGCAGGGGGTGTATGGCTTCATGGTTTAAAGTTTGTCCCCAGAATCCCCACCACCCCCCACCACCCCCCCGCCCCCAACTTGTGAGAGGTGGTCTGCTATTGCATTGTTTGCCTACCCTGTGCAGCATTTTGGTCCTTGTATTTTTGTTATATGAAAGGTATTAATGACTAAGTTATCAATTTTTTAAAGGGGAAGACTAATTGTATAAGAAAACAAAACCACTTTCTGCTACAGTACGATTACTTCCTCATAGCCAGGGGGCAGGCTGCTGTAGTTGCTTTGAAATATTCCTTGTTGTTTTCCTTCTGGGATATCATTTACTAACACTACTGTTCACTTTAAATACTTTACAGGATTGGGCAAACCTAGGCGACTGCTTGTACATTTCTAACGCAGTCTTTTTAAAGCAGGTGGGATTCCTATGAATATTTGCAGGGATTGCGGTTGATGCAGCATGCTGTTGTTCCAGGTGTAGTTTTCTTCCGTTTTCCTCCTGCGGCTCTTCTGAAGTGTGCGCATGCTATATTTTATTTTGAATTGTCTGGCTTCAAAATGGATTCCAAAATAGCAGTGCCTCCTTTGGAATGTGTGGTATGGGGTCCCCATGAAGCCATTATACAAGGAAAAGCCATTATCCAGTGATTGTCATCAACCGCCGTGTCTTATGGCTGTGGCCCGAGCACAGCTTCCATTATAAATCACACAAAGCCTCCTGCCATGATTTGATATGAGATTAGGAGCTCTGATGCTGTGTGTGTGTACGTGTGTGTGTGTCTGTAGGAGTGTGTGGTCTAGGTATACATTACATTGTGGGGACCAAATGTTCGCACAATGTGATAAAAGCCTGTTATTTTTACATTGTACGGATCTTTTTTTTTCCTGCTCCACAAGCGCAAACACAATTTAAAAAAAAATCTGTGACTGCAGTCACAAAACTAAGAAAAGAAAAAAAAAAAACAGAAATTAATGGATGGTCCCCACAATGATATGGATACAAACATGTGTATAAACGTGTGTGTGAGTGTGTGTGTGTGTGTGTGTTATGGAATGTAACACTGACAGTACTGTTGTCATCCTCCTCTTTGCTGTTAGTTCACCACAAGTGACCTGAAGAGGTGCTTAAACAACACAGCTACTAGATCTCAGAAGCATCCTGAGTGCATATTTTTTAATAATTAAAATAGTTTTAAAGTCACATCAATGATTCAAATAATAGATGACATTTAAAGTCATTGATGTCCCATAAAATATTAAGACATATCACCCAACACCTTTCACTGCTCGTTTTTTTTTTTTTTTTTTTTTAAACTTCCGCTTATTTCATTTGATTTGGGTTTTTTGCCCAATAATCATTCCATTCAGTCTGTATTACATATATTTGGTTGTTGCAACTATAAGTGTGCTGGGAAGGTCAGTCTTAAAGAGCACTTTGGTGTGTTTGATATCACTGTGTGCTCCAGTATCTGTTTTAGGCCATTTTATGACCACATGCTTTAATTATAGGCACTGGCAAGAATAGCTGTAATTTAGGCATAACTTGTATTGTCCTTCAGAACCAAAAAAGGTAAAACAGAGCTTATTCTGTTTGTGCGGAAGCAGTCTTAACAAAGCTGAGATTAAGGTCCTTGTCAGAGAGAGGTCACTTTGTTCAGTGTAAGCTCGACATACAGTAGCGTTACAGTTCATGGTCTGAGGGTGAAGAGCAAAGCACAAGAGTAGGATATATATATATATATATATATATATATATATATATATATATATATAGAAAAAAACAGTAGCATAGGACAAA
>JAODJU010000130.1:4055011-4079200 GCA_026776725.1 Gnathonemus echidnorhynchus
TATATAAATGCATTGAGACTGGAATGAAATGCACATCTGGCCCAATGTGGCTTCCTACTGTGGCATTTCTGTTCCGGTTTGTACATTAATGATCTACCTTGGGACCGTTAGCTCTACATAATTAATAATAGAGGATTTATAAATGGCAAGAAGTCTAAAGAAAGGCTGTATTTGTTTTCTTAGGGTCCTGCGTATGTATTTATTTTTGTAACGTCTCTGGCCGCCTTTTCCTTCTCTGTCCATAGTGTTTCACTGCCGGGCCAAATACTGTCTTGTTTAAGGTGATGCTGAACCCCTTTTACACTATGCTGCCCGTAATTCCTGAGCTGTCATGTGCTGCAGGTCACACGTCATAATTTAACTGGTGTCCCATACAATAGTTAAATTTGCATGCAGGTAAACAGTCTTGTCATTAGAGAGGCTGCTAATTTCACTTGGTATAGTAATGTGTTTTCCTGGGTTCCGCAATCCTTTAGGGTTGCTCCCCTCAACACTTCAGCAACGTACTGCCAACGCAAATTTTAATTTGAAATTGGGCACTCGCCCACAATGTCTAATTATTCTGGAGCTAGATTTATAATGGGCTATACCTGAAAGGATAGTATTTCAGATAGGAAAAAAATCTGAAAACCATGCAACAAAATGCATATAAATGCTAGTTTTGCAGAAATTGAGGCCACTAATTGTTAATAAACAGGACAGGACAACCTCAAACCGTGTGAAGCAAAACACAGAGATATCCATTACGTCTGCTCATTTACTGATACCTTAATGATGCGTATTCCTGGAAACAGATTGTTTGATTGTTCTCATTTATTTTTCCAGATAACAGAGGCTGGAAAAGAGGTTTTGCCATCCTGGTTGCACTGGGACGAAGACAGTCACACTCTCCAGGGCCTTCCCCTGGAGGCAGACAAGGGTGTCCATTATATCTCCGTATCTGTGTCAGATGCCAGTGGAAGCCAGATGTCTCGTACTCCTGATGTTTTTTCAATCGAAGTGCATCCAGAAGACCACACGGACACTGACCCCCTTCAGCTGGCACTCCAGTCTGTTAGCATTGAGGCTCAGCCATTCGTCTGTAGTAATGAGGAACCAGTCACCGTACTTACGGTCATCCTAGATGCTGACCTCACTAAGATGAGCTCCAGGCAGAGAGTGGGACTGCTGAATAGTATGAAAAAATTCTCCGGGGTGGGACTTCAACACATGAAAGTCCTGCCTGTGGTTAACAACCGCCTTTTTGACATGTCTGCCTTCATGGCTGGACCGGGCAATGCCAAGAAGGTGGTGGAGAATGGGGCCCTCATTTCTTGGAAATTGGGTTGTGCTCTGGACCAAAGCAATGTTCCTGACATCAGCAGTGTCCAGGTCCCTGCCAAAGAAGGAACTATGTCAGCACAGCTAGGATATCCTGTAGTGGGATGGCATATTGCCAACAAGAAGCCCCATGTCCCCAAACGAATCCGACGACAGCTCTACAACACCCCTACACCTATTCCTTCCATTCTTCCTCCAACATATCTTGATCCCCCTACCCGTATTGTGCCCACACCTACCTCCCCTTCCATTGCACCAGCTACCGATAGTTTTGCCCCTCCTTTTCGAGGTCCTGTACCTCTCCCTATGAAGCCCACTATAAGGGTCAGAGACTCAATTGCCCATACTCCCACACTGGGGCCGCCTCAGCCAACAAGAATAATGGATACCACAAGCACCCTTTCCATCATGCCTACAATGACCAGACCTGTGTTTGTTGAGGCGACAGCTTCTCCGACTCCGGCAACATCAACTACTAAGAAACCGAAGGTTCCACCCTCAACAAAGAAACCCAGGAAGCCCAAGACGTCTACTCCAGCACCCAGAGATACTAGAACCACAACAACTAAACCGTCAAGACGTACAACTCCTTCACCACCTTTGCTTGATAAGAATTCAAAACCACTACTACGTAATCCTATCGACCAGGTGAATGCATGGGTTGGGACCTATTTTGAGGTAAAAATTCCTTCTGATACCTTCTTTGACAAGGAGGATGGTACCACAGACAAGCTGAGGCTGACCCTACGAATGAACCACAATGAAGCTGTTGGGGATAACTCCTGGATTCAGTTCAACAGTACGAGTCAACTCTTGTATGGACTTCCGGACTGGCAGCATGTAGGTAAACATGAGTACTTCATGCATGCAACTGACAAAGGTGGACTGACTGACATAGACGCCTTTGAGGTCCATGTTAATCGCTGGTCACCTAGTAACAAACCCCCTGTTTCATTTATCGCTCGATTCCATGGGGATCCTCATATGATTACTAATGATGTTCAGAAGAAGATCCTTCTGATTAAAAAATTAGCCTTTTCATTTGGTGACCGCAATAGTTCCACAGTCACATTGAAGAACATCACTGCGGGATCCATTGTGGTGGAGTGGACTAATAACAGCCTGCCACAGAACCCTTGTCCTAAAGAACTTATTCGGCAAATGTCCAGTAAGATCTCTGATCCTAATGGCAAACCCTCTCATAGTTTTAGCAGCGCAATGGAGCCAGATTTCAAACCCATTAATATCACTGTCAAAGGCACAGGTAGCTGCCATACCTACATGTTTGTGCCACCAGGGGAAATCGCCGTTCCTATCCTTCCAACGGATGCACCTTCTCTGGGTCCAGGACGGCACAGCACAGATGACGTGTACTTACACACTGTAATTCCAGCTGTAGTCGTTGCTGCCATCTTGCTGATTGCTGGCATCATCGCCATGATCTGTTACCGCAAGAAGCGCAAAGGCAAGCTCACCATCGAGGACCAAGCGACGTTCATCAAAAAGGGGGTGCCCATCATATTTGCAGATGAGCTGGATGATTCGAAGCCCCCACCATCTTCCAGTATGCCCTTGATCCTACAGGAAGAAAAACCTCCCCTACCTCCTCCAGAGTACCCTAACATGGCTAACCAGGAGACTACACCCCTTAACCAGGACCTTTTGGGAGAATACACAGCTCTACGGGACGAGGATCCCAACGCTCCTCCTTACCAGCCACCCCCACCCTTCACTGCCCCAATGGAAGGGAAAGGTTCTCGTCCAAAGAACATGACACCCTACAGATCTCCACCACCTTACGTGCCGCCATAATGTTTAGTGAGACCTCCAGCAGAGGAGGCAAAGGGACTAATGCAGTTCCACGCCAGTGTTGTCTGTCCAGGAAGTAAAGAGGGGTGCTAACGGTTGTACAATATGGGATTGTTTGGGGGGGTAGAGCCAGAGAACGGAGGAATTAGATGGTGGTTTGCAAAAACAACCAACAAGAACTTTCCTCATTTTCATCTTGACTTGGCTACAGCTATTTGGGAAATGCAAACTCCTAACCCAGTTTTTTTTTTTCTTTATTTTTTATTCTGGGCTTTTTTTCTTTTTTCCTTTTTTTCCATTTTGAATGACTTCGAATCAAACTCTACTTGCCTAACAGCATTCTTTTTATCTTCCTCTAAATAATACAAGATGACAGTTCAAAGACTGCAGGCTGCAAATTTTGCTAAGAAAAATCATTCAAATAAACAAGGGGATTGGGGGGGGGCAAGGTGGACAGTCCTTCAGACAGCACTGAGCTTGGTTTGCCTTTTAACACTAATTGTATCATTTTTACCTGTATTCATATTTGTCTAGCAGAAAGAGCATAACATCAACGAGAGGTAGCCTAAAAAAATATACAAAAAACTTATTTTTGATTTTAATCCACTGTATATTTGAGATGTTCTGGTAGAGTGTATTTAAGGATGGGGATACGGGTGTGGGGGTGTGGTGAGCACCAGATAGAAATAACCTGCAGGAAGCCTTTTACCCCAACCGAGATATATAACATCATATATATCTAAAAGAGCAAGAATTTTCAAATGGTTATCAGAGCGCAAAGGAAAACGTAACTGTGTAAAGCCTATGGTATTATTAAAGTGGTCAACTGACTTCATTTTGATGCAGTAGCAACAAGTTTTTGGTACTCATTTTTTTTTTTGGGGACTGAGTGTGCAACTTTATTAGACTGATAATTCCAGACTGTCCCATAAGTAGTAAGATTAGTAATTTATGGAAGAAAAAAAAAAAACTTTTTGCTAAATTTCACAACTGTACATTAAATGAACCACGATTCGTCTTTATGATATCACAAAAATATTTTTTCTACATATGAATATGCCTGTAAAACAAAGCGTAATAAGAATATTTTCATAATGAAATAGGCACACTTTCAGAAAAATCAGGAAAAAAATGCCTCCTGCAGTTTATTTTTATGTGGTAAATATTTTTTTATGTAGCAATGCTCCTGTTCTCAAATTAAAAATAAAAAAATATATATAATAAAAAAAAAATAGTATTCAGATGATGCCAACAAGTATACAAAATCTATCTGTACCTTGGTAGTCCTGGTTCCCGAGAGGAAAAAAAACTGACAGTGATGTAGAGAAGAAACATTGTAGGAGCAGGAAGGCATTTTCCTTAACAAAGTTGCGTGGAAATCAATTGAGGAAGACGCCTCAATCTGTTTTTTTTTTTTTTTTTTTTTTCACAAAATATTTTGATACAACCTCAAATTGTTTTATGAAAAATAATGAGTAGTGAACTGCAGTTTGTAAACGCTTAGCTTGGTAGAGAATTGATTTATTATCATTTTCCTTTAGTCTCAATGGCAGAAGTTTTAAAGCTACTTTGTTTGGATGGCCCATACCTTGCGTGTGCGTGCGCGTGTCCGTGTGTGCCAAGGTTTAACTTTCCTTCCTGTTTCTTAGCCAGTGTCTAACTGGATCACTGCATCCAATATTACTGGTGTCTGAAAGTCCTCGTTGTAAGTGACCCTTTGCAATAATGTTAGGTTGAGTGCGGTCATGTGTGGGCTATGGAGCTCAGGGCAATACAAACGCAGCCACAGCGGATCGTAGTGTGAGTACGGACTTCCCGGCACGGAGCTGTGTGTTTTAACAGGGACGGGCTGCCTCAAAATGGCAACAGACTCGGTACATGCTGCTCAAACAATCCACCGTTTAACATATTAAAAATGTCTCACTGCATAATGGAGAAACGTGCTAGGTTATGAGAAGAGAGGTTTCTCTCTGTTGATAAGCTCTGGCTATAATGTATTTTGAAATGCTTCCATTTAACTTGTATTGATTTATTCACATGTGAAAGCCCACCAAGGTTTTATTAGACTCTGTCTCTTGTTGAAGCTTCAGTTCATGTTGCATTAGTCAGGTACCGTCTTTTCTGCTAAGCTGTACTGATATAAAGCCTTAAAAAACGAAATGGTAGAAGACCAGTACAGAGATAGGGAGTGGCTTTGTATTCAGGTACGATATCCATTCAAATCCCCCCATTCCCTCTTTGAGAATGTCATCATAAGTTAAAAAATTGAGATTCATAGTAAGGTATGCATTCGTGGCCTTTTCGTTCCATTTGCAATCGTTGTATTTTTTTCCCCTCTGACTCTCTCTCTCTCTCTCCAGTCTTATCAGGTTGACTATCCGTGGTAATTGACTTCAGTAGGGCTCAGTGACTTGTATGAAGCTTTGAGGACAAGGAAACCAAAGAGTAATCATGAATCTAATCATGCATATATTTTTTTTCCATTCGATATTTCATTTATGAATTACTTATCAGACACAAACTGCTAACTTCCATATTGTTTTCTCTCTTTACACTTTTTATGTCTTATGGTACTTCACGACTGTGAAATAAAAATGTTTGAATCACAAATTGTTCCAATGGAATCCAACCTTTTAAAACAATCAAAAGAAAATGAGAAAGAGAAGAGGGTCCCCTTCTAAAAACTGAGGCACTTGCTAGCCGTGAAATCTCCATGCTTTCTGGGTTTGCAAATTTGTAGATCCCATTTTTACCGGAAGCATTTCGATCATCATGCTAATCAGTTTGCAGTGTGATTCCTGGACATGATGAGAGATTAGTTCTGACTGTGTAATATTTGTTTTCCATCTCATTTACTTTTATTTTGCGTTTGTAAATCTAGGGATTGGTGTGTCAAATATCAGCCTTATGCCAATGTTTTGTGCAGCTCTCTAATTTCCACTGGGGCAACTTTCTCTCTATGAATAAATGAGTCCTTACAACTGGAATATTGAGGTTATCCTTATGTGTGAGGAATGAGAGATGATAAGGTATTATCTGTAAATGTTTGTGTGGTATTAAGTCTACACCCCCCCCCCCCCCCCCCCCCCCGAGTTTTTCTCTCTCATTAGTTTTTGGTTGACTTTCTCCTCTGCTGTTACTTGATGAGTGGGCACAGCTCCTCTTGTCTTGATGGGGCTGGTTCGGGGGGTTGTGTGAAGTGAGCTTATTGAAGCCCTCAAAAGGAAGAGGGGCTAAGTGGTGAGATATATATATTTTTTTGTCTTTTCTAATCCTTTGGCAGAGCAGAAGAAAAATGAGGAGAGCAAACAGGAACAAAGTTTGCACCCTGGAAACCTGACAATTGTCCATTGCCATGGCAACCTAAACCTTACAAAGGGGGGAGGTTAAATAAATGCTTAATTAAACAATAATGCAAGATGAATTTCTTTTCACTGTTTTTAATAGCATTGTTTTATTTATACCACTAGACACTGTATGTTGATCTTGTATTAAAAAAGTGTTTTCACCAAATACTGCCATTCTCCATTATTGCTTTTGTTTTCCACCTTTTGTGTTGGTTTACACAACTGTGTACATTAAACTGTTCCTTCATGCATTTGTTAGTGTGTAATGCATAGTCCTTTTTCCTCTGCAAAGTCATTCAGGGGAATTTTTAGCACTACGTGTGATAATGATTAGTGTATCTGATGATCGGCTGGCCTGACCTGACGTACCTCTTACCGTTGAATTCATGCACGTTTAATATGCATTTCAAGGTGGTGATCTTGAAGATATTTTGAGTGAGACTGTTGGCTAAGATTACAAAGGTATTTCAATAATGTTTTTTGCCATTCAAATTGTAGCTCAATTCAAGCTGACATTCAAATTATCAGATAAACCACAGTTTTCTTTTAATTTTAAACTATATCAGATTAAAGAATTGAACTAATGTATCAGTTCAATGAGCTGCTAATCACTCGGCAACTGTTAGAAAGGACAGAACACTTGCTGGTCGTCTCATTTCAGGATGTGAGACATCACCTTAAGTAGTGATCTGTACACATGCTGTGAGTAATTAGCGTTAGGACACTTAGAATAGCAATACAAATGAATCGCATCGGGAAAATACACGTTTTTAGAATTTTGAAAAAGTGTAAGTATTAGGGGAAAAATGTCAGTTACTGTGTTCATTATCAGTATTGCATAGCACATTGTATATTTCCGAACATTATCGAGAAGTACAATTAGTTGTATACGTATGCTTTATTAATTCTTTCCATTAACCTTAAAATTATTTTTAATTATGTGATTTGGAACAAACTAATGTAGCTCAAATGAGAAATAATTCGTAATTAATTAGGGGAATTTATGCTCAGCCTTTGTGCAGTATGTTAACAAGACTTATTTTTTTTTAATCATTAGCCTTCACTGGATGATGTAATTTAGTGAAGCTAGATCTTGTATGGAAGAAAAGGAATGTGAACATTTTTGTACAATTTATTTTTGTATGGTTGGGTGTGCAAACACCCTGGATGAGCTGATGGACCATGCAGGGGCTTCCCATATATGGTAGGATGACCTGAAAATATCATATTTACTCTTTTTTTTTTTTTCTTTCTTTATTCTCCAGAAAAAAGGATTGTTTTGGGTGCAATTCCCACAAATGAATGTCAGGAATAACTTAAAAACAAGGTCTGAAGCCAAAGGTTTTGATTCAGAAAGTTCTGTTAATTTTTAATTAAACAATTTCGGAAGTTATGCAGCAGCTGATGCAGCAGCGTGTCAAAAAAGTTCATAAAATGCTTTTTAAACGTTCACTATTAAGCACCTACCATCGGTATTAGCATTTGAGTTTTTTATGCATTTATTTATTTTTTCCTTTGCCACGGTTAATCATTTAACACAATTCCCAAATCGCCAAATTCATTTTACTGGGCAAGTGTCTCAGACTGTAGGAGGAGGTGAGGTGAGAAAATCGTAAGAAGAGAAGAAACGAGGAAAAATTTTTCAGGCCAGCTAAATTATTTTTACATTAACAGAAACCATGATGTGACGTGTCCAAAGTGTGGCGACAGGAATGGCTGGTAGATGATCAGTCAGCCATGCATTCTGAAAGCCTCTCGCTCCGTGCGACAGCTGCAGTACAAGCCAGCTGTTACTCCGAGATCAGTTTAAAACGAAGTTCATAAATTAATATGGTTGCCCAAACCTTTCAGGGTGTCAAGGTACTAAAATATCTGACCTGTGTTGTGAGAAATGTAGCCCAGACCTTCACATATGACACATTCGATGGGCTGGTGTGTGGCTTGGCAAGCTAAGCCTCTGTGCCCGGGATTGGAAGGTCTCTGGTTCGAACCCCGGCAGAATAATCACATCTCTATGGACACTTGAGCAGTGCCCTTAACACACCCCCCCCCCCCCCCCCCCCCCAGCCCCAGGGACGCTGCACGTTGACTCCCAGCTTGCTCTGACCTGTGTCTGTGTGTCTCATGGAGCGCGAGATGGTGTAGGCAAAGAGAAGTATCCCATTATACTTCAGCAAATGGCAAATAAAGGATCTTTTCATTTTCAGAGGATTTAGTACCTTACTAATCAAAACATCAGTATGTGCACTGAAATTTATGCTACATTGCCCCATCCACTCACTCGCCTTTCTGAGAATAGCCCAGTAAAGTCAGAGGGGATGTGTGTTGTATGATCACTCTTACTTTAGTACATCAGAATATCAAATGGTAAACGCTGCCTTCGGCTGAATTACACATGAAAAATATAGTGACCTGGAGTGATTAATTAATGTTCAGATAACAAAATTAAAATGTTCCGGTACTTGGTTCGCGCTGCATTACACCAGAGACACTCTAATCAAGATCACAATGCACCTGCATATTCTATAACGGAGGTTTGTTAAAGGCACACATGTTGTCGATGTAATTAAGGGGGATCTGAACCAGTTTGTACTTTCAGCTGTTCGTTTTAAGGGAGTCACTGAAAGATTCTTGAATAATACCTTCATTAACATGGTGCTGAATGCATTTGAAAAGTAACACAGAAATACAGCAATTGGGTCTAACTCACCACACAAGTGGAAACTGAATGTCAATTAACAGAAGGGTGGGTGCCTGATCTGCAGCTAGGCTATATTGTAGCCTCATAAATTCATATGCGATAGTTGGCAAAATCTTCAGAGAAAGGAAACTGGGGGTAATAGGTAATGGGCAAGTGATTTCTGGCATGGTTTTGCCCATTCATCCAGAAGAGTATTTGGAAGATCAGACTCTTATGCTGGATGTGTAGGATTGGTTTGCATTGCTCCAGCATGACTGTGCCCCAGTGCACAAAGCAAATTCTGTAAAAGCATGGTTTGGTGTGGAAGAATTTGACTGGCCCGCATAGAGCCCTGACCTCGACCCCATCAAACACCTTTGGGATGAACTGGAACAGAGATTGTGAGCCAGGCCTTCAAGCCCAACATCAGTGCCTGACCTCACAAATGCTCTTCTGGATGAATGGGCAAAAATTCCCAAATTCCCAAAACTGGATGTAATGACGTAAAATGTTTGTGTTTAGCATTAGCATTACGTTCTGCACTTTATGTTAACCTTGGCACACATACAAAACTAGCTTAACATATTGTCCAGACTCTGTCTTTTAAATGGATTTTTTTATGAAAATAAAATAGATCAAAGAAATGCCCTAGGAAATCACTTACAGAAGATGGATAAATGGAAATAAATTATGTTTAATGTTATTGTAAAAAGTGTAAGCACTATTTATTTATTTTTTTTAATATACCACTATTAACTTGCATTAAATCTCCCTCTGCAAACATAAGCATGGAAATGATTTAATGTGAAATATTAGCTGCTGATTGCATTTGAAAATCTGAAAATTAAAAATGTTCATCAAACTGTTTAACAAAGGCAATGATGGCTGTTAAATACCTAAATAACTCATAAGCAGAGGTGTGTTACCTTCATATCCGTTATTGTCTTCTGGCTTTTAAAATCAGAGAACATGGCGCTGTTCTTAATTAATGTGTTTTCAAATCGAAATCCATTTGCTATGACAAAGCTTAATCTTTGAGGGGTACTTTAGGGCAGCTACGTGGAGAAGAACGCTATATGAAAATGAACTGAACTGAAGTGGAACTGTAGCTAAATTAGTAGATAGCCTTCCATTAAAACCACTTTGCCTACTTTGCTCACGGAGCAAAAAGAAGTCACCTTCCACAATAAGCTACATTTTCAGCTCACTCTGTGCTTGCCTGAACATTTGCACCCAGGCTTATGACTGATCCCAAACATGGGCTTGCAGACAAATTCAAATAGTGTTTATTTGATCCAACTTGTTAGACACTTACCGCCACATTTTGTATAGACTATTGAAGCTAAGCTGTTTCTACTAGACGTTAACAAGAAACATCAAACTATTACCTTCCCACTCTGCCAGTGAGTAAAACCCAGTGAATACCACTGATTCTTAGTTAACCTATTTTCAAATTTCAATTTGGCTGTGAAATGAATGCATGCAGAAGTGTCTCTGTCCTTTGTTGTCATCCAGTGGAATCCAACATGCGGTTTACTTATTCATGTTGATTGTATATGTTTAATGTAATGGTTCTGAAATGCAATGATTGTTCCTAGTCAAATGGAAATCCAGGCTCAACCAAGCTGGACAGTGTAACTCTTCAATATTCATGTTATGTTAGTTTTGGCGGTTGCCAAATTTAGGATGGTTTCGTCGTTAATTTCATGAGCCCAGGACGCACCCATACCGCCTCTGCTGTACTGTGTGGAAAAGGGGAACTGCGTAACCCATTTGCTGCAAGGCTCAGAACTCTCAGTAAATGAATGCAAATATATTCAGCAACAAAGCTGGTGTGAGCCTGCGATTGTTCTCAACCTGAGGGGTAAAGCCGCCCTGGCTGGCATTATGGGACGTGATCCTGCGGCGATGGACGAAAGCTGTAAGGGGACGGGGACTGCAGAAAGATGGGGTAAACAGCAAGAAAGGTGACAGCGGACCCAAACGTTTGGGACCAGCACAGCAGCGGAGCGAAACTCTCTTTTCTATCTGGCATCCTAGTTTTTTTTTTTTTTTTGCATCCTCGTCTACATCTGCTGCCTTTTATGTAGCTTATTATCTTCCCTCCTGATAGCTGCAGATGACTGGGAGTGGTATAGCTGACAGCTAAAGGCCTGGGGAATACTTCCTTACTGAAATAGCAAAGTCTGTTTTATTTATTTAGGCGCACAGGGTAGCCCATTTAAGGTGTCAGCTGCATGTTGTGCCGTTTGTGTGATTTGGGGAAAATTGTCAATGCATTCTGTGTGTGTGTGTGTCTTTTCTTTTTCTTGCTCGTCCATATTGACTAATAATGGTAACGGCCAGAAATGGGGACAGGAAGTGAACTCATGGAGGGAAAGAAGAAAGGGAGGAGAATGTGTTATGATTTTGTTAGTCTTTATAAACAAGTAGAAAAAAAGTTTGAAAACTTGCCTTACTTTTGGGGGGGTGGGACTTTCATAAGAATGTACGAGTTGGGTCCTGATCTTAAGGGGTTTGTTTTTATTCCAGCTTTGTTTTCTAATGAGCTCTTAATTTTCAAGATTAGAATGTGCTGTCTGCTCTGCGCCTTCTGTCATTTATAAGCTACAAATCCTTTACAGGTATATTTATGCAAATAAAATGCTGTGCGTGTCTCTACTTGATTTGCTTAATTTGTGCACATCAAACAGTACAACTTCATTAAGGTTAATCAGTCATTCAGTCATTTATTCATTTAAGGCTTTCAATTATGTAATTTAATTTAATAATCAAATGCTTATAATTAAATTTTGTACTGTTATTTTAGGGAACAGAATAAATGAAATATATTTCCTATTAGCTGTCATATCAAAATAAACACACACATCCATGAAATCTTGCAAAAAAAAAAAAACAGACCAATACAGATTTGTCAGTCTTCAATCTGCAGCAGAATGATGGTTAATCAAAATACGCAGAAAGATTAGAGGTGAAAATCTCTAGTAGTTGTTCAGTTTTGGTTGGCCCCACAAAAGTAGATAGGGTAGCATGTCCATTAGCTTCATTATTTGCACATAACCACAACAATTACCAGGCATTGTGGGTGCTTCTGTCTGCAGGGTTGACAGTTCAAAGCTGTGTGTGTATGTGTGTGAGGAGAGTACATGGTTGCACAAGTTGTGCAGCCATGTCGTGTGGTTAGTGATTTCTTTGTGTGGCTTGGTGCTCTGCATCCCACTCTGAGTATCTCCTGCCTCATATCCTCACCACAACCCCACACTGGATATGCAATGCCAAAAATGATGTTTTTTAAAAGTCATTTAGGATGTAAATGCCACCGATACCAAACTCTTTTATTATGGTCTCCACACTAATTTTAACCCATGTGCCATATTTATAATTCTGAAATGACATTTATTTGGGTAATCAACACCTACTGAAACAGCTTAGCACTGGAAATTGTTTTAATGTTGATACTTTAAAATGGTTCTTAAAACAGAACTGTCTGCCAGTGATCTTTGAAATTTGTAACTAGCTTGCTAAGCAATGAGTCTGAAGTAATACAATTGGGTAGGATTTCACTGATAATAAACTATCAGTGTGAATCTTAAATAACTGAGGCAACTCTGTTGATAAATATGCTTAATATACTTTATCTTCGCATGAACTCTACTCATTAGATTAAACGAATTTGCCTAAAAATCTTGACTTCTACCTAGCAACGTTATATGCAATCGTGCCCCCCAAAGAAAAAAAGAAACCTGAAAAAATACCCTTTATGACATAGATTCTTACCTGGGGTGAATTCACACCTTCTTTATTGACTGGGGTATTTCAGTTAATTTTATAGTTCATTTTGACAGGTGTGAAATCTTTGCTGCACCAAGGCAGAGAAACAAAAAATACATTTATCTTTACAAGGTTGTCTTTGAAACAAAAGAAACTGTATGTCTGAACCTTCGCAACGCATCTCATGGGAACCATTTAGGGAGACTAGAACACTCTGCATCACCCACATCATGTCAGAGAGGAATATGCTGGCCAGCCTAAAGTGGAAGCTAGTCGATGTGTTAACTGAGGACATGCAAAAACAATCACAGATGAATAAGTAAGTGATGCGTTATATAGGGATGCGTTTTTGGTCTGGAGTATTTTATCTTCACGATTTCGTACCAAAACCACGTACGAACACTAATATAGCGTTAACTTTAAGTAACATAAGGCAGATGGTGCAGCTGTTTAATAAGTTTCGTCGTTTGAACGATGCATTTTTTTGTTCAGATTTAATGGCTGCCAACTAATTAGAAAAAGGAGGGAAAAGAGGGATTGTGCCAAATGCAACATGCTGAATGGGATACCCCCTTACATGATTTGGTGTGAGGAGATAAAAGCAGTTTAATGATGTGTTTAAAGTGAAATTTAAAAAGAATTGCTTAAATCCAGTAGTATTTGAATTGAAATGAGAAAGTTTAGCACATACGCTTCAGGTCCCCGTGAGAGACATCTTAGTATAACCTCATTTCAGCGTCCAAGACGTGTAGCTATCAGTAATACAATGGTGTCTAATCTTATCTTGAAATTGACATAAGCCGCCTCACGTCTCACGCTCTTATGAGCTTTTGGAGATTCGGTGGCTAATGCTGGTCTCTTTGTCAACACAGAGTTTACCCAACACAGATGCATGCCACACATATCTGAATGCAGAATGCTCTATGCCAGAGGACTTCGCTGTATTTGCAATTTTCTCATTTTGACCCAGTTTTCCATCCTTCACTTACTGCAGATGATTTTCACTGCAGAAGTTATTTTGCAATCTACACTTCGCCTTTTTTTGTATGTACTGCCTTTTTGTCATAAGTGACCTCCAGATATTTCTGTTTCTTCCCACAATCCAAAGGTTTGTTTAAATAAACCGATGACTAAATGGCTCATTTTGTGTGACCATATATGCATCATCCTGTGCAGCATGCTGGCTGCCTCATGTTAACATCACATCACCAAGACCCTAACTGGATAAGGACTTATTGAAAATGTTTTACTGTGTACGCATTATATTGCCGACCTAAAGGCTATGTCATATTTAATTTTTTTGCGCGCACTTTTAGTTGCGGACGAGGGGAAGTGACATAAATTTTGTCATCAGGGGTTGCTACTGACAGCTGTGGTTGGTTTGCGTGTAGCTCAGATGTCTGGCGGAAACTGTGGGTGTCTATGCGCATCGACCACGCATGTGCAAGATAATTGATTAGGTATTTCCAGTAGGTGGCAGTGCCGATTTTCACAGATCGGCAGTCAACAACGAAAGAGTAGAGGAAGAATAGCTGGTGTTCTTGAAACAGTTATGGTGAGCAGCTATATGAGAAGGTCAGAGGTAACCGCATATCTAATTGTTCGTACTGTCGAGACATTATACCGAGGCGTACGGTATTTTAAAAAGCAACATTATTCCAACGTTTTGAAGTACTGGTGAAAAATTCACCGGGGTGGGAGTGGGATCCTGGCTAATTTTGTCATAAGGATTTAAAAATACCGCAATATGCCTTTGTACCGAAATATCGCCTAAGCCTAGACAAATAACTGTTCATAAGAGTTTATCCATTTCGCTACACTGCCTGTATTTGTGTTTGTTGCAATTCATCTGCCCCCTACTGGTCTGGTGGAATATCACTGCTGTATGCATGCACCGACTGTGACCATCCGCATCCACAGCCAAGTGTAGTATGAACACAAGCTACTGCACTCACGACTGTCCACTGCCCTGAAGCGCACGCGGAAAAGCAAAATATGAATTGGCCTTTTGACCTGGCTTAGAACAAGAACTGAGTGACTTTCAGGGGTTATAACTCATCTCAAGCCCTTGTTCTTTTATGTTGTTTAATTCTTGTTATTTTCTTGCTTACTGTTTTTCCTGCCAACAATGCTGTCCAAATCAAAAACAAATAAATGGTGAAATGGTAACTTCACGCAGTAATTTTGTCACTATCTATGCAAATGATCGCCTTGCAATGGATGTCAATTGAGCAAGCAGTTACTGAAAATGATGGATGAATGGATGGATGGATCAGCTTGTTTATTAGGACTTGGTTAGCATTTGTTTTCTTTTTGAAGCTGTTGGTCTTCATCTCTTTTGATGATAAATGAACCCTAAATTTTCCATAGTTCCTTAGTTAATATAATCATTTATTGCCAGGCAGAATAAAAATCTCACAAAAAGCACATTCAGTCCAACTGGTTGTGAATCTACAGGAAGGAAAACATCAGTTCATAGTGTCCACTCTGAACATAAATGAGAAATAGGCCTTTGACGGGGATATCCCAGCTTCTCTTGGAGTCTCTCATGTTACACAGCTGATCTTGAGTGAAAACCGAAGCATTTTCTTCTTTATCAAAAGAGTGTCATGATCTAAAACAGAATACATTTACGCCTTAGTAGCAGTTCATGCAGTTCGCCAGATCCACAAGGGCCCGTTTCTGGTAAACGGAACATTTTCATGTGCGAGCCGAGATTTTATGTCTGTTTATTCCCTGCACGAACAGTGAAATTTGTTTCTCCTGGCAACAGCAACTAGCAATTCCTCCCACCTAAGTCACACATCACAACAGCAGGGCTTATAAGTTTCATTCTTCATGCTTTTATTTATTTTGTTGGCATCATGAGGGGGGAAAAAAAACTTCACATATTCTATCAAAATTATGTTTTGGAGAATACAAACCATCAGTGACTTGGAAGAGGTGGATTAAGAATGTGTGAATGTGAAAATTTCATTATTATTAATATAGCAACAAATTAAACTGTTGTGGTGAATCATCAAATTATCCAACCATTTCATGCTTTTAATTTTTTATAAAATCATCGAATGCTAGCTCTGTAAAGAAGTCGGAAGAATGTTTATTGAAATAGATGTTACATGTCCTTCATATTAAAAACCATTACTCTGAACTCACCTTGACCAGTTCATGGTAATTGGTCGCTAGTTAATCTCTTCTGTCAGGGGATAACAAAACTAAAAAAAAAAAATTCCTCAATTCTTTATGCATAATAAATGTAACACTGAATGATGCCAAAGTCCTTATTAAGAGTACTGAGTATGTGGTGTGATGGAATTTCCTCCTGCAGGCCAGAAACATTTAATTTAGGTGAGTTTCTGCCCCGGGGCAAAGCAAACAATACTCACTCCCCCTCAACTGGAACTGCTCAATTTAACTTATTATTATTATTTATCTATTTATTGACTTATTGGTAATCAACAGGCACTATATTTATTCCAACATTTTATGTTCCTGGGTTATTTATTTTCTACATGCACACTGCGCTAAGTCCAGCACCCATTTCACATTGTCTAATGCTTCTGCGCTTTAAGTATTGTCAAACCCTCCCCCGTTACTTGCTGTTTGTATGTTTGCACAACGGTTCTGGCAGAACACTATTTTGTGCCATTATATACCTGTATATGGATGATATGACAACAATGTCGACTTGACTTGACTTGAACTGTTGTCTCTGAATTGCTCATAGGGTGTGAATGCATATCCTGCCATTGACTGGCGGCTCAATCGGGGCACCCCAGCTTTTGGCCCTGCACTGTCTGAGCCTGTTCCAGCCTCACCGTGACCCAGTACCACATAGGTGATTACAGAAGATGGATGGAATATCGATGGCCGGATTCTGCAGATCAGCATCATGACACAATTGTAAAGCGTTTTAGAGCTGCATGACAATGGAAATAAATCCGTACGTCATTCACATCACAAAGTGTCATAACGTATGAGCTACTTTTACATAAGTAAACTTGTACAATGGCCCTAACAGTGCTTTGATGAATCTTCTCAATATCATCGCTATAATATGAGTAGCAGATAAGTGATTTTCAGTCAATTCAGACAAGTCTGCTTGAATTAGGTCTTTGTATTATATATCTTGAGATTTAATGATATGTCGAGATCCTCAAGGGCATGGCGCCAGAATGAATACATAAACATATTCAAAATAATTTTAAAAAGAAGCTTATATGTTTAAAACCATTTTTTAGATTTTGATATATGAGCTTTAACAACCATGGGAAATGAACAAAATGGCAGTGATTCAATTTGGTATGGTGAAAAGGAAAACAGTACCATATATTTTATTCAGGAAACAAATATAATAATAAATAAAAAATCTACACATCTCTGACAACTGACTCCCTGGATCTGAAGGATTTGTGATGCTCATCTCATATGTGGTGTTCCTATAATCACATCGGATGCATCCTCAGAGCACAAAGATATCACACAGAGAGCAGAAATACAGAGAACGCTGGTGCAGCCAGCATGCTTCTTCAGACAGTAGCTGTCTTGCATAGCCTTTCTATCAAGAGTATCACCCAGGAAACCGTGGGAGGTGACAGACAGGCTCCAGAGGCTGGGATTGGAAACCCAGATAAGAGTGACCAGTCAAAACCTGTTCCTACTCAAATCCTCTCGTTTTAGCCAAGCATGCCGTCTGAGTCAGGTACCGAATCCGTGTTCCACATGCTGATAAATGTTAATTGGGAAATATCGAAAATAAGCAGCCACCTCTGGCAGCATATATGTTCATGTAAAACTAGAAATTCAGTAAAAAGAATTTAGCTTTTCATAACTCATTTCGGGTTTTCGTACTAAATTGCATATATGTATAAAGTAAGAAGCCAAGTAAATGCTGAATTGCATCTTTTCAAATGATGGAACGTGACTTTCAGCAGTCATACCTGTAGCATTGTTTTACTAATGAAATGGGATGTAATCAGTCTGCGGCTACATTAACCTCACTTACCCCATCATGTTATTTATGGACATAATTTATTATATTGGTTGTCCTTGTTTGTTTTGCATAACACCCCAAAGTAAATTCCTGGTATGTAAATGTATTTGGCCATAAATAGACAATTCTGATTTAGTATGGTTTCATCTTTTGAGACATTAGTATAGAATGTTTTGATAGGGACACATAATTCTTCTTTACTGTGAGCCATCCATCCATCCATCTATCCATCCATCCATCCATCCAGCTACCCTTTATCCCTATTACAGGTGCAGGGGTCCAGCAACCTATGCCACGTGGCATAGGCCACAGGGCTGGGGAACACCCTGGAATGGGTGGCAGTCCTTTGCATGGTTCATACACAGTCACACTCTGTCGCAATTGTCTCCAATCTGTATTATAATGAGAGCTACTTTTACAAAGAAATCAATCTGGGAAGTTAAGGAATAGAGATTAATTAATCCTAACGGGGAAATTCTCTCTCCCTCTACCCCATCTCGCTCTGCATGAGACACGCATACAGCTGAGAGCAAGCTTGGGGGTCACAGCACAGGGTCAGCCAGCGTGCAGCCGCCCTGGGGCGGGGGGGTTAAGGGCCTCGCTCAAGAGCCCACGGACATGTGACTATTCCGCCGATGCTCATGCCAGCAATCCCCAATCACAAGCGCAGAGGCTTAGCCTGCTGAGCTACTCAGCGCCCCCTAGGGGTGAGAGCGCCCCCGGTATGTTTTGCCAGCCAGGTGGGGTGGGAGGGGGTGTCAAAAAGCCCGCATGCCTTTGGCCTGCGGTAAGAAACCACAGCACCCAAAGGAAACCTGTGCAATATGAGGAGATGAAATCTGCACAGACACATCCCAGAGGCAGGATTTGAACCCCGTCGCTGGTGGAGTGAGGCCAGTGCGCCACCCTTCTCTCTGTGATATGACTTAAATTCGTCTAAGCTTGCTTTTTTCTAGTATACTCAGTTGGTATTCCATTACTATACGTCTTGTCATTGACGAAAATTTCACTTCAAGTCACGATCCTTTCAGGGTTACGCTATATATACAGATATATTCTCGCTTGCTGCTCCTGACTGCAGTGGATCAAAAGATAAACAAAAAAACACAGCTGTTGTAGGTAAAATGTTATGAATACAGAATGCTGGGAAAGTGTGCCTAAAAAGTTAATGTTCATTTACTGAGGAAAAATCCAGGACAGGCTTCCCTGAGGAATAGGAAAAAATAGCTTGTCAAAATTCCATGAAGAACTATAAGAATGTAAGCACATCTGTGCAGGCTTTTCATAAATTTGAGAGTTCAACATAACATATCTGATCATTTTCTGAAATGGAATCAACAACCCAGCAATCACTGACTGATGTTCTTTGCTTTGCATTTGCCAGCTGATTCCAGCTTATTATTTTCTTTACTCAATTGTTTTGTAGAAGTTAATAAATTAAGACATTAATAAATTTGAAAATCATTAAGTAATACAGGGGAAAATCAGTCTCAATTTTTGGAAAAAAAAAAAATAGAAATGCAATCCACTGACAACATTTCATAAAGAGAATTTTGTATTTATGCTATGGTGGCCATAAACATGGAGATGCCAGACTAGCTGGGACCCCACGGGTGGAGCGAATCAGCACCATGGCCAAAGACTAAACACCCAAATAAATGGAGAGAAATAGCATAACAGAGAAGCAAAAACAGCAGCTTTGTTTTCCCGTACATCAGCACAGCTGTTCCTAAGTAGTTCATTGAAGAGCAGCTGGAGCTGAAACAAGTACAAATGTCAGAACCGTCATGGAATCCTGTTCATTGATAGTTGCCTCATATTGCATTATCTTGGCAGTGATGGAAACATGACAATAATAACTAGACAAAAGTTACAGGTGTGGCCTAAAAATGAAGACAGCGATGATCCTACTAATGACATATCCATCCACCCATCCTTGTCGGGGGGGGGGGGGGGGGGCAAACAGTACAGGACATAGCATGGGGCACAAGGCGGGGGAAGACTGAGATAATGACCCGGAAGATACTTCATGTTAGGACACATAGACACACACAGCCACACAATACGAAAACATTAATTAGCCTAATGGCATGGATAGAAGGCTGGAGGCTGCAGTGGAGGTGGCTTCCACTGTCAATCTCGGATGTGTGACGTGTCATTGCTACCTACTGGGCCGCTGTGCTGCACCGTCAACATTCAATCAATCAATATTAGTAAATGCATGAGGTTTCAGATATTACACATTTTCTATTTATGTTATCAAGAAGGTAGCTTTGCCTGTTGTCAAATCTTATTTGTGGAATTTTTCTATACCGAGGAAGCTGCCAGATGTCTGTGACGTGGCTGGCATTCCGCATTGTTATTTGGCCTGTCGATTTCAATAATTATGTGACAGCGAAGAACCTCTTAAATCTTTCCCATTTATATAGACCAATAAAGTTTGGGGGCCAGACCTCAGCCTGACAAATCCCAGTTAGTTACATGACACAGTGTTTCCTGTGAAATTGGTAGTCAGCCAGTGACTTGAGTTATATCAGTTATATCAGTTCTAAAACAATTTTTCAATTGCTTGCATGCAAATTCATGCATGTTAGCCTGTCTTGTTTACCTATTGTAAAAGATATTTGTAAGTTCTCCATCAGAATTACGTATAACTGGGGGAAATGTCCAGGATCTATGTAATTTTGCTGTCCAGTCCTATTGGAACCATTCAATATTTTTGCACTTTTGCTATATGTCATCAGTGAGGATACTATATATATATCTTACTCCCATAAGTACGTATTATTTTACACGTTGGGTATGATACCTTGAACATTAAAACAGCATTTATATTTCAAAATGATATGTGTCATTTGTGAAAACTGACATTTGGTGACACTTGAAGCAAAAATCAAAGATGATCATTTGTCAGAGTACAGAACAAAAGCGGGAACAAAAATAATCAAGAAATCTGAACAGGCTCCAGGAACTTCATGGTCTCTCCTTCTATCTGGGATTTTTGTGTAAAAAGAATGTCGGAAAGATCAAGTAAGATCAGGCTGAGGAATGGCATGTAATGTTAATATTTTATGTCCTCAGTTTCTAGTAAGATAATTTGCTATAAAAAAACTTGCATTCTGCAGTACCTATGAAAAATACAGTCCTACCCTTCTGAAATGGGGGGGCGGGTTCTGCCCAATATTGCAACAAACTTCAAATGTATGTACTTATAATACAGTTTGAATACTAGGTGCAGCACAATTCACACTGGATATTTTGGCTTAACAGAAGAAATCCCTTGTCCAGTTTTAGAAAACAAGTGCTGCAATCAAAATCCTGACATTTTAGTAGAGCTATTCCAAGACTAGACAAAAATACAGCAAGCTTAAAAAACTCCATCTGAACTTTAAAATCATATAGTACGATGTAATGGCTTAGTCTTCCCGACATGTTATTATGTTATATAAAAGCTACTTTACGTGTTGCAATGGCAAATCTGAGGCGCAGAGCAGCAGCTGAACAGCCGAATGACATCAGCGCCCGCTCAATAAGAACACCCACTTTGAAAACAGCGTCCACTTCCTGATTGTCCCCCTCATTGCTTGCCTGTGTAGTATCTTCAACATAAGCCAGGGTTTCTTGGTCTTCCTCCCCAAGGATACTGGGACAGACAATTTTTAAAATGCTCATATTACTATTTAAAAAATATCTGTGGTAATATATGTTAAATTTCTTAAAACAGTACTTCTGAACCCGGTCCTCCAGACTGTCCACATTTTTGCTTCTTCCTAGTTCCATCCCAGACAGTCTATATTCCTGAAAAGAAAAAAAAAACATAGACAGTCTGGGGGTCCCCAAGGACCAGTTTGAGAAACACTGTCTTAAAGACCACAAGTGACCTTCAACCTATCAAGCGAGGTATGTGGCCGCCTAGAGCGGTGTCTTCTGAGGGGGGGGGTGGCGACTTAGCAACATCGCAAGCGCCTCCCCCCCGCCCAGCCCTGGCCCTGCCGGCAGTGAGACTTGCTAAGGGCACCGACAAAGGATGTGGCTGAAATGCCCTGTCGCTTGCAGCATGTTTTACGTCACATTATACTTCAGTGCGAAAGCATCACCTCCTGTTTCGTTCGAAACCTTGTGTGACTCGTGTCTTTTTGTCCCCGATGACCTTGCAGTGATCTCGAAACTTTTCAAACTTTTCATGTCACTCGCATGTTGGCAAAAACATAGTTGTCTCCGGGAAATGCCAAACAACTTATGTATATATGCTGAAAAAACACAATATAAAAACATAAAAAATACAAATGATAAAAAACACTGTTGCACCTGAGAATAAATCACTTAAATATAGGGGGGAAAATGCTGAAGATGCAAAGAAAACAAATGAAAAAAGAAAATAAAAAACTGACACATCACCTCAGGAAAATGTATTCTTTAACAAAGAAAAAGTGTCAAGTGCAAATGTGAGCCTGTACACACACAGCTGTCAATGCTGTCCACATATATAGATATAACAAAAAATAACACTTTATATCCAGACTCTGCATCCAGATTGCACACAGACATCGAGATGCATGACTTTCATGTCCCTGCATTTGGCAAAGGTGTCCCTTTTCCATGCAGAGTGATGGGATATTATGCACCTTGGGGAGAGACAGCGTGTGACATCATCAGCACAGCCTGACCCGACAGAGTCCCCCACACCCTCCCCAGCTGGTCTGTCGCTTCTCTGTGGGAAAGTCGCGTGCCACAGAGCCCGAGAAATGTGGCCGCGACGTAACGGTCAGCTTCACCATGATCGTCGGCTAAAAGATGCGTCTGCGTCAAGTAATTTGCTACGAGTCCTTCTTCAAGTGCCTGGCTGTCGTTTCCTCACCGGCCGCTTCGCTTTTAAGGTTTGCTTTGTGGCTTCTGCGTTATCGTTACCTACCCACTCACTTTAATTCCCGGCTGTTAAATTATCTCCTACTCGAAGGCTGAGGAGATGCCATGTGGCACAGTGTGAGATTGCAGTCCAAAACTGAGACAAAGGCTTATAAATGCCTCCTGGGCAGAAATGCATAAAAGCTGCGTTATCTACAGGAGCGAGTGCATCGCGTGGTTGAAAGCATAAACGAAACGGTGTGCAGGTCCCACCTTGACATTTTTCCCTTGACCTTTGCTCCTGGTGCAGCAAACGATTTGTCTTACAAACCCTCTGTTTTGAAAGAAAACTGCTCTTTATATCAACTCTCTGCAGAAAGTTTCTGGAATGCCCTTATTTTTGGGAAGTTATGAGAAAATTTCTCACGTAGCACAATAATGAAATTCACACGCTCTGTGTTTTAAATGGCACTGCACATGTTTATTTCATTATAATAATTTTTCATTATTTGTCAGACAGTGCTCATCTGGATTCCGGAATTCTGTTAAGACTGAGGTATAATTTTGACTCAATTCAGCACATTTTAATAAGTGCCCTTTGAAATATGGATTTTCCCAAAGTGCTGAGTATAAAAAATAGTAATACAGTAGTAACATCATATTAAATTTAAACAGTCATGGTTTTATAGATAAATGAACAATATTAATATTACATTAAAAGTTAATGGAGACATAGGTGACAGAGGTGAGAAGAAAAATTCCCAAAGTTGAGGAAAGAAAAAATTGTAGCCAAGTTGTTTCTGAATCCCCCCCGCCCCCCCATCCCCCCACATGGTCCCACCATTTCGGATCTCATACATTTCAAAAAGAACAGTGTGAGTGTGGCCAGACCCCTGCTAAATCA
The DNA here is from genome assembly GCA_026776725.1 of Gnathonemus echidnorhynchus. Taxonomy (NCBI): domain Eukaryota; kingdom Metazoa; phylum Chordata; class Actinopteri; order Osteoglossiformes; family Mormyridae; genus Gnathonemus; species Gnathonemus echidnorhynchus. The sequence continues at coordinate 4,078,681 of JAODJU010000130.1, forward strand.
AGCAGTCCACTGCAGCAGGCTCTGCTGGCTGGCTTCGGATCCGGTTCCGATAGCTTGATGATCTCAAAGTTATACCCAAGGACACGGGAAAAGAAAAGAGACGGACAAAAAAAAATAAAGGTCAGTAAGCAGGTAAAAAATATGACAGGTACATTCAAAGGTTTACAGACAGCAGCATGATAAGCTGCGTCAGCATGTCTAACCAGGGACAGCCGAACTAAAATAGCATTTCTTCACTCATCATTTACATTCTTGGACCCAGAAAATATTTCTTATATTATGTGACAGCTTCTGTTATTTATTCTAGGAATTGCACAATAAAGCCTTTCTCCTTCTGGCTGGAGAGTGTGTGAGCGCTTTGTGTGTGTTAATATGAGTGTATATAATTTATACAATAATCAGAGGTGGAGATTTCAGGTCCAGAGAGTACAAATCCAGACCGAGATTTTGTTTCAACCAACCAGCTGAGTACTCTGTGACTGTGACTCTTTATACTCAACTGGTTGGTTGAAACAAAATC
>JAODJU010000130.1:4079300-4127690 GCA_026776725.1 Gnathonemus echidnorhynchus
CCAACCAGCTGAGTACTCTGTGACTGTGACTCTTTATACTCAACTGGTTGGTTGAAACAAAATCTTGGTCTGGATTTCAACTCTCTGGAACTGAAATCTCCACCTCTGATAATACTATAAATTAATACAAGCATAAAGGCTCAGTTTGTATTTTTTGTCCCCACAACCCTGCCCAGGATGGTATTTTGAAGGTGGATGGATGGATGGATGGATGGATGGATGGATGGGTGGGTGGATGGATGGATTTTTTCCTCAAGCTGCAGTATCTCCTGCAGCATTTTGAACAAGCCATTGATCGTGTCTTCAGTACACATTGTTATTCTGATTCTGAACCTACAAGTAAATTTTTACCTTTTGGCAACATATTCTTGTGCAGAGAATTGAGATCTAAGTGCAAATGTATAACTAAGATTAAATCCTTGCAATTAACAATTGACAACAGTATTAGAGTGTGGGAGGTTTTGTTTATGGGGTTTTAAGTTTACACTTAGATTAATGTTTGATAATTAAATTGACGGGTCTATGAAGCTTGGAGTAGGTGGATTGAGCAGCAATGAGAGCATTTCTGTCACATTAAATAATTCCATTTGCAGCTCTTTTGTTTAAGGATAAGAGCTTACAAAAGGGCATCTTGCAAAGGCTGTTAAAAGGACCAGGTAACACAGGAAGCAGGAATCTGAGCAAGAGAAATCTATATGACTGATGCCAATGTTTAACTCCTAGCAGAACAATCAAACGTCTGGGTCGACATGCCACAAAACAAGGAAAGCAGAACTATTTGTACAGTATTGCACGCACCAAAGTATGGATGTAAGTCATCAGTGAGGATAATGTGCAACGATTAATTCTCCCAATTCCCCGCAGCCCAGGACAGAAGGTGAGTAGCTCCCTCCGTTTTTCATGGTGATATGGGACCACAGCTTATTAAACCGCTGTGTGTATCTGTCCGCTCTCACTGCTGCATTGTGGTTATCTGCGAATATATACATACTACTATCAGAATCAAGGCTGAGAGTGCTTGTGTAAAGCCTTCCGAGGAAAAAATTAATGACGTACCTTGATGAAGTAATCTATTCCTGGACAGATTGTTGAAAAGGACTAAGTCAAATAACGGTTAGAGCTGAGAGATTGTGACAGGGGGCTCACTGTGTGGCTTTGATGCCTCCAAACCTCCAGCGATGAGGGTTTGAATTCTGCCTGTGCTCTCTGTGAGATGCTCTCCTTCTCTCATCCAAAGACATGCAGGTAAGCTAACTGGCTTCTCTCTGGTGTGTGTGTGTGTGTATCCTTGCCCTATACTGCCTGCATTGTCAGAAAGAAAGTTTGTACCTTTGAGGGGACTATTACATGTCACTGGGACAGAGGGATGACTCATTAATGTACAGAATTTGGTTGATAAAGATAAGGTTGAGACATAAAGGTCAGTCAAATATAGGATTGCCTTAGACACCCTGTGTTTGACCAAACTGAGGGTGTGTTCTTAGTCTACTGTATATGTTTCAATATTTATGTATGTTCAACTGACAGAGTACATTATATTTTACAAGAAGAAACCAAGGTAAACAAATCATATTCCAGGAGAATAATGAATAAATTTATAAAATCATTAACTGTGCTTTACAAATACGATTATGAGGAATGGTATCGTGATCATCAGGGACAATTAATGGAAGATGTCAATCATCAGTGACCCAATTTATGGAATAATGACATCAAGAAAAAGGTTAATGCACCTGACTAGATCATGCTGAACTTTGGGTACTTACTCTGGATATCTGTTACTGAGAGCCTTTGGGACCTGATGGCCCAGTATAGGAAGCAGAAGGGAGAACTTGGAAGAATGAGAGACCAAGTATTCTATTGATAAACAGCCTGATGATGTGGAAGCGAAGATAACCGAATGTAATAAGGAACAGCCCCCGGTGGATTAAGCCATGGCAGAATTATAAAAAGATGCTAGGTAGGGGGATTTATGCAGCTGTGAGGCTTGGCACCCTCAATGCCATGTAATACCATCACACGGCACATGCAGATGATTCGATTATAAAGGAAAATGTGTTTCTGGGAGTCTATAGGTTAGAAGTGTGGAAGGACACAGTAAATCTTATGTATAACATCTGTGTCTCAGAAGACATATTTATCTATTGCTTTAGGATGAATTTTTAAATGTGAAACTCTCCCTTTGCATTTTGAGTTGACATTTTGTAAAATTGCTTCCCATTGCATTTGTGGCCTCAATTTAGTTTAGTTAACTTGACAGGGAACATAACTGGCCCCGAATATCATATCATAGACTCAAAAATCCATCCATCTTCCACAACAGCTTATCTAGTATGGTATCACACTGGGCCTGGAGTCTATCCCAGTTAGCGCAGGGCACAAGGTAGCAGAGAGACTGGGCTGGGTGCCAGTTGGCTAAAGAGATTAGCTTAATAATATACCTAACACATGTGTGTTAGATTCCAATAAATTTATGAAACTGGAATTATTGATGGGAGGATTCCTATCAATAAATGCTTGAATTTCATTCAGTGAGTAATATTGCAGCCAGAATTTTGGCAATATTCAACAAACTTTGGACCCAACACCATGAGTGTATATAGAAGCAGGTGTGAGAAAAGTGCCACATTGTAACACCAGGTGTCAAGGTTGTATCCTATTGTCAGGGGACTCAAACCAGTCTGCTCCCAGGTCCAGGATCCACTAGAGTCAGCCATCATTCCCTAATGGTCCTCACTTGTTTATTAAATCCACCTGTGTAACTATTCCATTTTGATCAGTTAAATACTGGTTGACTTCATTTGTTCCCTAAGAGCTATTGTGAGTTGTCTCTGTACTGAGCATTTCTCCCTGCAATTTTCATCATTTACTGATCTACTGCCTCTTTCTTGACTGTCTGGATTCTGATTCTGGTGTTGTTATTTCCCATTCTGTTTTTCTGACTGATTGTTCCTTGACAACTTCAAGTTTTGGAATCTGGCTTAGCTTTCTATCATAATCAACAGCCATGAAACATTTAGTTCACAAGATTCTGCTTAATTCATCACACCTATGTACTTTATTTCTCATTTTTCTCAAAGGAAGTTTCATTCCAGGCAAATCCAGGAGGGTCAAAAAGCAGACCATTGGTAAGCTGAAGAAACAAGCATTTTCTGCAGTGTTTTCATGTACTGTTACAACCATCTGTAGAATCGTAATTTTACAGAAATAAACTTTTATTTCCCCCAAAACAAGTAGGCATGAGAACTTGACAATAGTAAATCCTTCCTGATTGTGCAAATGGCTGCTACCACAGATCTGAGCCCCTCAAAATGAAGACCATGGAGTGCTGTAATTCTGACACAATAAAGAAAATGTCAACTCTTAAAACATGTATAATACATTGTGAGTATAACATTATATGACATTCAGCAGGTAATTAATCTGAATAATTTCAACTAAGGCTCCCTCATTTGTTCTGCTCCCGATGACCTGCCACAACTGATTTCTCCTGATGGCTGATAGGGTGAGAAAATTATGCTCCTCAATCTGAGCACAGGTTCAATGTCATTTGGAGAGAGAAGAGATTGACAGAAAAAAGTGGGAAATTGATTGTCATTCCTGGATCCTCTCTCTCTCTCTCTCTCTCTCTCTCTCTCTCTCTCTCTCTATATATATATATATATATATATATATATATATATATATACATATAGTACTGGCTTCAAACTATAATTATCTATGATTTACACTGTAAATTCTTATCTCATATTAGGAAAGGAAATGAGTTCCATGGTCAGGAGTTGCTTTGTTGGTGAAGTAGTTTGTGGTCTTTGCCAAATCCATGGGAATCTCAACCAGCAGAGCTATCATGGCAGACTTCAAAGGCTCGCCATTCCTTCAGGATTGTGGCTGATTGGACAGTCCTTCATTCTCCAGCAAGATAACAACCCAGAATAAAACTCAAAAACACAGGAGAACTATTCAGTGAAGAAGGAAGGTAAAGGACTAATGACCAGACAGAGTCCCGGGCTTCATTCCCACAGAACTTGTATGAGACTAATTGGACAGAAAAGTCAAAACAAAGCAACACACAAGTGCTCTAGATCCATCTCTTGGAACTGCTGCAGGGCTGGAAAGATGTTGGGTGATTTCCTGCCAAACATTTTTGAGAGGCTGTTATGAAGGCAAATGGTGGCTATTCTGAGGAATCCAAGAGAAAATTTCTATATTGTAGAGTGTTTTCATTTTCATGCATTTAAAAAACATAATATAAAAAAAACATAATATAAAACATAATGCAAACCTTGTTTCCCAAACTTTTGGCACTGTACATGCAATGTAGATGTTGCATTGTATACATTTGAAAAGAAAATGTATGTATAGTTAACATTCATTACAGGTAGTATTATTATTTTATTGTATAGGCTCACATAAATTTTAAGAAAATATTTCCTATTGGATATTACAGATTCATATGAAATTTCCTTTCATACTCCAAAAGGCTAGCTATATCTAAAGATGAGTGACTAAAATATAGTGGCTAATATTTACAGTTCAATTACAGAGAGGCTGACACAATAAACCACACACGTACTTTCTGTTTATGGTGAATCCTGCACCAGTGTTTCCAAACCCAGTCCTAGGGGGCCCGCAGATAGTCCATATTTTTTCTCCCTCCCAGCTCACTGCCAGACAGTCCACAGTAGGGATCTGGGAGGGAGCAAAAACATGGACTACCTAGGGGTCCCCGAGGACTGGGTTGGGAAACACTGTCCTTCACAATCAAGGTACAACTTTGGGAGGAAAAGGCTGACACTGAAACAGATAGGGTTAGATGAGCCAGAGGCAAGTATAACATAACACACTCCTACAGGAATACCTATTCCCCGACTACACCCCAAAGTCACATTTCACTTTTTTGATACAGTAAAATCACTCCTGCATATTCAATCAGCTGCATAATATTTAGTCCATAACTGCACCAGGTCTTTACTTACAATTTCTAGGTAGGAGTCTAAAGTTCCTTCTAGGTCTCTGAAGAATTCAGGTCCAACAGAATGTGTGAAAGCTCTGCCATCTGTTTCCATGAGAAACAGGTCACTGACGCACATAATAAACCTCAATTATTTTACCCCAGTTCTTATATCGAGATTCACCTAACAAATGCACTGGTATTCAGTTTAACTGTGTTTATTCAGCATTTAGTATGGATTGATAAGTTCGACATATAACCACACATAATAGATGGATTTCAACCAATTTCACTGATTTATAGGCACTAATTCTGAACTAATTGTTATATTCATGACATATAATATATTTAAATGTATTCAAAACTCTACTATTTTTGAGTACTATCCGAATTAAAAATGGGAAATGTCTTGCGGTAGAATGATTCATAGTGTATTAATTTTGAATAATGCTGTCTTTTGTGTTTCTTTTCCACTGCTGATGGCTTATCGTGCAACATCACATCCAGGCCCGACGAAGTGTGCATCAATCTAGGTTTGCAGGGAAAGCCGTGTCCTCCGTCGCTTGTCTTTTAAGTCAAGGATCAACTGAGAATCAGATTATTCATGATGACTTGTAACACGTCGCCAGGGAAGGCTGGCATCCAGTTATCTAGCAAGGAACTTGTTATTGGCTGTGCTTGTGTCTGTCAACACACTCTGAATCAATAATGAGCAAAGCTGAGGGCCTTCAGCTTCTGCAAGCTGGATTTATCTGTACGACAATATCTACTACGTAAGCCCGCCTGCCTTATCTTTACTTATTCATATATTTCAATATTTCACATTGGTTTGGGGAAGAAATGTCAATGATGCTTGCAGTAACATTACTGCCAGCAAGACATGTCCTTCATCTCCTCTAATGAGTGCAGGCAGCGGAGAAGTCTAATTAGCCTTAATTTGCTCAATACAAACTTGAATTTTTTTTTTTCCAAAGCTTGCCTCAACCCATTTACCTCTGCCCCGAGAAATGTCAGCAGAGGTTGTGCTAAGTGATGGTGGCACCAGATCAGATGCAGTTGATGTATGTCTTCCCAAGCGCTGTTGCTTTGCACCGCCTAAGGCGTTGCACGCGCCGAGACAACGAAGCGACCTGTCTAGGGAGGGGGTCCATGACAGGGCTTTGCCCTTGCACAAATGTCATAACGACTGGGAAGTGCATGTCCAGATTAACATTTCACCAGATATTTTGTTTGAAGGGTGCCAGAAAAGGTTCTCCAAGAGCATCGGCAAGGGAACAATAAAATCAAGTAAAAGAAAACCCACATGGTAGGTTATCAAGCAATCAAAATTAGGAGCGAGATAAAAGAGAATCAATTTTTTAACTACCAGTAAAATATGCTACATCTCTAAAAGGGAAACACAACACAGATGTTAATTATTGTATTATTATACAACAAGTGTTAATTACAGAAATAATCTGAGTGCGGTAGACAAAGATAAATTATGTTGATTTGCCAATGATGGTGTATTCCAAAACAGAAAAGCTGGTTTCACTGATTGACTCAACAAAGATCTTATTTACTGTTTTAAGTATCTACTTCAGAGACATTTTAACAAGAATTGACTTCCATGTAATTGTATAAGCAATGCAGTTCTTGGAGTTATTTGTTTTTTTGCATAGTTACCATTGGTGGATACAGATGTACTTAATCGTTCTGGCTCAGGCAAATGAAAATTAATATGTATCATTATAAAAATCACCAAGTGCAAGAACGTAGAAGAGAAAATAGGGCAGCTTTGACGTCTTAGTCTCTGCTGAATTTCTTTCGATAATAGAAAGACAAGTAATTAAAATGGAGGGGATTATGGAAATGTATTAATTGTATTTAGCACTGTGCTCTTCAGCTTGCACTTCACTGCTGGACGTGCACCTTCCGATGTTTCATAAATTACTCAAAATAAAAGTGCTGGGATAAATAAATAAATAATAAGTAACTAATGACTGGAGTGCACACTTCCTTTGGAAGTAATCTGTGGGAGGCGTAGACAACCTTGATTTTCTCATAGGTATTCATGTGTATGCTAATGTACGATCAGAAGGTATGATAAATAGCTATTCAGTATGGAGAGACAGGACTATAATCTACGTCTAATACACTAACATTGCTGACACATCGAGTCTTACACCTTTCTTTGTCATGTTTATGTGAAGGTGTGATGGGGTTTTAAATGCATTTCTTTAAAACTGGGAAGAGTTTAGCTGAACTTTTGTCGTTCTGCTGAATCGCATGTTTCTCATATCTCTGCCCTCCATCCCCATCCTTAACATTTTTGGGCTTTTTGCCATTTCCCACACCTCCTAGCCATGTGATCTCATGGAACCATTGGCTAGTGCTGAGATTTTTAATTAAGTCTGAAGCTCTGGAGGTTTTCATCCTCTTGGTTTACCCATAGTAGATCCCTGCGTTCCTTCCCATGTTTAATATTCTTCTCAAACTTCTGAAACCCAAAAATTTGTACTGCCTAATAATCGGCATATTTTGGGCACCTATATATTATAAAGAATCAGTTCGGTACTCTCTCCTTCCTCACCTATGACCATATTCATCTGCTGTGGTGGATGCCAGTTTTCATAAGTCCTCCACTGATTTTACAGTAATTCCTGGATCCCATAGAGAATCTCTAGGCTCCATTACAGAACCTGCAACAGAAATATATGATTTATAATACATTCCTTGAAGTATGTGTACTGAAACTTTGTTTTGTCTGGGCAACCTCTGATTCAGAAATTCCTGTCGTCTGAGCCAATGAGATAGAGACAGTGATACGATGAATGATCTACAGAGGTAGATCACATAGTCAGCCCTATGGTTTAGGCTTCAGCGTAAGCACAAAGTAAGCATGAGGTTTATTGTGCTAGCTTCTCCATAACTGCACCCTGTGCAATATAGACAGATCAGGAAAGATTAATCATGAGTTACTAGGATGTATCACTGTGTCTATTTAAAAACAGTATAGCTTTATGATCATTTTTATCAGCAGCCAATTGATTCACTTTGCAAAGCACTACATTAGTGACATATTGTCAGTGTTTTACTGCATATTGGAATACACTGAAAAATGAAAGTTACAGTAAGAGAGTTATCCAATAACACATTCATTGGCAAAAGATCTGTATCTGATAGTTGTATGCAAAATCCATTCATAAACTAGTCATACTATCAATTAGTCATAACAGCTAGTCATGGCAGTTATTTTTGAGTTACTGTTCGGCACCTCGGAGGGTAGTACTCTTGCCTCACGAGCTGCAGAACCCAAAGACCATCTCTGTTATATGTTCTTCCTGTGTCATTGAGTTTCCTCACGCAATCCAAAGGCATGCAGTTAGGCTAATGGTTGTCTTTGAATTCCCATAGTGTGTGATTATGTGTGTTTTTCCCCTGTGATGGACTGGCCTGCCATCCAGCCTGAACCCTAACCTTGCACCCTATTCTGCCCAGGACCCACTCTGACCCCAGCCAGGATGGAAGATAGATGGATGAGATAATATTAAATATAAATGAATAGGACATTAATTTAGAATATTGAATTATGTAAATTTTTAATAATTTTGGATTTCCCAATTGTCAAAGTCACAAGGGACTTTAGTAGTTAATTCTTTCTTTTTCATATAGCAGGCCATTCCTATGCTACGTGAAATCCAATTGTTGGCTGAAATGACAAAAAACGACAGTACCTCGTCTCAATATCATCGAGTTCAGTACCCACAAAAAAACACAGGTCGTTAAGGGGGCTGCATCACATTTTTGTGTTCGTTGTTCATATAAAAGTCTATTTGTTTGGTTAACTCTGCTTTGATAACTCCAGAACTTTGACTGACCTTCCATTGCACATGTATTTTGCTGTTGCTGCGATGTTTTGATGTTTTTGTCAGCGCTCACTGTTGTCTTGTCTTGACGCCATTTGAAATGATTGCCTTATCGGATTCTGCATGGATTTTTATAAAGGCATTTATGAAAGTGTGTGCAGAACTAGGTGTATATGTGTCAGCTGTAAGAAATGAGACAGTCCTGCAGTATCAAATATTTTTTCAGATTTACCTGTTTATTTTCTGAAGTGCATGATACAAGGGCTTTGCGGTCATGTTTGACATTCACACATCATAAGAAGCTGTTAAAACATTCTCTCCTTTAATAAACAGACAACACTCATACATTAATATAGTAAGGGTCAATACGGAATCACTCACAGCAAATTAAAAAATAAAAAATAAAAGTCTCTAGTATCCTGTAATGAATGAGATCATAAAAGTGCACATGGATCAACATGGATTTGAACATGGTATACAGTTATAATATTTTATCATTAATGTATGTTCAGTGGCCAGTTTATTAGGTACACCTGCTCCTCTAAACACTGTGGCTGCAGTTGAATAGATACAGCATGCAGACAGGGTCACGAGGCTCACTTCCTGTTTGGCTAAGCATTAGAATGGCTAAGATGCCCTTTGGACTTGGCGTAACCATTGGTACCGAATGTGGTTCCATCACTGCAGAAACAGTCATCGTCCTGGGATTTACATTCACTGCATTGTCTAGAGTTTACAGAGTATGGTGTGATGAACCAAAAAAATCCAGTCATTGGCATTCCCTGTGTCCAATAACACTTTGTCAATGAGTGAGGTCAGAGGAGAATGACCTGACTCAGGAAGGGTACGTGTGCAAAAATAACAGCTCAGTACAACAGCAGTGTGTAGAATGGCTTCTTTGAACACACAACTCATCCACGCCTGAAGTGGTTCAGGAGGCAAAAGCGGGTCCTATCTGGTACTAGTTATGAGTACCTAACAAAATGGAGACTTCCTTTCTGTTACGAACCGCTGTCCGGCAAGCAGGCAGGAAGCGGCGAAATATAAGGCAGGTAGGCGAAGATGCAAGAAAACTGGGTTTTATTCAGACGGACAGGGTAGACAACGATGCACATTAATGACAGATCTGACGGGACTGAACTCAGACGCGGACTAAATACACAAGACAAGCTGGCAGTAACAAGAAACAGGTGAGAACAATCAGGAATTAACACGAGGTAACGAGGTGGGCGTGGCACACACGAGGATCGGACGGAGCTGGGCGTGACACTTTCACTCTTATATTTCAAAATTTCCCGAATTCCAATCCCAAACTTGTTCACATTTATAATAATTGATTTTGTTTATTTATTTGTTTGGCTTACAAATGTTAATGTTTTACAATATAATTAATAAACAATCAAGAAACAATATTTATCAATTACATTAGCAATACGATAGCTACAATAGTATTTAACCCAATGCATCAAAATATTAAAAGACACATAATTAACCATTACTAATTAAAAAGAAAAAAGTAACCACACAAAAGTCATATTCTGAATGAATATTCAATACAATTTAAAATGAAAATATAACCTATTTACCTACTTAATTTTCTTGTTTTTAATGAAACATTTGAACTAATCATTATAACAATTAAATCTAACTCAAAGTCATTGTTATCTTATTCGGACAATTTTTCTTACAAAGTCTTAAAGTTCTTGATGGAGGGTTTCAAGGACGGTCCATCAATTCCAGTCCTGAGGGCCAATTTGCAACACAGTTTGCCAATTTCCTCGCTTAAATACACCTTCTTCAGCTCGCCAGCCAATTCCCAGGTTTAGTAGGTGTGTTGCAAGCTGTGTCACAGACTCGTCCTCCAGGACTGGAGTTGGGGACCTTGGTTTAAAGCCAGTGATGATTTGTAGCTGTATGCCAGTTAGCACCAGAAGTTGCACCTGATTGTGAAATTCATAAAAATGTAAAATACTAATTCAAAGATTTATTTTCCATACTTGTTTGTCATATATAACACATAAAGTATAATAATACAATAATGCAGACATACTTCTTTTGTGTCAAATTTTTACAATTTGGTCCCAGAATATCCATGATTTCCATGAACACTGCATCATTTTTATAACCATTGGCAGAAATGTCATAAAGATATATCTATTTTTTGGCATATAACAAGGCAGAGGGAGGTTGCTATGACAATCATTTCATTTCATGACATTTTATCATGCAAAATTACACATAAGATGCAACACTCTAAAATGCATGTGCATTGGACATTTGCATAATAACCGCTTACAAAAACACATCTCTGAAGGCATTTAGCATTTTTACATCCACCACCTTCCTCCACAGCACTTATCAGTTGCCCAGCGATCATCAATATCCCTAGAAACATCCCTGATACCGTGTTACTACTGCCATCAATACATTTACTGTAAATTTAAATTTAAATAAAATACGGCCACTCCATCTCTTGTGAATTTTTGCAAGACATGAATTTTGCCATTAAAAAACAGAGTGATATACATGGGGAAATGTATAGTGGATGGAAACCAAAATTAAATACATGTCCAAGATTATGTCTCTTTCAAGTTTCGGAGTACTTATATCTGTTAATGAATATTACATGCTGGCTGTTGAGACTGCAATTGAATTGGACAGCCTCAAGGTGTCAGCATAACATCCATGTAATATGCTTTACTTAATAACAAAAAAAATCATTAAAATTTTTTCCCAGGGCCCCTATTTTTATTTTAAAATTTTTTCTCATTCATAACCAGACCCGTTTAGTGTGTCATTCTTCAGTAAACCTTGAGCACAGGTGTCGCCCCAGATTAGCCTGTCGGTTTAAATAAATCGTAAACCCAGCTATTGACGCAAGTTTGCATGGAAACTATAATTGTTGCTTGTAGCTATATTTCTTAATTTACTTCCATTTTATTCTAGAGTCCTTGAGAAATTTTTGGAAGTAAAATGGATTTATAATATGTTGTAATCAAACATACGTTTGCTGAATGCAAACAGGGTTACTGTGACCAAACTGACTGCTGATTTAACTAATAGAACTTTTTTACCTCCCAAGTCTTTGCATAATATCTGTTTTTGTAGTGTTGTTTGAGTCAAATAAACTTGTTTGTTCGTAATGGTCCACATTTTCTGAAACCAAAGGGAAAGCCACTAAATGATACATGTTCATGAGTTTGCAAAGCGAATTCATTTGGATCACATCTGCACCAGCTGCCCAGATTAGACTGACAGACTGTCGTAATTGATTAAAACTTCTTTTTGTAGTCCAATATTTCCCATGTCAAACACATTATTTTCCCGACGCTTAATGATTAATACACCAGTATATATTCGCAATATGACATGGAATGCTAAAAATGTTCTAGCTGGCTAATAATGTTTCCACATGCAAGCAATAGAGAGAGCAATCTAGGGCTTCATGACCTTTTTGTGTCAAGGACCTTTTGGCAGTCTGGTGAAGTCTGTGTTCCTGTGTTAGTTCTCTAATTCCAGCCCCTCTATCAACCACTGACTGATAATATGATGTCTTGCTGTTGTTTCAGTGTCTTGTTAATATCCCTTTGCACTACTGTGTAACATACTGCCGTGCAAATCACTTTATATTACACTGTCTCCCTCCCAATCCCTTTGTATTATTTATATGCTACCACTGTCTTGCAATGTTTTCTACAGTGGAAGTTATTACATTGTCACTTGTTAAATGAATCACCTTGAAAATAAATTGAATTGAGTGTAAGTTACACAATTGTCTTGATATTGTTAGTTAGGTCAACTCTGAGGATAAAGTTGAGTCAGCTACATTTATGTTATGTCAAACAAAGTTTCTGTGTGGAAACTGAGTCTGAATCTGATTAGGTGTTTATTGAATTTAACAGCTTAAGCACAATGAAACATTATGTATTTTAGTGTTCTTTTTTTTTCCTCTTTTGCTTCACAACTTTTTACCCAATGTAACAATTTTTGTTTTATCCACGTTTGTTTGTTCATAAATGTTCTTTTTTTTTTAACTAAGCTGGTAGCAACAAGACTGTGAATAATGTTTATCCATCCATACATCTATCTTCTAGCCACTTGTCCTGGTCAAGGTCGACATTGTTTATGAATTATATATTAGCATGAGAAACAGGGTGTGTGACAAACAGAAATGTATGTCACACTTGCAATCTTGTGGCTTGTATAGATATTATTTTTTTTAACTGGTGCCATAATAAAACTATGCATACAAATAAAGACAACATCATATAGGTAGACCGTTTTATCCATTTAATGAACCAGAACATAAACCTAGACAAGGAGTGTCCACAATGGGGCTGGTCTGTAATGGAGGCAGCCACTGTGGCTATAGCATAGAGGCAGTGGCTGATCCACAGGAACATGGTCTGCCAAAGGATACCAGCACTTGGGATTATTAATGGAAGAGAGCAACTACCACTCCTTTGCTTTGTTAGTCTTTGTTATCAAATCTTTCTTTTTTCGATAGTCTTTTCTAGGCAGTCTTTACTATCTAGTCTGCTTTTGGCTTTTTTCTATTCCCATTCTCCCATTTCGTTTTTTGTTCTGGGCCCCCCTCATTACCTTCATCTCCTGACCAGGTGCTAATGTCTTGCTGCCCAGGTCCTCTGTTTCTGTCTCCATGGTTTTTCAGACCCTTGTGGACCTCACGCCTGTATTCTGTGACAGGACGACGATTTTGGATTGCAATTAGGAACCAAGGCCTTTGGGTTGATCTGCCTTGATCACTGACCCTGATAATCACCCTTCAGTTCAACCAGCTCATTTACCTGCTCTTGTTCTGCAACTTCCTCAAAGAAAAACTCCGGGCAACTTCTATTCTGTTCCTGAACCCTTCTCCTGCAGCTATGTACTTTTGGGGAAGTACATTGAAGAGAATTTTATACACACATATGTTGAGACTACCTCTTTGAAGATAAAGTATATCTCCTAAAGTGTATCTCCACCATTGCGTTGTGATCCCAAGCAAAACAGGAAGACAAAACAGTGGATTCTGATGTCTAGACTGGTTAAAAGAGTAACCAGTTTCTTTTCAGTCAGAGTGTGTGAGCTGTGGAAAGACAGGGGAAGAAAAATTACATCAGGCAAATTATAATTAATTACTGAAGTAGGTTATGCAGTTATATTTGCAGTCCAGTACAACTGTCAATCACATTATTATTTAATTATTGAGGGGTTATTGGTAGAATCTGAAGTTCAGTCAACAGTCAAGCTCAGGAGAGAAGTAAATTACATTTATAGAAATAATTTTTGGTATGATAATGTAATTACTTCTCCTTGACCTCACTCTCCAGGGTGTATAGCAGAATACATTTTTTAGCTACGGATAAAGTGGTCAAAAAAAAAGAAACAAGGCATCTGTTTTTTCTGTGATAACTGATACCCGAGAATTTAAGGCCAGTGTGGTACCAACAGTGCTGGTGATAATGATTTTTACATATACCCTGGTATAAACATCTGGAAGTTAAGATACGGTTATTACAATAATCGTCAATCTTGCCTGGGATATAGCCCATGACGCACATTTTTCAGGTGGCCAGACAGGAACAGGAAGATCTGAAGACTGATTTCCCAATGCTTTCAGATGACATTAGTCTGTCATTACACTCTAAGCTAGCCCTACGCAACTTGTACTTCCTGCAATAATATGGGATTGGTCACATAGAATCCCATAAGCTCTGTGACCGCTGCTGCAGGCCCCGTGACTATATCCGATCGAGAATGGCTGGCAGCAGTTTGTGATGGCACACATTCTAGAACCAACAGCGTTTTTGAACAAGACTGAAATCATAATCAGAGACTCCTAGAGTGCCGGCATAAGCTTGAATAATTAGCACAGGTGCTCAGTATTCTTACCATAATTTTGTAAAGGCTTCCCGTTGTTGAGCAAATAGTTTTACGGGATAAGAAGGTTATATATAGCATCTCAATCTTCCGGCTTTAGGGCTTTCAGTTACAAATTAAATTTGCGGCATGTGCATTGTTTATAAGTTCGTACGCAAAAAACTCGGCAGTTTTAGCTCAGCTCCGTTAGTGTTTGTTTAAGGCCCAAATCAACACTTTCATTGTTAAATCTGCAGTTTTGTTATGTAGTACTAAGCTGACCTATAGTGTTGGCATGTATATGTAGTGGCTGAAAACAGCTTTCTGGATTTGGCATCTGCCCTAATCATGCTCCGCCATCTTGCTGGGGGTCTGATTGTGCCCAGCTCACTGCTGGAAACATTTCCCCAGGTCCACTTTCCCCACAGTCGGGGACGGTAATGAAGTCAGAGCCGATAAGGCCTGCACACCTTCTCCTTTATTCTCCTCTCTGCCCATTACCTCCCTCTGTGCCCTAGCAGGCTGCCCCAGAGAACAAACTAGTCATGATTCATTTGTTCTGTGTTGCTCTGCTTTGCCTGTGAGATTCACTCTCCTTCCATCCCTGGAGTTGATGTCACTGGTGGGATAATACTTGTTTAGTTTGTACGGAGTTTTGTTTTCGGCTTTTTTGTTTTTGATAGTATTGCTTATGGTAAATGAAGTACTACTTTTTACACAGTACAAATAGTTATATTCTTGAGGCATTTCCCTAGTTGTTGTATTCATACCCATGGGATATTAGGGTTATGTTGTAAGGTATCCCACGATATGTCAGTGGAAGAAAATCTTATACTCTGACGCTGTACTCGCCCAACCCAGGGACCATGATAATGAGGATTATTGTCTTTTATCTTGCGTACAGTAAACAAGCACGAGGTCCTGGTGTCCATTGCAAGTCAGTCGCTGTTAATTTCTTACACACACATTGCAGCACCTAAAAGCAGAATGGGGGATGGAATAAGAGTAAAAGTTAGCAGCAATAAAACAGTAGCTAAAAGCTAACTGTTCATCTGTGACCTCCTACAAGGTCAGAATTACATTATGTATTCAGTGTTGAATGGGTGCTTTACAGTTGAATGCAAACCATTTTAGATTTCTAATCTTTGAAATACCAAAGCAAAGCGTCCCCCTAAAGGAATATGCAGATGAAACATCTCTTACCCTCTTTCAGAAGAAATACTGATCTTTCACCCAAAGAAGCATTGTATCGTTCAAAGCACTTGAGTTGCCATTTGATGAGCAGAACAATAAGACTGATGCCTTTAATAAAACAGACTCCTAAGCCTCATGTCTCTCTCCGCACCGAGCTGCTAAACCCATAGCAGGACATTTGATTCCTCCTGTGAGGGGAAGAGTTTCCTACACAGTGGGAGTGAAAAGAACTGGTTCACTCTTTCCCTCCAATTTTTATCGCCCTTCTTCAACCGGAGGGACAGCCAGCAGTCCATGTTTAATTGAACACGCTGCAGTATCCTCTCCCCAAGCGCCATTTATTTCGGGGGGGGCCTCTGGGCTTTTTGGGGCACCGCGGTACATGCTGTGCCACCGACCACCTCGTACTCAGCAGGTGGAAGATTGAAGCAGATGGTGCCCCGTGCCGTGATTTCATGGCGTGGTGCACAGTGACAGTCCCTCTATGATCATTTAAATCAATCACATCTCCTGTCTCAGGCTCCTAGATGCAGAAAACATCCCCCAGTCCCTATAATTTGGGAAGAGTAATGTGTGTGTCCAAACATTCCCATCTATAACCGAGGCTTGGGTGCACCTTTACATGGGTATTTGGTTAAATGAGATTGTCCTTGTTTTACTGCAGATTAATTCTAATATATCTATTTTAAGATAAAGTATGTAAATTACCATTGTACTTCTGCTTTTCTCTGTTTTACCTTAGTCATGTACTGCAGGTATACTATAAAAAGAATTAATTTTGTTGGATATTTTTTGGTATCTACTATCTACAAAAAGAACCTGTGGTTATCCAAAGCCGAATGATTGATCTATGTTAACGTAACACCTTGAAATACAGCTCTGATAAGGGCCTGGATGCTGTTCCGTCTAACTTTTGAGTTTCGTTAGTTTTTTTCCCCATTCCCCATATAAGTAACTGGCCTCATAAGGTGAAACCCACTGGAGCGCCCTCCATTCATTAAACAAAAGGCTGCGGCCAGCCCAGTGAAACCCGCCCGTCAAACGTCTGTCTGCTAGACTTCGATTTTGAGGTCTCCGAACTCCAAAGGCCGGGCCCTGCTGGATCAGCCAGAGGGTGCACTTAACTGGCGGATTCTCCAAGTATTAATGAAAAAAAGAGGGGAAATAAATAAGAAATATTGGATTTGGTGAGCACCTTTGAAAGCTGAGAGGGATATCTGTCAGGCAGCAGAGCTCTGTGTGTCGCTGAGGCTGGATGAGGACTTTGGAAATAATTCAGGGGGTTGGTGATTATTATCAGCTGTAGTACTCAGGGAAGCCATTTAACAATATGTATTAGTTTTATTGAATTTTTCTCAGCACTCTTGACCTCTCTGAGTCAATGGAATCAATTTAGTTATGATATGGAATTAGTACATTTCGAATGAAAAGAGCATGAGCCAAAAGAAATTCATGTCATAAGATTTCATTATTTACAGCTGCTGTGGTTTGTAAGTGGATCAAAAGCCGTAATATAGATATAGTGCTATGAAGACTTAGCAATATGACAATTCAGACTTAATTTACGCCTGTCCTTTTTCAGCATTTAAATTATTTTAATAATATAAGCAAAACCAATAGTCAAGGCCCAAGTACAGGTAAATTATGAGATGACGTTCTGAAAGCCATAGCGGGTGGGATAACCTTGTACTGTCAACCACTTTTCATTAGCTAACCTGTCTGGCTAAACAAGGCAGTGAGATGCAGAAGTCTTAGCTCAGATTTCAAATTCATCCACGGATGTGTTTTAGGGTTCCTGGCACTTGTTTGGGTTCATATTTCACAGCTTTCAGATAATTTCTCCGCTCACTGCTTCGAGTGGCTGCTGGAGCGACTTCAGTAACCTAATATTTGACACCCACCTCTGTGGTCACCTGCAGTGCTGTTTTACTCACTGCTTACAAAGCCTGCCTGGTTAAAAGCGGCCTCTTTGAAAGGCTGTCAGAGTCCATATGCAAGTAGGTCTGTATCATGACTTAAGGTGTTTCTTTGTGTCTAGTTAGACATTTTGTTGGTTTAAAGTTTTAGCTTTAGGTATTTTAGTTGAATATGTAAGGCTCTATTTTTTGCCTTTATTTTTTTTTTTGTTTGTGCTCATGTGAAGAATTTGTCAAATAAAATTGAAAAAAAATCCACCGTTATCTGCATACCTTATAGTAACTTAATTATTAATGTACTTTGGTAATCTGGTTTTTAATTTAAAATACAAAGAAATGTCAAGACATAGCTAGTAGACTAATGGGAACTGTACTTCTGCCAGATGAATTGAATTGATATTAATTATTAAAAAAAATATTATTATTATTATTCTTTTTTAGAAATATGCTCAGCTTATGTCTTCTAATGACTTACATATTTAAATTTCCAAGACATGGCCATTGTACCGCATTTGTCTTTAGGTTAAAAATGCAATTTTCCATTTGACACGCGCAGCACAAAGCACATCATTTCACTTGCTTGCTTCTCAGACGTTCATTTTATTGAATTGGACAATATTGATGCCCCATGCCTTCAATACTTTACAAGAACATGGGTTGGGGGGGAGCGGCTCGGATCGGGCGTTTATGGGTGGCAGTCATGAACGCTTAATGAAATCTCTTGATTGAAATGGGGTATACAAATAGAAAGGATAAACAATAAAAGAGTAATAGGAATTACAAACACCTGTACTGCAGCAGGGCTGATGAATGGGGGAGCTTGGCGGGTGAGGGATAGCCTAGTAGAGGAAGAGATGAGGCATTCCCATGCATGAAGGGCACTTACTCTCCCAAGTGAATGACTTTTCTATTACGTGGCTAAAGAGTGTGTTGGCTGAAGGAGATCAAACTGAGACATGGAGTGTGGCTGTTGTGTTTAGCAGGATGGGGGACAACGCCACTGGGCGGGGGGGGGGATTGGGACGTGAGGTGGATTTCAGCAGTGGGAGGCACAGCAACAGGCTTCCCGAGCATAAACACATATTTGGGATGGACCTGGGAGCGGATGGATTTTTGATCATTTGTGTGTGTCCTCCTTAGTCCTCAAACCCTGAAGAAAGCAGACGATTCAAATGACATTTAATGGGTTTGTGACCTGAGTGTGAAATTCTCTGCCATGTTTTGTTTGTTCAGATTTAGGGGGATGTGTCATTGAAAAACATCGTGTTGTATAAATTTGGTTCCACGCATCATAATTTCGGGTATGATAGAGGGTAGTGGTGTGGCCTCACAGTTCCAGGAAAGCTTCTGCCCTGTCTGTCCGGTGTTTGCACGTTCTCCCCATCTTCTGAGGTTTTCTCTGGGCACTCCAGTTCCCTCTCATAGCCCAAAGATATAGTTCGGCTAATTGGTGCCTGTAAATTGCCTGTAGCGTTTGACTCTGAGTGTGTACATGAATGTCCTCTGTGAAGGACTGCTATCTGAATCAGGGTGTAACCAGCCTTGAGCCCTGTGCTGTCTGCTATAGGCCCTCACCATAATGAACGGTGGGAAATTACATAAACGCCATATTGTTGGGCTGTTCTATATAATTAAACCTGGAAGTTACTAGTTTGTTTCTATTAGAGACTAAATTAAATTAAACCTGATGATGATGATGATGATGACACAATCACCTCACTTGATTTAAAACAATGTTAAACCTGGTACTGATTAGCAAGCTATAGAAGACGGATGGATGTTTATAGTTAACAAAGTAAATAAATGAAATCTTTTATGCAGGTTTTATGCATCTCTTTTTAAATTTTCATTTTCCTATTTGTTTATCATCCCAGATCACATCATCTTACCCCAATGACACACATTTCATACTCACACTGTAATCCTACTACATTCCCAATGAGCAGTTTACTCAAAGGCTTCATATTTACCTGCTGCTTCGGGTGCAAACGGGCACACATTAATAGTTTGCAGCATATGTGATAGAACGGCTTGTACTCAGTTTGACTCATTGTTAATTTCCCCTAAGAACCCATACTGAAACAATGCCAGTAATTAGAAGCATTTACTCCTGCAAACATGTTTAAAGAAATTTGCATTTATAAAATGTTTTTGCCATTTTACATGCATTTCTCATTTGCATTATAAATATATATACATATTTTTCCTACCACTGGTTGTTCCCCAAGAAAATTGCAGAAATGAGAAGGAAGTTGAAAATCACTACAAAGAGACCCTTTGATTTCATGGTTGTTAAATCTAGCCTTTGGGAACAACTATGGCTTGAAGATAAATAGTAAGTCAAAAAGTCTTCAAATTATGTGATACTTTCCGCTATGCTGAGGCAGCACTTCCGCATAATGTTCTTATACAACTGATTTAAGATCCTGCCAGATCCACTTTCCAAAGCAGTCAAGTATTAAATCCATTCTAAGGGGCATGTGACACCAGCAGTGGAGAGACAGAGTGCACATCTGTAGGGTTACATAATATATTTCCCCAACAATCAATTGCACACAAAAGATCACCAAGTGACAGTATTTTTCTGATTTTTACTGGATGTCTATGTAAAGTGGAAATTATGTGTTCCAGTATTTTCCTGACCTCAGCATCTACAGATCTATCTACGACAGATATTTTTGACAGTATGTGCATTTGAATTAAGAAAGCAGTACACTACATTAACAAAAGGGTTAGTATTGGTCAATTTCAGGCTCTAATGCTCTTAATAGGAAAAAAGATTTGAAGATGGCAAAATGTTCTTAGGAAATTGCATAAAAACACAATTTACTGGCCGGAATTAAATTAGCTCTAAACTATTATTTTACCTTATAGAGATACCAAATAATGGTGAGATGAAGTAGATTTCTATGTCAGGAAAGACAAGGAACAAAATGTGCTATGATTTTGGTGGAATGTCTTTCAGACTGTTTGACAGTGACCGGTTCCAGTTTGAATACCGTTGATATAGACATTTGGTTCATTTTATGGGCTGGAAAATTGATATAAAATATGTTTTTAAATTGGCCAATATCTTTAGGCCTCGGTGATTTCTTTTGAATAATTAATGGTGAGTTTTATGTATGCATTTATGAGCTGGTTTGCTAGGTCTATGTTTATTAAAACATTATTAAAAGTTATGCTGTTTTAAAAATGTTTATTTCTTAGAATGAAATCCGGCAGAGATCGTCTACAGACCTAAGAAGTGCTAATTTAGGTATGGATTTGTATGTGTGAATGTACAAAAAACTGCTGCAATAATCAAGAGTTATAACAGACTACTGGACTGAGAAAATCATAGGTGAAGATCATATCTGTATTTTTGCAATCGAGAAGGAAAAAGTTCATTTTCAGTTTTAGAAACTCCACTCACCTGTTTGTGTTCACAATCCATGCCATTTATGGGCATGTGGTTTAAAATTAGCATAAGTTTAACGGGAAGGATCTGCAAGTTCAATTGGCATTTTACAAAATGTTGCCAAACCTTTTCAGATTGCAGATAAGGAGCAAAACAAGCACATGGATGAATTAAAATGGGTAGTAGTGTGGGGACAGAAAATAAGTGTGTGTGTGTGAGAGAGTGAGAGAGAGAGAGAGAGAGTGAGAGAGACAATTATAGGGAAAAAATGCAAGCATTAACTGCTTCAAAGTTATGACTACAGTAGTGCTCTTGTAAAACAAAATCCAAATTAATACACACAGAAAAGCAATTTTAATGGTAAATAACAATGGCTGGATTGTGGACGATAGGAACTGGGTTTGAATGACGGTGGGCAGATGATCCAGCTGATACAGACAGGGGGCTGAGGGTGGGCTGATGCAGATGACTGGATTTCATAAACACATGGATCCATTCTCTAGACACCATTGTAAGCCAGATGTCTCAGTCCAGTTGATTAACTCTTAGCTCAGGGCCAGATGGCCTCAAGCGGGAGGCAAAAGGCAATGCAGAAGAAAGGGGCCAAGTAATTTTGTTGATAAATAGCCCAAGGTCATGTCATAATGAACATTTACACATCAATCACGATATATATGATTCTGAAACAACACAAAACTGGATGAAATGTATTTAAATCTTTAAACTTTACTGCAATAAAATCACAATACACAGCCAATTTGTATAGTAAGTTCAACCAAGGAGACCTCAATAGTTTGACAATAGTGTTTATTTGTTGGAACAATTTCAATGTGTATGAGCAAAGTGATTTGGAGAAGTCCGTCTCTTGGTCGTTGGTTCCATCGTCTCTGAAGCTGACAGATCTGGCTGGGCGACCAGGCAGGAGGCGAAGGAGCCAATCCCGGACCAGGCAGGAGGCGAAGGAGCCAATCCCGGAGTAGGACAGGGAGTCGCAGGTGGTGGAGGGGAGGAGGCGGGTGGACTGAATAGCTGTAAACGGCGGGTTAGACTTACTCCTTATATAAATATATGGACCAATGTGATTGGACACACTGGCAATCTTTAGGTCTCCTTGTTTGAACTTTCGTATTCACTTTCATATGTACGTTCATTTCTTCGATTGTGATTGTTTTGTATTCGGTCATTCTACTCCACAACCGATGAATTACAACAGAATAGAATAATAGATTTATATATTATATTCTGAAACGTATAACTGCATCCTGCCATCCTGCCTCACTCCCTTCCTTGATGACTTAGTGCCTAAAGCTGAAAGTTCATGAAGTTGATGACAGAATGAATGAGTGTGTGAGCAAGGAAGGTAGCACGGACAAAAAGCGGTATCGGGACACACTTGCATACTTATGATGCTCTGCCTATATGTATGAAGTCATCAGTGAAGTAGAAGCATTTATGCCACCTCATGCATGTCTGTCACCATTAGGTAAATCTTGCTTCTGGAAAGGGTACTCTCGATTAGACCTCCACATGCCCCCTGCAAAGGGGTGATATGAGCAAAAATCGGTCCTCAGTGACTTATTCCCTAAAGTACTGGGACAGCACTTCATCATTAGGAACTGGGAAAAAACTACTGGGGCGAAAGAAAGGTGGTGAGGGAGGGTGGCACGAATATGGGTTTTGGGATGTAGCCAATATTGTAGTGCTGGCAGTACCCATCGGGCAGCGTGGCATATTGGACCAGTGCCAGCCTATAAAAAATGTAAATAATTCCCTGTATTTTTTAATGTATTATGGTGTACTGTATGTCATGTCATGTGTAGCGTTAATGTATTATGGTGTTGTACTGTATGTTGTGGTGTTTTGATGTAAGAAATGACGCGTGAACGGAGTATACAAGCGGTACTTTACTTGTCACATTGCAGCGCTCATACATACGGGTAACATCCTATGCCACCTCATGCATAGTACATCCTGTATAGGTACTTCCTGTATTCAAATAAAGGCACAGAACACAACATATGTTATGTCATGTGTAGCGTTATTGTTAATTGCTGTAAACAGTGGTGTGTTTGTGCACCTACTGTGTGTTGCTGGAGTAGTTGGGATGGCCTGCACTATAGGCAGTGTGTCCAGAGTAGTTGTTGTTTGCGTGCAACTCCTCGTAAGGGCCATAATAAAGGAGCCGCCTTGTTCAAAACCATCTCGACTTGTCTTGTTCCTGCTGCTGCGATGCCTGGGTCTTCCAAACTCTACAATTTATCCGTCGTCGAACAAATTTTTTACTTAATTGCATGGGAGAATCGACCCCATAGAGCATTTCATGGCATATGCAGAAGATCAGTTGCCATTCAGCAATGCTGGTTGAGATGCAGACAACTAGACTAACTAGAACAATGAATAGGGGAGCCAGAGACCACATGAGAGGATGAGGAGAACAGCAAGTCACAGCAGGTCACAGCAGGTCACAGGCCGGCTAGTTAAGGACTGGCCAGAATTCCCAATAATGATGCAAGTCAAAGTTCAAGTAAGGCAGTTTTTTTTCTCTTTCTACATAATCTTAATTTGTACTGTCAAATAAAGATTAATATTGAGTATAGCCTTTTGAAGTTCCCTGATTATATGAGGCAATTTCCTTAATATCAATGAAAGATAATTAATATGGCACATTAATAATAACAAAAAAATGAAAACCACCTTAAGTACTTCTGGTTTATGGAAACATTTCAAGTTTTCAGCTTATACATAGGAAATGTTAGATTGTAGTGGTAAGAAAAGTTAAAAACATTTTATATTGAATATTCTTTAAAATCTAAAGTACAGGGGTCAACACTAGGGGAAGTTCTGATGGACATTTTCAAAAATGGACGGACAGGTTGACAATCCCTAGTAAATCCCTAGTAAAGCAAGAAATTTTGGTAATTTGAATACCAGTAATATCTATTTCATCGGCTTTGAAGTGCACCTACTAAACAATGGCTAAAGAGCATCTGGGGACACAAATGGTTTAGTGTGGGGGTTTTGCACCAGGTGGTGATGTAGTGATTAAGGATATGAACTGTAACCTGAAATTTACCCGCTGTGGCCCCAGCAGGGACAGCATAGAAGAGTTCTTGAGCAGAGAACCTAATCGGATTTGCTCCAGGAAAACAGCTACTGAGGCTGTTTTAGGTGCTATGGGGGGAATTCAAAGCAGGCATGGAAAAAGTGGTGTCTATTTAGTACCAGCAAAGTTATGAACACAGTCAGCACCGTGGACTAAACAGCCTGGGCTTGACCTGCTCGGGCCAGTGACTAATGAGGTTGGTAGGCTGTACATGCGCCCAATCATCTCATCAGCCAAGGATCACAGGAGGACCTGAAATGAGCTATAGAAATATCCAACTCCAGCCCAATAATTGGGTGAAAATCTTAAGCTGCTCTAGACTGAACTGTCTACTTAATATATCAAAAGCACTGGACTGTTATTTCAACCCCCACTTGCAGCACTTAGAGATTCATACAGCATTGTTGCTGATGGAATAATATTTAGACATATTCTTAATATGAGTACTAAAGCAGAGGTCAGAAATAATTACAACAGCAATGCATTTTATAGATAGAATTGTAGCTACCATATTCCAATCTAAATTAAGTGTAAAGCCAGTTACTTTTTCCGAAAGGCTTAAAACTCCCATTTAACATGGCTTTAATATAGTTTTTGAAAGGGGGAAAAAGTCTAACCATTTAAATTTTTTTTGCTGAGAAATGATATACATGTTTAATAATCCATGCCAACGACTGATTTTAGTTGTATATGAACCAAATGGAGACTCAGGGGAAAATCCATCCATCCATCCATTCATAGGGTCCATTTTCATCCACAGGGGTCTTGGGGCATGTCTCTGGCAGCACAGGGCCTAAGCCATGGGTACAACCTGGACAAGGTGCCAATCCATCGTAGGACACATGCCAGGCCCAAGGGATGAATCCAGATTCACTTTCCACTTCAGGTGGGGATTCGTTCAGAAGCTGTCAGACATTTTCATAAATGGTTGAACGGCCAGGGGGACAAAACCAATTCAGTGGGATTTTTTTTTTTCTCAGCTTTCCGTGAGTAAAGGTCTGATGCTATGAATAAATGGGGGTCCTAAGAAAAAATGATGTGAGAGGTGTACAGCTACTAGAGGCAGATATTAAGCTCCCTTCAACTCCAATAATGTCAATCTGTCCTATTGAAATAGTGCAAAAGAAATCATGGCTGCGTTTGGCGTTCCAGCATTCAGATCTGCCAGCAGATGATTATTTGTCAACTGAGCTAAAATGATGGTGGGGTGATGAGGGGGGGGGGTTATTTATCCCTTTCAATGAAGTTTGAAAAGCACAATAACTGCACAGATGAGGGAGTACATTTGTAATGCACATGGGTCTTTTCATGCCTGGAAGAGCTCTATATTTACACTCTAATTTGCAGTAGGTTCATTTAAGAGCCTGGCTGTGATCGGTTCTACAGGGTGGGAATTCTATTTTCTTTTAAAGTGGACAATATATGAAAAATAATGCATGACATTTAAGTACATCCACCAGTTATATGCTCTCATAATGGTAATAAAGATGATATTGAAGGATCTTATAAAGTTAAGGGGGTCTAATCTGCATTGGAGTGGCTAACAATGTTGCGCTCATACTGTATAATCCACAGGAGAAAAGGTATGACTGCAATATTATGGAAATTCAGTCACGTCATTATAGACGTTGCAACAATGATCAGTCCCAAACATGTGGCATCTTGTTGTTTGTCAAAATGAACCCAGAGAGACACTGGCCATGGAAACCCTTAGGTTTACCACCAAAAGACATAATAAAGTGGATTGTCTATTTGCAAGATCTTTATGTCTATCAATGATGGATACAATTAAAAGCCATTTCAAATTAAACCCAAAGTAATGAATAGCTATTCATCAATTTTAATGAACTGGATCTCAAAAACCAACAAAATAGCTGCTATTATCACACAAAACCCATCATGAAGGATGCAGGAAGTATAGTATTGTTTATCATTTTGTTTTTCTTAATTTTATACTATTTATCTACCACCCCTGAAAATGATAGTGAGTAACATGATGGCTGCAGATATACTAGTAAACTTTATATAGCACAATTTAAAAACATCCAGTGGTTTATGGAATGCCATAATACTCAAAAAGAAATATATGGATATATATCTATATACATAAATTAATAAACAAATATTTCAATCATTGATTAAATGTGTTCTTTTATTTTAGAATAATTCAATAAAAGCTATTATATTTCATAATAACATGTCCACTACGTATAATCTTTAAAGTGTGTTTCGTAATAATGTTGTATCAGTCATTATTAGAAATATTATTTTACATAATACACGTGATTACTAAAATAATTCAAATTATATTTCTTAATAAACTTCAACATTTCACATTGATGTATTTCTGACCGAATCTTCCGAATCAGCTTTTTCTTCCATAATGCATCTTTTCATTATGGTGATGCACAATGTCGATCACTCTGAGTGGGGTGTGACCAAGATGATTTGCTAATCATTTGAGAAACATTATTTAGCCTAGTGCAGGGTTTTTCAAATCACGGTCCTTGAGCACTGAGCACTGCTAATTTCCCAGTCTTCCTTTACCTGTGAGCCCGGTGTGGAACCTCTGTGGCCAATCAGAATCAGTCATTATTAAACTAACTACCTGGGAGAACTGAAAACAAGGCCTGGATTTGGAATAGAGGGTCAGATTTGATGAGCCGTAGCAGATATAGGAAGTAGCTTGCAAAGTCCCAGGAAGCTATGGAGGATGTAAGGGAGGTCAGTAGTTGGATGCATAGATTACTAGAGCAAACAGAAGAAAGAGGCCCCCATGTCAAATGCCTCCCCCCATGGAATGCCATTGGGGTATAAACCGTGAGACCCAATACGTCTCGACACAGCTTTTTTCTGCATTAAATACAGGCATTTTTTACCATGGTCAGGAAGGTTGAGACGTATAGAGGGAGAAAATTGGGAAAAAAATGTTGGGTTGAGACATGTGGCAAAAGATGCATGGTATGAAATATGATGCCTTTTTATTGAATTATTTAAAAATTAAAGGGATATGCTTGATTAATTATTGAAATGTTGTATAGATGTATATTTCATTTTGAATATTCCGGTGTTCCATAGTAGTTGACTAAAGCACTTTACACAATAAAGATAAAATGTACAGCAATTCATGGATAACACAGAGACGAAAGCACATATAAACATGCCATTAGACAGAAGTTGTTAGCTCAGATCTCAGAAGGACCATTGCTGTTGTACCCTTGCGAAGAGATGATGTAAACTGTTTCACTAAAATATACAGGTGAATAAAAAGTATAAGTAGCTTTGAAAAAAAAAAACAATAGCTACTATTGGACATATTATGTATTTTGGGTATGTGTTTAATAGTTTGGCTTTGGGCTAACCCATGGAGAAACTAATAGACAAGCACAGAGGATTTGCCATGCAACTAGTCATACTAGTTGAGTGCTAATCTTAAGTTAATAATCTTTTAATCATGTGACTTGAATTTTTCAAGGTCAGCAGTGCAGTTCTTTATATAATGAGGATATTCAGTTATGGTCATGGATAAACCAGCTGGATTTGCCGTTCCTGTTATCTGACTCAGATGACAACTAAAAGTATTCAGGTGGGACCGTAGGTTGCGTCGGCTGACTGTCTGAAGCTGTTGAGGTGAGGCACATGCGCAGAAACATGCGAGGAGCAGAAAGGCCTTGGGTGAGCGCCCACTAGAGGGCGCAAGGTTTCTCATGAACTACTTTCACAACTGAAATATAAAGAGGGAAAAGGGGAAATTAGGTGATATCTTAACGCAAGTAAGCTAATGTCTGGCGCTCACACCAGCACCAAACTTTCGGTTTAGATGGTCGCTTTGAGCGTTCCTCAATTCTTTCTGCCTGAAATGCCCTTGTGTTGTTCCCTATGCCACTGGGAAAGTGGAGTCAGAAGGAGCGATTAGTGATATCCGGGAAAATTTAATTATGGGTGTGGCTTCGTCTGGGGTGTTTGATCGTCGGTCCAGGCTACTATCCATGGTCCTGAATGGCAGAGGTGCAATGTTCAGTGGATTCCTGCATTACTTATACAGGATAATTCAAAAAAACAGGGAAAAGTGAAGACAAAGAAATGAAAGAAGGAAAGCCAGATGACAAAGGAGGAGAGGAACCAAAAACTCCCAAGTAGGGAGAAAAAAAAAAACTCTGGGGCTCTTTGGTCAACTTGCTGCCCCCCCACTCCCCCGGCAAGCTGCCATTATAGAAAAAGAAAGCGTGCACTTGCTTGCTAAATGAGAGGTGTCAGATCTCCACACCGGCCTGTGCAAGATGGCAGATTGAAGTCTGCACCCGCAATGTTGCAGTTCGTAAGTCACATCCACGATGTCACCCCCTCCATGGGACTGAACCAGGACTCCAGCTCAGGTGGTGCCCACCTCAGTCACCATCCGGACATGTGGGAAAGAAGGCAGAGGAGATTGGCTGTCAAGACATGCATAGACACATTAATAGAAAAGCACAGCAGATCAAAATGGCAATTAAACAACAGAAAGTCCCTCTTTTCTGGCTGTGTCGGAGATTCCGGATTCATTGAGTTCTGAAGGGTGCACTAGTGTTAACTCTACTCAGTCTCTTAAGTGGTGCTATTTGGATGCCAACCGACCTTGAATTTCAGGGCTGAATCAGTTGCTAACAGAAAGCCTGCATGGCCTTTCAGTTTCATTGGCTGAGCTTCATTAATTTCACCTTTTAACTTCAACTGAAAATTAAGTTGTGCTCTTTCAATCGCCTCATGCTATAAATTTCAGACCAGCTACCAGCCATGGGGAAAAACATCACCTTGAACTGAATTAGTAACCAGAGCGTTATGACTAAGTGGCAATTCTGTAAATGTAACCATATTGTCTGAAAAGATTTTTTTTAGCCTTAAGAACAAAAGCATTACCCAAATCACTGAGGCATTCCCAGGGTCATTTACAGAATATGTCGAAAGTTTTATTTGTGATATAGCATTAACCACACAAGAGGTGGTGCTTTCAGGTCCAGAGAGTACAAATCCAGACCAAGATTTTGTTTCAACCAACCAGTTGAGTATAAAGAGTCACAGTCACAGCATACTCAGCTGGTTGGTTGAAACAAAATCTTGGTCTGGTTTTGTACTCTCTGGATCTTAAATCTCTACCCCTGAACCACATAGTGACATTTCAGCTTATTCTTATAGTTTTCTCTAAAATCCACAATATCCCTCATAATACTCAGCAAAACGACAAATAGATATGCTGGGAATGTTTGTTTCAACGTTCTGAACGCCAAAAATATTTGCTCTTCCTATAAGCACAATGCTGTAATATTAAAGGACTGTATCAACCGACTGAAAGGAAACAGCGTCTTGGTGCTTCCTAAACTACGAAATGTTTAAGTTCTTTGTGGGTGATAAATCCAAGGGTTTAAATCCCTGTTCCCCAATCACAGAATGTGTGGAACCTCTTTTTAAATTCACAGGGTTTCTCTCAGGTGTTTCAGTATCTTTCCACAGTATAAAGATAAACTGAAATTAACATTATAGTCCCATTTCCCTTTATTCTGGATTTGCGGTAATAGCTATTTATACGTTATCCTAAATTAATTCTTTAATTATGACTTTTTATGAGTTTTTTTCTTTACATTTCACAGCAAATCTGGCTGTGACAATCCAATTATAAAATCTGATTAACAATGAGTCAGTCTTATGATAGGAGCAAGACTAACCAACTGAGATGTGGAAATTGGTACGATATCAGTAAGCTTTAATCCAGAACTATGTTTAGGAAATAAAATTGATTGGAGTCTTCCCTCCTCTAAAAACACAAAAGGTGGTTTGAGGCAATTACATCCAATTTCCTTAAATATAGGAAACACCAAAGTAAATGTTCACTTAAATAACACACTATTTCACTACTTCACAATATACATCTTGCTGATGGATGGATGAAAAGAGATGAACATGGCAACAAAATAGAAATACAAGGATTACAAATGCCATAATTACATGGTTTCATAAGTTGAATTTTCACTTGTCACTCTCTTGATAAGTGAAGTGCTGGAT
The DNA here is from genome assembly GCA_026776725.1 of Gnathonemus echidnorhynchus. Classification (NCBI taxonomy): domain Eukaryota; kingdom Metazoa; phylum Chordata; class Actinopteri; order Osteoglossiformes; family Mormyridae; genus Gnathonemus; species Gnathonemus echidnorhynchus. The sequence continues at coordinate 4,109,611 of JAODJU010000130.1, forward strand.
TAGGCAAGCTACTTAATGGTTTTATTATGTCCTTATAACTGAGATAAGTATGTCTATTATGAACTTTAACTTTTCACTTCTGACCAATATTTTAATGAGTTTGAAATGTAGCTCTAAGTTCCTTTGGAAAAAAAAAGAAAAGAGGACAAGAATCATAATTTTCATACAAAAAAAATCTTTTAGCTCTTAGTATTTCATTTTACTGCAATTTCCACTTGAATGAATATAAATTGCTTTGAATTATGAATCAGTTTAATAAAGTAATATAAAATGTGATTCTATAACATCCTATATAGTTTACTTCTATGAAGAAAGTTCTATGTGGTTCAATTATATGTGTGGATATGTGCATATTTAACGTTAAACAAAAAAAAAAAATTTCCAGCAACTCATGAAGAGTGGACAGAAATATTTAAGCTAAAAGCAATGCTGGATTTATTCATAATAAGGACGGCTGCCCTATCTGCTCTGCGGTGTTTCCCAAAACTGCTCTGCAATGTAGCTAAGATGCATGTCAAGTAGTATTAGAAGTGAATGACACTGCAGGTGAAATCAGAACTCAACCAAGGACTATTCAACAATCAACAGTTTCTGTTCCATTCTAGTGCATTTTCATTTTTTATGTAGAAGTACACACTGGTGAAGGTCTGTTGCTGATACCTGTGTGCCAAAAATGTGGTGGATCATTAAATAAAAAGAATGTAACCAAACTGAATTTGGGCCCGATAATTGTTTATTTGATTGCATTGCATTGTTGATGGACTAATGGTGTTAATCATAAGAGAAGTTAGAACAGTTATCTGGGCCTTATTTTGATATAAAAAACACCTATAATTAATTAACTGAATGATTAATTAATTTCCCTGTGACCCTGCATAGGACAAATAGGTATAGATAATGGATAGATGGATGGATGGATTAATTTCGCGTAGAATAACATCATCATCAGTATTCCATCTTCATACATGTCATGTGCATGTTTTTCAGCTAGCAAACATCATCCATCTTCCCGTCGCTTAAACAGTACAGGGTAATGATGAGCGGAGTCTATTCATTGGAAGTGAACAGCAATAGGCTGGATGCCATTCAGACCCAGACAAACTATTTGGACTGTGGAGGACCCTGAGGAAATCAATGCCAACATGGGGTGAACATGTAAATGCCACTGCAGAGATGAGGTGGGAATCAAATCCCAGCTCTACTGGAATAAGGCTACCACGCTACTCGCTGAAGCACTGCAGTGAGCCAGTAGCACCCAAACACGTTGATTATCCTTGTATTCATATTACCGAAAGATGCATTCAGACATAATGGTGTAATAGAAATTACAGGAAGTACCAGACGCTCTAACAAGATAAGGAAAAAAAAACAAATTATTGTTAAAAACTATGGTAGTTTGAGTAACTACTTTTAAAGCAATGAATCTAACTACAACTTTGAAAATTAATTACATTGCAAAACTTTTGGGACATGAGAATTTTTTTTTTTTTTTAAGAGCAACATAAACCTATAGACTACATTCAGTCTGCATTAGGCTTTCTGAAACAGTAAGCCAAAAAATAAAAAATAAAAATATATATTAAAAAAACAAAACCCAAAAACAAAAACAGCAGATGATTCAGGGATCTTTTGGGATAGCTATAAATGTGTTTTGGTGATGGTGGTGTATGAATATTTACATTATTGCCTGTTTGTAGATAATAAAAAAGTGAGCTTTGAAAATCTGTTAACAGTGTATTAAATTAGCCCATGCTTCGGAAATGCAGCTGAATGTATTATACACTCATTAGACTCTGAACTTCCTTAATTGGTTGGCAAACACTAAAGCAAATCATTTAGTTTTTCAAAATAATTAATTTACATTTTTTCACCCAATTTAGTTGTCTGAAGTAGTACAGAGACCTTGTGAACTTCTGACACGTCTGCTCTGCAATGGTGGGGGGGGGGGGGGTCACACTGGAAATCCCATGGTACAAGAAGAGCTAGCATTACTGTAAGGCAGTAGGGCATTTTCTGCCTTAAAGAGTTTCTGTCCCTTTTGACCAATAAGAAGCTTTTCTATGCCACCTATGTTGTGAAGGGGACTGAGTGGATTCCCTCTGTGGAGAACACATCAAATGCAGTTACTCCCTCTGAGGTCCCCCGAATTTATGCTTCAGCTGGATTCTAGATCTCACACAGCAGCCTTACAAATCTGTGAGTTTTCTTAGCAAGAATGCTAACACTTCACTGTCGGGATGCCAGGTAGGTACTGTTGACCACCACTGTACTTGTTTTTACTGACCTTAAAGCCATGGTCACTTTAAGTTCCTCTAACGTCTGAAATATGAAGAAATATGTAGACCATCCTTCCATATTTTATTTTGAGGTCACTTAAAATACTTTATGTTCTAGGCAAACTTTCATAGAAACCTCATTTTGGTGATTTGTAACTGCAGCCTTGTTCCTTCAGTCATTACACACAGCTCATTTCCATAGATGATGACAGGGATGTAGTTCACTGGCTAACTATAATACTTAGCTGCTGTTTGCCCATCATGGACTTCAGCCCTCACCGAACTTTAGCTACTGATCCGATCCACTTCTCAGTCTCACACTGCATCTTACTTCTCATCAGCCAGATCCTGAAGTACTGAATGCATGCAATCATGTATTCTACTTCCTCACATTCAAGAAGCAATCCACTTTCTTCTATGAGAGCTTAACGGTCTCAGATTTGGAGGCGCTGATTCTTATCGTCGCTGCTTCTTTCTTATCATGGAACCGCTCAAGAACATACTGGAGATTCTGTTCAGATGAGGCCAAAAACACCTGTAAACAGAAGCTTTTCTGGCCTGTCAGTACCTATCAGTTGACTCAGACTGACCTGTGTACAGCTGACTTTTCTACGAATGTTACCCTGAAGGCTCCCATTTTCATCTTGACGGCTTTTCTCACCATTGGTGTTCACCAGCAGGTCCTAGGGTTACCCCTGTGACAGCTACTGCCTACTTTCTAGCCACAGCTTATGGAAGCTGTTGACACAAATGAAATATGGGAGAATTTATTCCTGGAGGTGTGAGTTTAATTTGTCTCACATGGGTGATTCAGCCACAAATTCCCAGCACACTCTAGATAGCCAATTACAGTTCATTGTTGGGGTTGAGATCCAGAAGGTCATTCCTCCCAGTCACACTGTTCCAGTCTCACCATCATTCCCAACATGTCATTGAAGTTATGAAGCTGGGTGACAGAGTAGGAGCAGTGACACAGGTGGCCATCGAGTCTATATCATTTGAAAAACCTTCGATAAGCACTGTCTAGGACGTATCATTTTAAGAACCTCACCCACTATATCAAAGGAGGCTTCTTCTCCAAGCTGAGGCGAACCACAGCCTCAAACTAGTGATGGTAGCGGTGCTTAATTTGTGCTGGAATTCATCTTGGGGACCTCTGGCTCAGAGCAGTCTGTGCTCCAGCACCTCTCTGGTGCACTCTGCCACCTGAAACACTACTCCCAATGTAATTAAACTTAAAATTAATTTGAAATTAGTATGCTTTGCTTATCTGGATTTTGGAGGGAAAAACGCACTACATGCAGGGGTCACTGAAATAGATAAGGTTATGCGCCAGATTGTTACAGCACAACAATTAAAAGAAAATGTGCAAAAGACATCTATCTATCTATCTATCTATCTATCTATCTATCTATCTATCTATCTATCTATCTCTTTGGCCAAAACAACAAAGCCATCAGAACGCAGGCTGACAACCCAAAATCTGCCAGAAGACCTGATGGAAGATGAACCAAAGACAGTGAGGAGCGGAGCTGTGTTGGCGGATGCTAATGCTAATGAGAAGAACCACAAAAAGGAGCAAGTAAAGTGCAATGCAGATGAAAAGTTTGTTGCGACTAACAGGTATCAGTAGAAAATACTGTATTGCTATGTGTTTGAGTAATTAAGAATGCATTATCATTGTTACAGAATACAGACCAATTTGTGTGTATGACGTGTCTATGGTCTTCACAAGCTCTGGCACCTCAGAGTTTACAAATTAAGCATTGAGTATACTCACACCCACCTGAGGTCTTTCAGCATGGGAAACCTTGATAGTATTCTGATGAATAGTTTTGCTCAATTCCTTGTTAATTTGGTCCTAATAATATCAATACTACAAAATCATTTCAGCTCATTTTTTGACAGAAAACTACAACTATTGAAACTTAGTTTCTCATTAGGAAGTTAACCAACAAATCATTAACTATGACTAAAATATTTGTGTGTGGATAGATTACATAGATTACCAATACAATCAATCTATTCCTACAGATTTAAAAACAGGGGTAAATACAGTCTTGGTGCATAACTAAGTTATTTATGCTGTTTAAGCTATTTTCTTAAAAAGTAAGTCAGTTTTTAAAACAATCATGAGTATGTAAGCCTGTGCCACTGATAAATTAGACACCAACTGTAGCTTTGCATATGTGGTATATTTGTGGTATATGTGATTTATTTAGTTATCAGTTGTATCAATTGTGGTATTTTTAGTTGTTTTCCCACTGTTTTCATGAGAATGCGATCCCATTCATCGTATAATCAAATATTTCATATTACGCAAATTTTTAGTTGGGGCATATGCAATCACTGCTTTTTGATATGCAGCACATTTCTTTTATCTAGGACTTTTTTTGGGACATTTGTTTGCTTTCAAGGTGAGCTGAAAGCATTTTAACATGCGTTTGTTTTCATCTGTGCCTGAGCCACCTACTCAAACAGCTGCTCAGCCTCCAGGTAGACAGCAATCAAGCAAGAAAGCGTTCATTATCGGATTGAAAATGATTGTGCCCGTAACACAATGATTATGCAGGGATCCCGAAGTCACCTAGGATGCATTTAAACTCTCTGCTGATGCATTAATGGAGACATAATGAAATACAAAATTGTTCTTGTCAGAGTGAAACTTGGGTGGGCAACTTGTGGCCTCGGAGGCCAGAGGGTATCTGTAGGTTTTATGGTTTTCAATTACAAACCGATTAAGAGCAAATGAAAAAGTAGGAGTTGTGATTTGTCATCCACATAATAACCTTTAGAATGATCATAACCTGCGGTGGAAAGTAAACAAATGAATGTAATTGCAAACCATGCAGAATATTGTCTAACTTCTGAGTAAGATTACACTGGGCGGAATATGTCCTTACTGCATCATTACTGCATATGAACGATTCTTGTTGTGTTTTTATGATTAACCTTCAGACACATTAAACATTAAATGTAATTAAAAATACACACAAACACGCACACACACACACACACACACATACACACAGGTTTGTAATTATATCTTGTGGGGACTCTCCATTCATTTCTATGAGGAAAAATCTAATAACGACCAACATGACGCCCTTAACCCCTACCCAGCCCTAACCTGAACCATAAGTAACCGAACAAAATACGAGACTTTTGGCATTTTACTCTTTTGATTGCATTCACAGAACCTCTCAATGTAACGTCAATGTAACAGGTTTTTATCACATTATGGGGGACATTTCGTCCCTACAATATAATATGAACATAACACACACACATTTGTGCTGTGTATTCCATTGTATGTGGTTTCTTTTAATTGTCTATTATTATAGCCATGAACATCAAAATGCTTTCCAAAGCCAGTGCTGAAGGGGTAGTGGAAATACAGTAAAATGACGGTAAAATGTAATGATGCATTTGCAATAATCCGACTGGATGGCTACTATTCAGACGAAAATCTTCAGATACCTTCAAAACATAAATTAAGTAGTTAACATCTCATCACGCTTAGGGCCATGTTTGACGGGCTCAGCAGACTGCCCTGGAAAGTTGGAGAGATCTCTTTACAAGGAAATACAAAGCCATTCTGAGTCATAATGTTCATAGCTTGGTGAAGCACTGTTATCCAGATGGAATGAAAATGTCCCTATCCTTAGGGCACGAGCGGCACTGAAACGTAATATGGGGATGAAAATGGTGTAGACCATATGCTGTGGTTTCAGTCACCGGATCACTTGGAGGCCATAAGCTGCAAACCCATATCAATTCTACGGTGACACTTGACATAATTTTTTCAAGTAGTAAATGGTGTCACATCACTTTAATAGTGATTTACATTTTATTTATTTAGCAGATGTGTTTTTCCAAAGTGACATACATTTGAGGGTTAGGTAGTCCTTGAAACAGTGGGGTATATAAGCCTTCCTCATGAGCGCAAGACTGAAAACACTCTGGTGACAGAGTCGCCAGCATCGCCTATATTCATAATAATCACTGCAATTACACAGCTGCATCTTTTAACTGCAAGAATGAGTTACCAGTGTGGCCCATCTTGAGTTCCCGTCCGCTCCTGCTTTCTTGCAGTAATTTTCTGCCAGGTATCAGTATACAAAGGAGAGTAACTCAGCATGCACATGAAAAGACAAAGGAAAAAAGAAAATGATGGAGAAAATGGAGGATGTGAATCTGCTACATCCCCTCTCCAAATTAAAAGCCAGTGTTTTTTCTTTTTGTTTTTTATGTTTTTTTTTCTTGGTGTACCCCCAGCTCTCTGCTGTCAGGTCTCGTTTCACTGTATCTCTCCCTCGCTCTCTCTGGTCACTGCATTCCAAAGACCTGCAGCAGTGCAAATTCTCTTTTCTTTAGAGAGAGGATAGAGCATTTAGCGCACTGACGGGCTACTTTCTTTCCTCCACAGCGACTTAGTGCTGCCTGAGCAATTAAAAAGGAATTTCGCTTCGCTTTTTAATTTCGTTGACCCTGCAATTTTCCACGGTAATTTGCTCCCTTTACCCATGGTGTGACTCCCACCTCCAGCAGGCTGCTTCCTGAGAATCTGTAAATGCTTTAAAAATTTTCACACCAATATATGCCCACAACTATTAAGATTCATGTACTGGGCTAAAGAAAGTAACAAGTGAAACATTAGTTCCTCTGCACTCTATGGTACATTATTGTATAGTATACCTTACTTCAATTAGTATCAATTTATAATAGTTTATCATTTATAATGTAAAAAGGAAAACTGTGAGGCCCCAAAAGAGAAATTTGTATATGTTGTATGTGGTCAGTTCCTATGGCTGACACCTGTGATATAATGAACACAAATTACAGTGGGACAGTGGTTTCACTTAGTCAGTTATTTGCGGTGCAAAAAATAAGAAATAAAATTAAATTAAAAATTCCAGAAAAAAATGGTTGTCGTGACCGATTACGGTGCACGGAACGGGGAAGCAGGAGAGGAAGTCAAAGGATCGGGTAACATGGGATTTAATCGGGAAACGGCACAGGGACATGTAACAAACCAAGGAACGAGCAGCACCACACCAACAGACTACTGGACTTCAATGACAGACCAAGGGAAACGGACTCGAACGAGGGCTAAAATACACAGGACTCAATGGAAAAACAGGAAACGGCTGATAACAAGCAGGATTCCACATGAGGTTAACGAGAGGGCGTGGCACGCAGGAGGATCAGACGAGCAGAGCATGACAATGGTTCATAAGTTTCAAACTGTGTGCCAAGGTAGTACAGGCTGTGCCATTCCATTACAGGTTAGGTATATGATATGATGTTTTTCATTATAAAATGTATAACAATATGTTTTTTTTTCATTGTTCCTTCATCCTTTGAGGGGTATAAAGAGCTTAATTTTCATTGGTCCACTATCCCTTAATCATTTTTCATTACTCTATACTCTATAGTATGTCGAGAATAATACTAAAACATAAGAATCACATTCATTCAAGAGCAGGAGAGAGTACAATACTGTACAGTAACAGTACTGTATATGAGGTATTTTATTATTACTGTATTTAATGTTGGCAATGTTTTGCTGTGCATAATTCATCAATTAAACTTTATCATATATACGCTATATGACAAAAGTATTGGGACAGATCACAATCATTGAATTCAGGTGTTTCATTCAGACCCATTGCCATAGATGTATAAAATCAAGCACCTATCCATGCAGTGAGGTTTACAAATATTTGCAAAAGAATGGGTTGATCTGAAGCGCTCAGTGGATTCAAGCATGGTGCTGTCATAGGATGCCACCTTCTCAATAAATCAGTTTGTGAAACTTCTTCCCTCTTATTCCACGGTCAAATGTAAGTGGTATTACTGCAAAGTGGAAGCGTTTTGGACAATTCTGTGCTTCCAACTGGTAGTGACTGAAAGAATGAGACTGTGGATACATACAGCAGAAATGAGTTTCCTCCGCAAGGTGTCTGGGCTCAGCCTTAGAGACAGGGTGAGGAGTTCAGACATTGGGGAGGGGCTCAAAGGAGAGCCGTTCCTCCTCTGCATCAAAAGGATCCTGTTGAAGTGGTTTGAGCATCTATCTAGGGTGTCTCCTGGATGGCTTCCTGGGAAGGGTGAGGGACAGGTTTTTTGGAGCATGTCTAACCAGAAGGAGGCCCCGGGGCAGACCCAGGACATGCCAGAGAGACTATATCTTGGCTGGCCTGGGAACAGTTTGGTATTCCCTTGGTGGAGCTGAAGGAAGTGGTTCATGAAACGGAGGTCTGGGCATGCCTGCTTAAACTGCTGCCCCCGCAACCTGACCTCAGATAAGCGGCAGAAAATGGATGGATGGCTGGATGGATACAAGCATTTAAGATCAACAGAAACTCAGCCACAAAGTTGCAGACCATGTAAAGTAAAAGAGTAGTCTGGGTTTGGCAGATGCCAAGAGAATATTACCTGCCTGATGTCATTGTGCAAACTGCATTGTGTTTGAAGGAAGCAAGATTATGGTATGAGGTTGTTTTCAGGGGGGTTGGCTAGGCTTCTTAGTTCCAGTGAAGGGAAATGGAAAATGCTTCTGCATAGAGATGTTGGACCATTCTATGCTTACAAGATTGTGGGAACAGTATATGTAAGGCCCTTTTCTGTTCCACGATGACTGTGTTCCAGTACACAAAACAAGGTCCATAAAGACATAGTTGAATGAGTTTGGTGTGGAAGAACTTGACTGGCCTACACAGAGCCCTGAGCTCAATACCATCAAACACCTTTGGGATGAACTAAAATGGAGATTGTGAGCCAGGACTTCAAGCCCAACATCAGTGCCTGACCTCATAAATGCTCTTCTGGATATATGGGCAAAAATTCCCACAAACACTTGTGGAAAACCTTCCCAGAAGAGTGGTAGCTGTTATAGCTGCAAAGGTGGAATTAACTCCATATTGATGCCTATGGATTTAAAATGGGATGTCATAAAAGTTCCTGTAGGTGTAATTGCAGGTGTCTCAATACTTTCGTCCATATAATGTATGTGTCAGGGTCAGTGCCTATCTGACCCTGTCCTATGTCACTTGTCCCCATTTGGCCAGCAGGTGTCGCTGATCATCCTGCTTCCCCCCTCTATCTTGTAGCCTTTCAGCCCTAGCGTGTGTCCCTGCCATGTTGTTCAATGGGTTTAGTGTGCGGCCCAGTGGTTGAACCCTTCCAATCATGAGTTCAAGGCTGGTTAGAGGCCAGCCTGACCTGTTATTTACCATAAATTAGTTTTCTGTTTCCTTAGTTTCTGTTATTGTTATCTTTGTGTCCTTATTTTAGATTTTGCCTGCTCATGCCTTATTTAATTATGTTTTGCGTGTACTTATGTTCCTAGTCTTTCCAAGTATTGTTAGCCCTTAGTGGTTGTTAATGTTTCCTAGTTCCTGTGCTTGTTAATTGTAACTTATTCCACATGTATTTTGCCTGTCCTGATTGGTTGACTTGGTTGTGATCCACACCTGCCCCTTGCCATGTTGTTTGTATCTATTTAGGTGCCTGCCTTCATCCAGTTTCTTAGTTAGTCATGTTGTTTAAGATGTGTTGTTTTTACTCCATGTTAGTAGCTGTGGTTATCTCCCAGTCTAGCATCCAATTTTACTCTGATGTGTTACTTTGTCGTTACTTTTTAGTTAATTCCTATTTTTTTCCTGTTTTGTTTTTTACCCCATGTAGTTCCTGTATATTGTGGTTCCCCCTTAATGTTCTTTTTGCAGGGTTCCCCCAATTCTGGCAGAATAAATTTCCATGACATTTCCAAAACTTTTCCAGTACCATAAGAAAATTTTCCAAAACCCACAAGTTTGCTTTGATTTGATGATCATGCAGTTTCAGATAGTAATACTACAATTTTCAGTATTTACGATAATAGCCAATCTGCTTACCAAATAATCACAGATGGTGGACAACTTTCGCCAATGTGCAAATAGCATTCAATTTTTAAGAAAATGAATTCCAATACTAAAATAATTATACGTACCATATGATTGGTAGAGGCAAACGGAGTCAAAAACAGGAAACTGTGATCAATAAAATTCAAATAGGTGCAAAAAAATAAATAAATAAAACAATAAAAACTGGAATAGCAAGCAAAAAAGCAGTGATCTAAAATTTGTGAAATCTGCGTGGTAAAAGTGCCAGAAACTGATGTTTACCAAGGTAGTTAACTATTGACTTCCGCTCGTAAATTTCCTTTAGCGCATTGCGAAAGGAAGCGGGAAACAAAAATGAACAAGGCTAGTTTCCAAAACTTTTCCAAAGCTTTTCCTCTCTATCCAAGAATTCCAAAACTTATCCAGGGCCTGGAAAAATTATTTCAAAATTCCAAAACTTTTCCAGGTTTTCCATGACTGCAGATACCCTGTTTTTAGTTAATAAAAAGCTGCTCCATGGATCATCAGTCTTTTGCCACCTGCGTCATGGACCGCTGTAACAGTATGCACATGAAAATTGTATTACATTTGAGCTGGTTCACTGTTATCCATGGTAGTTCTTGGAACATATCACCTGCAGATACGGGGGGGGGCTACCCTGTGTATAAACATTTTTAAAATCCTATAACCCTTTCATGCATGAATAACGAGAAAAAAAAATATGCAGATTTTAAAAAGATTGTTATTTTTCAAAATTGTGCTTAAACCAAATTCCATTTTAGCGTTTTGTAAAGTTTTATTTAAAAGTTATTTAGCTATATACGCATGTGGACACCATGCATAAAGTCTGTATAAAAGGGTATAATGCCACAGCTGACAATAATTAATATGTCTTTTAATTCATGTTACATTATGTATATAAGCTCAATTATTTAAAAAACACCGAAACAGTGCTACCTCAGAACTCAAACTTAATCCGTTCAGAACTACAGATCGAATCCTAAGAAGTTTGAGTTCTGATTGAATTTTTCTCATAAGAAATAATGGAAAACCAATTAATTGGTTCCTGGCTCCCAAAAAATGACGCTTAAATATGTTTTTTTTTTTTTTTTTTAGCATTTAAACACAAAATTAACCGGATAAAAAAGGAAGAGCATATACTGTACTAAACACATCTACGCACGTTTATCAAAACAGTAATTTGTAAAGTAAGAAAATAAATGTATCCAAACATTAGTTAAAAAAAAAAGTTAAAAAAAATACCATCCGCTCCTTCCATATGCCACGCCCCCTCGTTAACACCGTGTGGAATCCCCGTGTGATCAGCTGTTTCTGGTTGTTGTGATTAGTCCTCTGTATTTAGTCCGCGTTTCAGTTTTTTTCCCCAGTCCGGTCATTGTATTGTCTGTCTGCGTTTTGCCTGCCTTACCTGTAATTAAACCCAGCATTTCCCGATACCCTGACGTCTGCGCCTTTGTCTCTGTTCCGTCCCTGATTGGCACGACAATATTATTATAATTAAATTGATTAATGATTTATAATTAATGATAATAAAATAATTAATAAGAAATCTTTATTTTAAAATGTATTTATTATATAATAATAATTACTCTTAATGTATTTTTACTGTCTAAATATATGTATTCAGCTAGTGTAAACATGCACGATGCTGTCACAGCGAATGCGAGGCTGAGACTGAAGCGTTACCCTTTGTTTCTGCTGAGTGACATGCCGCATAACTAATTTCCCCACGCGTACAAGTTATCTTAGGTCGGCGTTCATTGTTTGACTTCTGAGATTCAGATCGAGTTCTAGGTCATTTTTTTTTAACTGGTTGGTTCAACTTTTAAGAAATTCAAGTTCTAATGAGTTTGAGAACTGAGGTACCACTGTATTTTAAAAACAACACAGAGAACAACCTTAAATTGTCAAGATATCAGGTATTATAGTATTCATTTGCCATTCTGTTTAGTTGACCTCTGAGGATCTAGGTGACGTTTGAGCTGACACTGAAATTCTGTCTCTTTTGTTTCCAAAGAATTTTCCAGAACTTTGGTTCTTGGCATTGTTTGCCAGTAATTTAGTATTTTTGGGGGGTTATTTATTTATTTGTTTATTTATTTATTTTTTAAATCAAAAGCACTACTGAGGTTGCCAGTTTGACCCTGCCCTTGGTATAATCTGCTTTTAACCCCCCCCCCCTCCTCAGTGCTGCATGGTGGCTGCCTCTTCACTGTGTCCCCCAAGCTTTCTTTCACCTCTATGGAGAGGAAGATAGGGCAAAGAGCATTTCCTCATGGGGATTATAAATACTACAAATTAATATTCTGTAATCACAATATTTATAGCATTGGTTAGTCATGATGTTTTGAAACCAGGCTCTCAACCAGTCTGTAACATATACAGTACATACATGTACAGTGCTCACAGAAAGTCTTGCTAAATTCAGTAAAAATGTTGCAAATTAATTGGTTTCATAATAAAAGTGACAAGCAATATTTAACGCATCTGCTCATATCTTCCTCACAGGCATTTCCTTTTTATTAAGTGTCATAATTTTTTTGACTGACTCATTCAGTTCTGTTCTTCCCATTTTGCTATTGCAGTACTTGCAGTTGTAGTCATTGGATCCCAGAGGGACACTAAACACAAATGTTTGGTGTTTTATGTTATTGCAAAGATGTTACTAATTAAAAAGCACCCAATGAGACTGCTTTTCAATGAACCTTTTAAACTCAGAACAGCTGTTTTAGAACTACAATTTGGGTTTCAATTTATTACTACTTGCAATGAATGTTTTACTTAAAACTACTGGTCATTTCTAATGTGCTATATATATTTTTTTTTTAATGAACGAAGTGATGAATTTTGTTATAAAACCCATAAAGTTGCAATATTTTTACTGAATTAAGCAAGTGTTCCAAGACTTTCTGAGAGCACTGCATGTGTGAGTACATGTGTGTGAGTGCACAATTAACCAGTTCATACTGGAATTACACTTTGAGTGGATGTGCACCTACAGTTCATCTCTCTTGGTTCTAACAGAACAGTGCATCTCACTTGGTTCAACGTCCACTGACAAAATTCTTCTCAAGATCTACCAGACGTCTCCTGGAATCCGCCTCCGGACTGTCATCCGGGTTCTCTCTTACACTTTTAAATTGTCTATAGATCCGTAGCATTTTCTTGTAAAAACACAATGACGTCCCAATCAGGTTTCATAACACGATCGAGTTTTAGGAGCAGACTTTTCCCAACGCATCTTGTGATGAAATGTTAACGTTATTAAAAAAGTAATTCAAACAGGCGCATAGATCTATTCACTGATCGATTTCTGCACTGCTGGGACTCCAGCTGATGCAAAGTGCCTGTTCTTCTCCACAGACAATCCAATTTTGGCTCATCATTTAGACTGCAAGTCTTAAGAGTCGCACTTTTGAATCTGTCATTGTTTCATATTCTTACTTCACATTTACTTTTGTAGCAATAAAGTTAGTCTAAAATGTTCTTTTATATAAAATGGTTTATCTATGAAAATATCTCTGAGATGTTGAGCCAGACCTTGATAACTTGAATATCAGAGGAGGATTTTTTAATATAAGTACGTGCCACATAATAGGTAGAGAAATGGCTTTAGGATGACAGCTAAATATGTAAAATTATTTTGTGTGGGTCTGTTTGTTTTACCAGATGGCCGAGTTATGATTTACATAATATAAAACCAAAGGAGATTTTTTTTTTAATCTATGGGCATGATGAGTTTCAGAATTTAGCAGCTTGAAACACTTCAGCTGATAGATGTATGACTGGAAGAGCAGTTTTATTAGATAAAAACACAATATTTTACCAAACTGACAGGAGCATTCTACTTTTGATTTTTATTTTCTGCCTGTGTGTCTGTTTGTCATTGTGTTACAGTAGTGAATAGTGAAGATCATGTTTGCAGAATGTGTTTCGTTGGTTAATTAGATGAGAATCTCACAGCTGCTGTCTTTCACATCAGGATAACTATGGTGCTGGGGGGGAGGGAGGTGTCACAAAAGCTCACTTGTCTCTTTGGTATAATGTGATTTTAAACACCTAATAGGATTCTAACACATCTGAGAAATTAATATCCAACCCAACACCCCTTGAATTCCACTAACTACAACCCCCAATATTTTGCTTTTTCTTTTAATCTCAAGTCATTAAAAATGTCATCCCCTCCCCCCAACTGACTTTCATTAATGCTATTACCAATATTTTAAACTTTTTGTGTTGTATTATTCGCTTAAGCTATACCCCACATGATAAAGGTATATATATATTTTTTTTTAATATCTAATGGTCACCTGCTGCTTTGCTGTTAAATTATCTGAGATGTAAAGTCCTGTATGTACACCTGAAGTGCACTATAGTTAAATGGTTTTTTAATAAAAAGCCCATTTAGTTGTCAGGATAGTGGTTCAGGTCACAGTTCAACATGAAGATCCTAGGAATTTAATTCACAGGAAGATCCCTGCTCTTAAATATTGCAAGCAGACGCCAGCTTGTCAATCAGCATCATCAGTCATCGCCATCAGTAATTACCAAGGGGCTTTTGAAGTTGGATCTTCAGTGCGCGGATTCATTAGGGATCATATCACAGCAAATTCCTTGCTGGTTACTACCTGTCATTTCACTGACACTCAGAAATCTCCCTTTCTCCCTTTCTCACTTCATTTCCTGTTTCATCCTGCTATCAGACACTTCTTTGTTCCTAGAAGTAATCTGGGGGGATGAAACAGTACCGGCAAAAGCTGATTATGGTCTAGCTTAATTACCTAACACTATTCCTCTTATTCTCCATTAATTTAATTCAAGTTTCTCTTTTTTCATGTTACTTTAATAGAAAAATGCAATGAAACAGAATTAAGTTTATGCACTTTTTAATGCTTAGTACAGATCTAATGACGACCTATGTACATATAAATAAAAAAATTTTGTTGATAATCATGAAAACCAGAGATCAATAGCACTGAAAAAGTAAAATATTTTCACTTTCGGCACTTCAATATGAACATATTTTAGCATTCTGTGTAGTATACTGTTATATTTAATGTGTCTATCCTCCACATATTAGATCCAGTTCAGTCACATTGGGTAAGGTAAACCAACATGATATGAATGATACAAGAAAATGAATTTGCAATAAATATGTATGATTAACCTCTGAGTGACCTTGAAAAACATAGAAAAACTGAGAAGTAATATAATTTGGATTTATTCAACAGTCCAGATATTTTTGGTCTTTAAAACTTGGCAACTAGCAGCTTCTACTGTTTCCAGAGATGCAATGAGAAATTGAGTTTAGGAAATCCTTCAATTACTCTTTGCTGGAATAATTAAAATCTGTGTATTTGAACTAGATATCGGTCCCCTGTGTGTCAATTAATTTGCTGGATATATCACAGTATCCATCTATCTGATTTGTCTCTGGAAACCCATTATTATCTCCATTCGTTTCTATCAGGCTGTTTCCTAGCAACACCCACCTACCTGCAATACAGGATAACATCTCTTTGCTAGCTTGATGTACAAATATCAGTACATCCCCTTTTCCACATCATGCTATACTGATAAAATTTTACTGATCTTTCTGACCCATGGATGATAATCAACATTGAAAAATGGTGAACGATTCATGTCTGTGTGTGTATGCTTCATCAGTAAAGCAGTCTGTTTTACAGTATTAAAGGAAGAATGTGCAGATGCATTCAACGTTCATTGGCAGTTCAGGTGAGACCTCACTCTGTAGATTATCTGTTCATATCACAGTGTATTGTTATATATCAAAAACAAATGATTATCAACAGATTGCAAGGTGTCAGGAGATTTTCACATTGCATACGTAAGACTACAGACTTATCTGCCTTAGTAGAATCCTTATCTATCTATCTATCTATCTATCTATCTATCTATCTATCTATCTATCTATCTATCTATCTATCTATCCATCTATCTGGTTGTTTGTTTGTTTGTTTGTTTGTTTGATGCATCACTTTCAATAAAAAAATAATTTACCCACAATTGCTTCATAATGGAGAGACTGAGACTTTGACAAACAAACGTCTGAATAACGCATGAACAACTGATGAAAAACTAGGATTAAAATGGATGGTACTCAACGAATGAAAATGCAGGAAATATATATGGTCTATTATGTACATTTGCAGTAGTTTTGTCACATTTAATGGAGGTCACCAAAGCATTATCAGTGTCAAATAAAAAATCTATTCTTTTATACACAGAACATTAAAACAAGTCGATGTCAATTATTTTCCTATTATAAATAATACCCCCTCCCAACCTGAAGAATATAATAATTTTAAATTGTTGTGTCACTTGTCAACCCATAAATGATTAGCTAAGTTGAGGTTGGGACTTTTTATATTTGTGAGGCAAATATGCAAATGTACAATTGCAAATCATAATTAGCATCTAATGAGGCGTAATGCTTGGTTACGTAATATGCCTGTGACTTTGAAAAAGTAGTTTCCTACAATTTGTCTCCAGAGGTAAACTGTCTATTGTGATATTTGTCTTGTTTAGCATTTCAGAATTATCTCTGGTGGCATTTGCACATTATAATATGGAGGAACATTCGAATCTAGTTTGTACTCCGAAAGGGATGTGATAATGAAGATGACCGGTGAATCTTGGTGTTCGATATCTTTCTGCATTAAAAATATTGTAATGTTTTCTTGTTTTTTTATCTATTTCTACTACTACTACTACTACTACTAATAATAATAATAATAATAATAATAAGCAGAAGGAGAATATGGTTGTTGTTAATAAACTATGGTAGCTTCTTAGTCTTTGAGGCTAAGACTTCTTAGTCTACGAGACTTTGTAGTAGAATTATAGCAGTAATTGGTAATGAAGCACAGATAGACCCGTAGTAGAAGAAAAAAAAAAAAAAACAACATTATGCAGATATGACCTACAGCTTAGAACAGACGTTTTGCCAGCACGTGTAGCTGGAGGACAAGGAGGCGCAAAGGGATTTGGAGACTGGGGCATTATAAGTTTGCATTAGCTGGGCCAAGAAGCGATTAGTGGAATATTTCCAAACAATATAAAATGACAAAATCTTTCATTCAAAACACCTCATCTGGGGAAACTCTGCAAGGGGTACAATTACTCTTGTCTTAGGATCAACAACAATCAAAAACAGCTCTTATTTTTACATAATAGAATATGAAATATAGGCTTTATTTAGCAAATACGGAATGCATGCTTTGCATGGAATTTCAGGTGGCATAGTAATTCCACTCAACAATGCTGTAGGGACAGTGGTGAGATTCCTAATATACCTACATATTTATTGCAGAAAATCTTTATTGCATAAAATACTAAGAAAACTGCAAAACAGTAGTTGTGGGACATTTTAAATTGCATAAAGCATAAGCTTGTTCAGGGAAAATGGCACCGCAAGCGTAATTATTTGTTCTTAAAAGATTATGCTTGTGTCATGGTGAATTCAAGTTGCTTTGGACAAAAGTGTGAGTTCAATGAATGAATGGAAATGAACGTCATGGAAATACAACTGTGTAGGCATTCATTAGAACTTTCTCTTTCATTGTGGGTCAGTTCCGCTTCATCTGAGAAAGAATGGCCAATCAATGTATTATCATGGGTGAAATTATATTTTATACTCTGCCTGTCTCTCATAGCTGGGCAGCCAGGCATGCTGTATATTGCAATAGCCAAGGTAATATTTTGGACTAGGTCTATAAAACTAGTATAGAATACAGCTGCTGTATGACTTTGCTGTATGGATTGTGTTGTTATTATGTTATCCACCTGAATGTAACATATGGTATAGATAATTTAAGAATTTTATATACATTCCTGTCTTCAACTATAGGCAGATTACACAGCTTCCTATATC
>JAODJU010000130.1:4132319-4149707 GCA_026776725.1 Gnathonemus echidnorhynchus
GTCTGGGTTTCCCTGCTGAGACTGCTGCCCCCGCGACCCGACCTCGGATAAGCGGTAGTTAATGGATGGATGGATGGGTTGGGCACGTCCCCCTATGGATGGATGGATAGATGAATGGATGGATGGATTGATAGATGAATGGATGGATGTATCATAGCTACAACAACCTAAGCTGATACAGCTCTGCAGATTATTGCAGCTACAAATAATTTTTGTCCCACAGCAAATTTAACCCAACAAAACACATAAATCAAAGATGACACAATCACATAAAAAGCATATTTTGCAAATGTTGCTTCATAAGAAGAGAGAACTTTGGACTTTCATAGTCATACTAAAAAAAGTCAAATAACATGAGCATTGATTTTTTTTAAATACTTTTTTGCATGCTGTCATAAATGTTTACAGAGAATATATTAATGTCAGTTGTTTAATAGCAAGAAAAATACTAGCAGTCATTTGGAGTGAAGAAATGTTCTTTCAGTTTACAAGCAAGATTTAATGAACAGTAATATTTTAGTTATGATTTAATTGCCCCTGTTGTGTAAATAAAGGGTTCAAGGGCCGTATCATTTTATTTAATTACAACAATATAATGTGATCTCGATGTTATAGCATCCACTTATCTAATATGAACAATGTTCAATGATTGTTTGTGGTCATAACACATAATTATTATTGCAACCTGAGTTTTTATTTAATCTATCATGCAGCCTGAATGGTAAATCAAATCGCTGGATAGGTTTTGTCAGGTCTCTTAGTCTTTGTTGAAAATGGCACTCAAATGTAGCACAAAAAGAGACATACAACTTATTTATTAATTCAGATTATACGAGTGCTACCAACTAACCAGTTAACACTATTTCCCATAGTTTCATGGGAATAGACACGGTAATGAAGACAGTAGAACCCCGGAGCTCATCGGCTTCCGACCTTGTCATATTCGGTCTTCGTCGCGAAATGACGAGAAAATCTGAGTTGGAGTTCGTTGGAAAGTTTTTCCCGAAAAAACCGTGTGATCTCTCACAAAAGTTTACGGTCAGTTGACGTCAGTCTTATGTGTCGTTCACACGTTGCTCTGAGAAACGCCAACACCAGAAAACTTTTTTGGAAGGGGATTCCCCTTCAAAACAATGTCTCTCTCTCTCCAACCTCCTCTCCACATCCATGTCCACAGAAGCAGATCAACCCAGTTACTTATTTAATTTTAAACTTTTTAAATCGTAATATCAGTGTAATGTTTTTGTATAAAAATGCAAGGTTAGGGGGGGTTGAAAATGGATTAATCTGTTTTCTGTTACTTCTTATGGGAAAAAAAGTTTCAGTGTTCGTCGGATTCGCATATAGTCACTCCTTCTGGAACGAATTACCAACGAACTCCGGGGTTCTACTGTACTCTGATTAATCCAAATTTGAAGAAATTAGAAGGCCCAACTCAGATCCATGCTAGAGACCTGTAAGCCTACTGCTGTTACGGGCCATGTTTAACAAACAGAACTGAAACTCAGGAGACTGACAAACCTTGTTAAGGGTCCTTGGTTTTTTGCTATTGAAAAGAGTGGAAAACACGGCCATAATAATGGGTGGTGTATTTTGCAGTTGAGGCAAATCCTGCCTCTGCTGTATGTGTGTCATCTCTATGCTCCCCCTTGAGTTGTGCAGTCTAAAGACATTCACTTAGGAAAAGTGGTAATTGATTGGAAAATGCATGGATCTGACCCATGCAACCCAGCAACTCCAAGTTTTTCTCCTAGAATGACTTTGACAAAACACAAGCCAAAAGCCATAGGGAATATTTTGGAGCCAATGGTCTTTGTCATAATTTACTGGAAGCTAAATTGACTATGAAGTGGATGATTTGCTTAAGTCTGCTCTGTGTGCAACACCTGAAACTGCATTCAAGTGCACATTGTGACATCATAAACCCCAGGTGTTATGTGTCATACTTCTACACACACTCTGAAGCAGTGGGAAAGACAGCAACCTACTGAACATTACTGCAGTGCAGCTGGGAGTACTGACACAGAAAATGTTATGCAGAAAGGAGAACATTCTCATATGAAGCAATGATATCAATCTCCAACTGATTTGAATGAGTACAGGTGCAAGATCCAAGCCAGGTATGTGGTAACAAAGCCTGCATTAAACAACCACACAGAGAAGATGGGCAGGTAGACAAGCCTCCTTTGATCACAATCCAGTTCAGCAGACCCCATATCAATGCAATAACCTGGATTTTGAAAAGGGTCAAACCAGAAGTTCTCATGAGTTATACATAGAGTTTGCATAAAAATAGCTAGTTTTTCAGCCTACAGTGCTTTATCTGCCATACGTAGACACTGAGGGGCTGAAGCATCAGAGAAACTGGGCAGAAGGTAGTGTTTTCCCCTGTTCAGACTCAGAATACATTTCATATCTGAGTCAATTTACATTTCTCAAAGCTTAATCCTGAGCATTGATTCTGGCTGTAGAACATTCTAGATAAAAAGAGTTGCCCTAGCACTAACTTTTGTGTTGGTATGTTTTGCTTCTGGTAGGTTGCTGCACACTGGGATACGCCATAATTTATTTATTGGTTTTTGCTGATGAGGCTAAAAAAATTACACTGCACAATATTTGTTACTTTTTTTTCCTGCTCTGCCGCGATAACCCCATAATTCTTTCTTTCATGGACAGAAACCCGGCTCCCAGCAGTCATGACGTCCTCATGAAAATAGGAAGCCAGCCGCTGATCACCTCCCAACTGTAAAGAACTGATTAGCATACAGACCAATTTTCTACTCTCCATTATTCATTTTTTTTCTCTTCTATTATTTTCCAAGAATTTACTTTACTGCCTTTTGCGGGGGTCAGGAAATAATTTTCATTTTTCCCCCTCTAAAAAAGGTTTCCTATCCAGTGTTTTGTGGCAATTGAGAAATAAGTGGAGCAAAAAAAGTGGAAAAAAGAAGAGTACAAAAGATCCGTTGAGCATGCATGCTTCTCTCTCTCGTTTTTTTTTTTTTTAAATTCATGAAACATCCACCACTTTTGGAACATACGAATCTCGTTGAAAGAGCAAGAAGACACATTTCACAGCGGCAAGGTTAAGTTACAACAGTTTAAGCCTTTTCAGAGCACCGCAGTTATTTTATGTTCCATTGAACTTTCGGCCCAACAATATTCCAACAATAATGGATAATTATATGTAGGAGCTCCGTCATATATTCATATGCATTATAGGATCTCCTTTAACCTATCACTGACTTATACTTTATAAATTAACCGAACCTAAATTAATCCTTTCCCTGGTTTGCAAAGCTAAAGCGATGTGTTGTAAAATAAATGTTTAGTATTGTAATTAATAATTCAGGCGTAAATGCTAGACCTATTAAATGGGTAAAAAATCGTTAACCCATATACAGTAGTTATACTGATTTCTACCAATAGTTACTGTCACACCTCGCGGGCGACTTCAGCAGCTGTCGCCATGGCTACGGAAGCCGGAAGTTGGCTCCTTTTATACACTGCGGTAAAAATGGCTGGCTTGTTAGGGGGATAGATTCAGATACAGCAACAGACACACATCGTCACATTGTGCTTTATGAAATAAACTCTTGAACAAATGTGCACGGTTCTCTCCCTCCGCGTGTTTAGCGATTTTACCAAATCGCAATAGGTTCCCAAATACGAAGTCAAACGGAGCGTTATGTAAGTAGAATCATTTTTATTTCGGAGACATGAAGGGGAGTAACAGACGAATGGTAGTGATGACAGTAGCTGTATGGAGTCCCTTTCTCGATTTATATGCTTCAGGCTATCGTTCCTCACTTTTTAAAAAAATCGTAACTAATTTGTTTATGTAATAGTTAGCAGTTCTGTCCAGTTAGATATCTGCATGCTTCAAGCTTAAGTGGACAGCTGTACTACAGACATTTTCTGATGCACGAATGGCGTTTTATGGCCTGAAGCTGACCAGCATGCTGCCCCGAGGTCCGTGGCGATGAAACTGGCACATTTCCTC
This sequence comes from Gnathonemus echidnorhynchus, assembly GCA_026776725.1. Lineage (NCBI taxonomy): Eukaryota > Metazoa > Chordata > Actinopteri > Osteoglossiformes > Mormyridae > Gnathonemus > Gnathonemus echidnorhynchus. Next base: position 4,136,323 of record JAODJU010000130.1, read on the forward strand.
CCATTTGTGTGGGTTTCTACTGCTTTCTTCCCACAGACCCAAAACGTGTAGTTGGATGACTTGCTGCTTAATGTGTGTGTGCGCCCTGGTGTCTTGTCTGTGGTGAACCAGTCTTATGATTTCTAAAACATAATAATGCTAAAAATAGTTAAGAAATTTCAGCTGATGGACACTAGGGACAAAATAATATAGTTCAGCTGAATACTAAAAACCTGACACTTTATGTGATGTTGTTACTTGAAGTCTAATTGTCAAGTCTTAATAACAGAAACTTATGTTGTAAGCTTGTAAATATGGTTATTTCAAACTCACTGTGACTAATTAAAATACAGTCAGGATATGATGCATTCTAGGGATTGTCAGATTTGTTCAGTAGTTATCCAAGTTATGCATATTTTGAATATAAATTTACATCAAAGAATGTAATTATTTGACCATACATTTCTCATTTCTGTTTCCGCTATTGATTCCATGGCCTACAAGTCTTTACAAAATAAATTTAAGAAAATGATAATGATTAGAGAAAAAAAAATGTCATTTTCTTCATGGTTTAGCACATTGCTTGAAAATGCATTAGTCTGTTGCCTTGAGATTAGGTTTATAGGACTTGAGACTTGAGATGAGAGTTGCCGTTAATGACTTGCAAATGACTTTCATCTTGGGTCAAGCAGCTTGATGATGCCAATCAAAAACAAGGTAAACATGGTAATGTTATTACCGGAAAAAAATAACTAAATCCATATCCACAGAGAAACACAAACAAAACAAGGTGCTTCTGATGATTGGTGAGCAACCTCCTCTCAAAAAAGGATACTGATTAAGTGAAGAACAAATTAAATTGTTTAACATCTACAGCAATGTTATATGTTAATAAAGCAATCCACATGCAATTTATTTAAACCTAATTTTCTATTTTTAATTGTGTTTACCAGGTATTAAGCATGACTGACAGTGCTGTAGCTTGCACGGTGAAATCACCAGTGGCTCTGCAAATTGGGGATGTGAAGTCAGACACGTCTCGTCCTGGAGTCTATGTTATTGACGTCACATTTCCTCAAGGTCAAGTGGTAAAAGTGAGTCATTCTAAAATGACAAAAATTATGTGTAGAAAGTACCAAAAGTGCAATTACATCTATAGTGCCCTGCAGTCTGAAGAAAATGAACAGACAGTGGGAACTGCATGGTCTTCATAAACCCCGAACGGAAGAAGCTGAAGAGAAAGAGCTGGACTTCAGAATCCTGAGTGCTTCACTTTTGTTTCAATGTCAAGAGTGTAGTAATGCTATACCTAACCGCCTTTCAGACATGGCGTTTTTCTGTTCTTGCAGATTCGGGATGTCTCCTTTAAGAACTTCTATACGGCTTTCCTGACGGTGCGGCTGCAGATGAAAGGGTCTGCCAGCCAGGAAGGAAGTGTTAAATGGGTCACCTGTCTCAGAAACCACTGCCTTATGCCCAATCCGCACACGGAAGAAGGATCCCAGGACTACTTCTCAGTGTACAGACATCAGGTCAGGCCAATATGCAGCACCTCTGCTTCTTCTGTCCCTTTAGATATCAGGTCATCCAATTACTTACAAGCCTTTTACAAACTACACCATAAGAATCATGTTGTCATCATTACTCCATATGACAAGAAAACAGTGTTCTTAAGTTAAGTTAGTATCCTTATAAAATCTGAACATAGGTCTACAATAACCATATATGGAAACTTCTAGGTTGTCTTACATGATGTGCTTACACCCTTAAACTGAAAGAGCTATTTGAGAGAAATAAATCAAGTTTGAGAATTTGGGTTGTATGTCAGTGATGAAGTATTTCTGTCTTTTTTGAAGGATATTTGTGAGGATCCTTGTAGCATAGATGAAGTGGATTAAATGAAGAGATATCACAAAGAGTAGTCCTTCATGGTACGCGGCAATCACTGACTGCAAAAGGGAAGCGAGATCAGGAGAAGTGGTGTGAACAGATGCACGTTGCATACATAACAAACAGATCTAAAGTATTTGACTAACATATTTTTATTTTTCTGTTTAACCAAAAAGAACTTCTTGTTGCTAATTGGTTACGAGAAATGGTTTACTCTGGAAGCAGTTTTCTTTCTCCCACTGATCCAATTTTGGTACATTCCCAAATGAAACACTTGTTCTTGATGATAATAATAATAATAATAATAATAACTATAAGATTATACAGAGCATGTGTTCTCAGGAGTTCACCTGCATTTAATGCGATGGTGACACTGTTCAACAATGCAGTCTAGGATTATCAGTCATTCTTCTCTACATTGTCTTCATTGTTGTCTTCAACACCAGCATTATAAGCTCTCCAATAAAGAGTGAAGGAGATTGGTGTTAAATACTCGCAGGCCGCTGTGCAGTAAACACTGAGGCCACCAGGTTTACGGTCTGAACTAATTAGCTGCCAGCATCCGAAATTCTGAAAGTTGCTGAAATATTGCCAGAAGCCACACAGCTAGATAATATGCAGCTTGTCTGTTTCCATATTTTGTAGTAACAGAAGACCACCATGAGCATGCAGACCAGTGAGTCCTGAGTCAGAGCTGTTGGATGACTGAGAGGATGGGTCTAATCCAAACGATAAATGCTCTCCTTTCACATACAAATGATTGCACTAGAAAAGACATAATTTGATATTACTTTATCAAGGAGGAGTGCTTTTTAAAGCATTCTTGTAAATTTTTAGGTCATGCTCCAGTCATATCCAGCTTTGGGGTCTTTTTAGGTTTTTGTTATTTTTTTGTTTTGTTTAACAAATGAATTTGTGGATTTTATGTATGGCATTAAGATGAGTGTATGATAATCCAGTAACATATAGTGTGAAAATAGAATGGCTCATTGGAGTACACTTGAATTTAAATGTTTTTGAAAAGTTTACCAAAAAATCTAAATAATAAAATAACAACATATAGATAGATTGATAGTTTTTTTGACCCACCTTTATAAGGTAGTTCTTTAGAACTCATTCACAAACAGGCTTGTATTATATGCCAATAGAGACATAATGTACATTCATCAGTCGTGAATTTTTTGCATCAGCAGTTGGTTGCCATTTGTCATTTTTTTGACCAGAAAACCATGCAGGGTAGGACAGCCAAGGACGACACCTTTGGCAGAGGACAGAAACTTGCTTTTTTTGGTGCCCATGTTTTATTGGCCACCAATGAGTCCATGAGACTGATGATTAAAGATATTTTTCCGTCATTAATTTTGGTTTTACTCTGTAGCCAATGTTGCCACTCCCAAAAATGTACTTTATCCAAAAATGAACCTCGCAGAACAAACTTTCCTGGATTAAATGTGGTTTGGGGCAAAGATATATTTTATACTTATTTGAACTTTTTTTATTCAAAACTGTTTTCTAATATTGTATAATGGCAGGGTTATTTTTCCAGTACCATTGCTGGGTTTTCACAGCTAGCATGATAAAACAAGCAGCTTTGTTTCTATGGCTGGAGAAACTGCTCTGCCTGCCAAGTGCTTTTGTTCATGCAGCTTTGTCAACAACAGGCTAAAATAAACAAATGCGTGAAAATGTTAATTCCTGAGAATTTTACTGTTGAGTTCTGGTATGACAGAATCTTGAAGGAGAAATTTACACATAATTGGTATTTGATAAGTCTGTAATGTTTTTAAACAAATATGAAGGCTCCAGCTTTTTTAACCACAATGGAAGAATCAGTCACTTTGAATCAGTCACTTGCATGAAGCTCATTTCAAGCAATTGGGTTGATTTGTAATATAGACAATGTACTAAATATATATATTTTTTCTGTTATTCTGAATGTATTTTGAATTTAAAAACATCTAGGCACTTTGTTTATTTTAGGGGATTGTATTAAATGATTTCATTGTTACAGTATAAATACGTGCATGTTTCATGAAAGCATAGCGTTTTAATTATTAGTGATGTAGCTGCTCGAGGGTGCCACCCCTTTCGACAGGCCTTAATGTAACCCTGTACACATGTGTGTGTCTGCTAGATGCTGGTGGACCCAGACAACGTGGTGGCAGTACGTCTCATTCTCCGGCAGCCGTCTTCGTCTTGGCTGAATTTCACTCTGGAGGAAATCAAAATTCACCAGTGTGTAAATGACGTATGTTAACATATCCCTATTGTCTCCTTTGTGTGTTTTCTTTTTGGATATATGTAGAAGTATGACATTTACAGAGGTATGCTTGAGAAATCCCTATGGTGCAGTTTTAGTGAGGAATGAGCTTTTGAAGTTTGCACAGGAATTTATTCTGTGGCAGTTATGAATTTTACTTCTACCCATTAAATTTGGTTTAAACCCTTTTAAAAATTAGGTGATTTTTGTGTTTTTCCACCCAATCTGCATGACACTGTATAGTTACGCTTTACAAACTCACGTAAGTTGATTTTCTTGACCTGTAACAGATATTACTCTTGTTTAAATGCATTTTCGCCATTACGTATCACTTCAAAGTCTTTTCTTAAGGGTAAAAAAGTAACAACGTGTAAATCCATGGACTGCCTGTGTAGCTCTGTATTTGTATTGGTTACTATACATATGAATTGTTTGCTTGCATTGTTTTTACTTAATGAATTAAGAAACAGACTTCTTACTATGATTAACAATATGATGCATTTTTTGAAGTTTGAAGCAGAGAATCAGTACTTTAGAGCTAATAATCTCAAATTACTGAAAATAATATTCCATGTGCCTGATCTGGATGAGATCACATTTCTGTCTGTTCATTGAATAAATTATTGTGTTGCTCGCCAGGATTCAGAAAGGGAAGTTCCTGTTTGGTTTTCTGAACTGACACCAGTCGACCAGGTCCCTGATTTACAGGTGAGATTTTCAGACTAGTTTAGTTCTTATTCTTGTCATGTACCTGCAAATAGGAAAACACATATTCTTTTAAAAGAAGAAGCTTTAGTAACAAGTTCACAAGTAATGGATTTTATTTATAGTGAGTCCCTAAGTCTACCTGGAAAATCTCTGACACATGGTTATTAGAGAAACGGTTGGGGAAAATGGATGTAACGATGAAACTGCAGGTTTGACACACACACACACGTGTGTGTGTGTGTGTGTGTGTATATATATATATATATATATATATATATATATATACACACACACACTCGATGATTTACATGAACTGCACCTTCATAATGCCTTGATAATGCATTCATAGAACATACTGCAATACTGCAATTATAATGGTTGTTATTGTTGCATAGTGTTTAATATAAATGTATATAAAAGCCTTTACATGAATGTTTTATGAATGCATTATGAAGGTGCCTGTCATGTAAAGTGATGCCAAATAATCTGTGTTGGATATTGACAGTATTGCACGTACTGTTATATATGGGATAAGCTGCTTGATTATATATAATCTGATTACGCAAGGCTCAGTATTAAGACTTGGAAAAAATTCAAAATTAACGAAGAGTTAAAGACAAAGGCTGAAAATGTGGTATTTTAGATGACTTGTAGGCATGGTACTGGAGAAAAACGCATTCTGATTAAGATATTTACAGGTTGTAATAATAATAATAAAATTATTTAGTGACTTATTCAGAATTCCTGCACCTATCATACTGGTTGATTCATGATTAGATTTTCAGGGCTTGTGTTTTTGTGCAGTTTTTGGAATCAGTCTGCATGTAAACTTTGACATCGGTACATTTTTATGACAAGAAATATATGGTCTGATGTAAGGAATATATGTATTTTACATATATTTTACATAGTTTACATATATTACATATACTTTGCTATGCGTCAAATTGTACTGGGCTGTACCAGCTGTTTGTCTCATGATGATTAATTATCTTTTGGTTCAGGACATTTTTTTTTTTTGGTAATTCAAGAAGAGTGCTTTTTTAACAAATCACTTCAGGAAATTAACTACTTGCTGTTTGCAGAATATTGAGTTGACAGAAGTGTAAAAGTCCATTATGGAGAACATATATCCTTCCTAGTTCTCTGTTGGTCTTCTGGTCTTCTTTACAGTTTTTGGTTAATGTTTATTTATTCCATTTTCCTGAGAAGAAAAAAAAAATACTGGCTGGTTTTGTCTGGTGAGTCAACAGGGTTGTGTATCTGCACTACTTGTTCCAGCCTGAAGGAACACAAACAAAAATTTTCACAACACAAGCATATACTTTGTTCAAATGGTAATTTTAAAGTATCGCACCCTGAAAGAACACACAAGAAGAACACCAATTTTTAACGGTGACAAAGTAAAATGAACACAGAACAACAACGACAGTTTTACACTGTGACCATCGGTAGAAACGCACCACAAGAACAGCTTTTTAAAAGTGTGGCAACAAGAATGAATATGCCAGAAAACAGCAATTTTAAACTGTGACACCCTCAAGGAACCATCCACACAAACAGCAATTTATAACATGATACCCTGAATGAACACACTGCAAGAAAAAGAGTGACAGTATCTGAACAAACACACCTTATAAACAGTGATTTAAAATGACATGTATGTACACAACACACGGACAGCAGTTTAAAGAGAAATACATGTCATAGTAATTGATCTTATTTTCCATAGAATTATAGTGCTACTAATTATGTTCATTTAGAAAAGAAAAAGAAAAAAAAAAAAAAAAAATATATATATATATATATATATATATATGAAATGCAATGCATGGAGAGAAGAACAGGAGGCTGAATTGAAGCATTTCTGATGATCATAAGGGCAGCTTAATTAGTTTCAAACTGACAGGAGTAAATAAATTTCACATAGATAAACCACTGGTGCGGATCTCTCACTTCTCCATCCTCTACATGCATATGATGAATTAGATTTTACCAAATGAGGTCATTATCGCTGATTGTGATCTACTATACAGTCATGTGTCCTCAGTGGTATGAATGTTCCTTGTGGGCAAGCTGACATATAGTAAATTCATTTGTGTTGCTGACTTATCATACAGATATTTCTTCCCTGTGGCAATGGATTATATCTCATCTCTTTAAGGTTTTCTTTAAAAAAAAAAAAACACTAATAAATATCAATTGCAGTTACACACACAGTCCTCATGTTTATGTTTGTGGGGACCTTCCATTCAATTCTATGGGCATAACCCTAATGTCAGCAATGACGACCTTAACCCCTACCCAGCCCTAACTTTAACCGTAAGTAACTAAACAAAATACAACACATTTTGCATTTTCAGTTTTTTGATTGCCGTCACAATTTTTATAAAACTGAGTTTCCCCTTTTGGGAACCAAACAGGTGCTCTCCACTACCTACATGCCAAGGTAACATTTCCCTTGGATCCAAAGAAACACAGAAATACCAAACAATGTTTTCTTTATTGGAAACGTTACATCATTATAATACATCATGAACAATGTTTGGTTTTTCATTTTTTGTTTCCTTATGTAGCACATATTTATCATGTTGTTGAATCATTGAAATTCTGTTATGTAATGCAAATTTATTAATTTATCAGCAATTCTTAAATTTTTATTTAGTTTCTGATTTACATTTCCAGTTCAGAAAGGATGGACTATGGTACAGAAGAATTCCCCCCCCCCCCCCCCCCAAAAAAAAAACACAGTTGTATGATTCTCTACTGCCCTCTAGTGATCAAAACAATTTATTCTCGAAAATTGGGCACATACGCTCTATAGACATAATGTTTTTTATGTTGGTGAATTCCTCTGTTTGTTTTTTAGGGACTGCCTGACCCCCAAGCAGTGGCATCCAGCATCCAGCAGATGTGGGCATTAACAGAGGTCATGCAAACCAGTCAGACTGCGGTGCCGATTGGTCGTTTCGATGTGAGTTCTATTTTTTTTTTTATTAATGAAATCATAACAGCATCCATTAAATATATTTTATTCACTCATTACGCTACGCAAAATATAAATTAAATTATGCATTGTCATTGTACTTCAAATGATGGCACACTATTTTCTTGAAAATCTTGAATAAAAACATTCAGGACCGATAAATGTTGCTAATTATATGTACCTTCTGTCATTGTACAGAATAACTTAAAATTTTTATTTTTTGACAGGTGGATGGTTGCTACGATGTCAATCTGCTGTCATACACATAGTCTGGATTTATTTGGATGATATAATGTGTCATATTCGGCACCTTTTTGTGCATTTCTCAAAAACTAAAAACATCTGTACACAAAGTCAAATCAAATACTTGCCCTCTCCTATTAGTGGACTGGTATCATACTGAATAACTGTACCCTTAAATCAATTATGATATGTCCTACCTAAAATGTTATTTCCATTTTCAATTTTACAGTTTTGCAGTCTGCAGGCTCCTTGTTATATTGCATGTCCATGGAAAAAATAGTAGCCAAATAGTTTGTGAAAACTGTTTCTGGATGGTGGCAAATACAAAAATTAAATTGTTTATGATAAGCAGCAGCACATACAAGCATAATGCAGGTACACATTCTATTCTGACATGATTATACCAGATGCCATTGTACTTAGCTTTGACATAAGGCTGAACTATTTATTATTTCCGGAATTCGAAGGGGGGAAGCCTTTTGCTTTGGATTATGTAGCAGATTAATTTCAGAAATTGAAGAAAGTGGATGAGTCATACGTGAACCTTGATAAGAATCTGAGGAAAGACTTAACAACAGCTGTTTATAGGTATTCCCCAAGCGTCTTGAAGAGTCTGAATTCTGGCTTGAAAAATGTGTAAAAAATACAACAAGCAAACAACATCGGTAGACTCCACCAAAACATCCCCAGAAATTTAGTTTTTTGGTTTGCTGGCTCCATCTGTCCGTCTGTCTGTCCATCCTTTCATGTATACTTAAAGGTGTTATTTTGACTCAAAGTAATTTATTTTGAATACCTTTTAGATAAATTGGAAGTTTTCAATCTAGTGATATTAAGAATGCTAAACAGTGTAACATTTACAAACAGAAAATACTGTGATTACACTTATAGAAACTGTTTATATGAAAAGGAAATTCACCTTCAACATTTGCATTTATGCACAGACACAACATAATTTCTGATAAAGCATTAAAATATTCAGGTCAAATTAAAGTATTTTCAAGCTTAAATAGCTAATTTTGTTATTTTGATCTGTAATTTTTCCAGTATTTCAAAGAAAATATATTAGAATAAAGATACTCCAAATAACCATAAACAGAGAGCAGAATGTCGTGAACAGGTTAACAATAGGTAGCATTTCATTTGTTTTAGTATCGTCTACCTAGCATATCTTCAGTTTATTGATTTTATTCTTTTTTGGTCAGGGTGGCACAATGGTTCAGTGTTTAGCACTGCAGACTCACACCTCCTGTGGCTTTGAGTACTGCTATAATGCAGTTTGTGAAGTTTGCATGTTCGCCTTGTGCTTGCTTGGGTTTCCTCCAGGTATTCCTGTTCTCTTCCAACATGGCCTCTGAATGTTCCCTGCCAAGATCTGACTTCCCATCCATAGTGCCTCCTATCCTGTGTCTCTAACATTATTTATTCCATAACATGTATGGCATAGACTCCCACCAGAGGAGGTTCAGGTGAACTTACGCGCTATTTAATGATGAAACCAATGAGACTGATCTTAAATTAATTAATTAAGAAACAATAATTTAATTAAGAAACAAACTCACGCTGACATATGCATAAAAAATATTTCTTTATTGTGTAAACATTCAAAGTAAAATTTACATGAATCAATCCTTTGCAAGTATGAAATTGAATAAATCATGATTATTTCCTCTACATTTAATGTTTTTGCTCGATTTAAACTCATCATGTTTAAAACTGATTGGTGCTGGGGTGTAGAAAACTGGGGTGCTGTGGGGCTCAGTGGATTAGGGGATTAGGGGGCTGTGCCCGTGATCAGAAAGATGCCAGTTAAAATTCCAGGGTTGGCAAAGTGATTTGCCCATTGGGTCCCTAAGTGGCCCTTAAGCCCTAGTTGTTCTAGTGACTGTCTAACCCTGCTCTCTCAAAAAGAAAAAACAAAAGCAAACTTCATTGAATAAGGCGTCTGCTAAACTAATTGTCTAATTAATTCAGGACTGGATCAAAAAAAGAAATGGGTTTTATTTTCTGAGGCAGATTTGATAACTAATACAATGCTTCTGAGTTATGTGGAGATATAAATGATGAAAAGTCACAGTGAAATAATTTTAGTGTCTATCCAGTATTTGGCCAAAGGTTACTGGATCACAAAGGGGGACCCCTGATATATTCCATACAGGTCGTCCACTGACAGGATCGTGACCACCAGTGAGACCTGCTGATCCTGCTGACATGTGACCTTTATACTTCTCTGCAAGCAAACAGACAAGCAAAACAGAAATAGCAGCTTACGTGCGTGATACAAAATAAGACTGACTTCTAGTGAACTGTGGGCTGCAGCAGCAGAGAGGAAGGAAACTGAGTAAATCTCTTCTCAAGCTCTCAAAGACGAATGTCTACATATAAAGTTACATAGAGCTTGCAAGATACGCAGAATTGCAACAAATTCAGAATATGACCCATATATGCACATTTCACTTACGGAAACACAAGTACAACACTGGATAAATTAAAATGATAATGATAAGCATAAAACAAGTGGCCATTGGGGCAGGGTGAAGGAGCCATGGATGAAGAGTGTAAAATAACCAAGGTGTTTCTACATGAAAATCAAACGCAGAACTGCCCTTTAAATCGAAAAAAAAAAAGGAAATCTTGTGCCTTGCAAAAGTACTGAACACCCCTCAGAGTGATCATATGTTCCTGGATTACAAATAATACATGCACATATTCTTATTTTTAGTATTTGTATTGCAAACTTATAGCTTCTCGCCATGAATTCAAGTCAAATTCAACTATTTGTCAACCCTTGCACATGAGTATTTCTTAGAGCAATAACAGCTGTATTTTGGGGTAAGTAGATCCCAGCTTTTTATATTGTTCAAGCCAGACTTGGTCCAGGTCCTTGGTTGGTCACTTTCTGCAATGTTCAAAGAAAGCCACAGGTTCTCTATGGCAAATCTGATCTCTTGCAAAAGCTGAGCACTTTTGCAAGGCACTGTAGTTCAATATATCCAACATACATACATACATTTCACATTACCATTTGCCTTATGCTCTATGAGATATATCCCCTAATAGTCACACCATCTGTGAATTTCTGAAATTGCATTTAAATTATATGTATGCAGTGTGCAGTGCATAGTAAGCTTGGAACAGACCAAGAAACAAATAATCAGTCAAATTTTATTTAGTACAGTATAGCAGAAATGGTTTCCCAGAAATTGATAGTAATATTTGTGGTGAGAGTATATATACTGTACTCATAGAGAGTATATATATATATACTCATATGCAAAAAGTATGCAAAAGTGGCTTGATCACTGATGAGAACAGAAACGCAAACCCGGGTGGCCAATGGCAGCATGCGGATCCGGCTGTTGCAGACAGGGGGCTGTTTCCTAGCCGCTGAAGTAGGCCAGCTGCTTGCTGAGCTCAGGAATATGCTTACCCAAGTTCACCATATGCAGTCACACTCCAAGGACTCTACATGCTAAATTACACAGTGGTTTGGGGTCACTTCTATGTGGTTTTGGCAATAGTCTTTTATTTCCCTGTGTGGAATAAAAATATACAATAAAAGTTCTTTTTGGTGGTTTCTGTGTTTTTTTTTTATTATTATTATTCATATAAATTTTTATTGCGACTCCTTGATTTTGTCCTTAAGTAAGTCATGACTTTCATTAGTGGAACATGAATGAATTGTATTTTTCACTTCGAGTGTGCTTGTTAATGTCCTGGTTGTAACAGTGAAACAATATCTTATACACACTATTCTGATTTATTTTTTCACACACAAACACTATTCTTGTCCAGTCTTGAAGAGGAGGCATATCCAGATTAAATATTGCCTCTATGACATAATATACAAGAATGTTAGAAATTCTCTTCATTCTTCAATTATGAAAAGTGTGTGATTATGAATACACCATACGTATGACTTATTGGTTTGCAAGCTATAAGTTTTAAGCAACGAAAGCTTTAAAACATCTGATCAAAAGACAGTAATTTTAGTTAACTCTGAATTGCTCTTCCGTTGTTTTTTAATGTCAGTGTCGTGCCTGTGAGCTCTGTAAATGGGATTTGAAAATAATGAATTTTCAATTGGAGATGCACAATTTTCATTGTTTCATTGCGTACCAAGAGATTTATAAGCATATCTTAAGCAGCTGATACCTCCCATACCAAACTGATATCACATACAGCAAATAATATTTATATGTAAACGTGGACAAATTTGTTGGTACCCTTACAGCTCATTGAAATAATGATTCATTTCTCCTGAAAAGCAATTGTCTAATGTATACATGCATGCCTTTAGTATGTGATAGAGTGAACCAATAAAATTGTGAAAAGAAATGATTTGTTGTTTATTTTACAAAGATATGCTAAAATTGTATGGACAGATTTGTTGGTGCCCCTAAAGAAACTACTTATCCTTGCATTATAGTCATGTTTCAAACTAAGCGTTTAACCTTAATTAGTATCACAGGTGCCATCAAGCTTTTCATCAGCCATTCAGCCTATTTAAAGGGAAAGAACATGCTACTGTGTTGTTTGGTACATTGTGTGAACATTGTGTGAACATTGTGTGAACACTGAACATGGACCAGAGATGGCAAAGGAGAGAGCTGTCTGAGGAGCTCAGAAAGAAGATTATAGATAACCAGGTCAAAGCTATAAAGACCATCTCCATGCAGCTTCATGTTCCTGTGACCATATCATTAAAAAGTATAAGGTTCATGGGACTGTAGCCAATCTCCCAGGATGTGGATGCAAGAGGAAATGCAACCCCAGGTTGATCAGAAGGATAGTGTGGATGGTAGAAAAAGAGCCAAGGAAACCATCCAAAACCATTCAAGCTGAGCTCCAAGGTCAGGGTAGAGTATGTCACCTTCTGATAGCACCATCCATCGCATTTTGAACAATAATGGGCTCCATGGAAGAAGACCCAGGAGGGCTCCACTATTGACAATAAAACATAAACTGTAAGGCTGCAGGCCTTGCAGACCCCATTGGTCTGAGCTCTGGCTGGCCGGCAATGTTCCACCCAGTGTCCTGAAGCAAAGGTCCACCAGCTGGACCCGAATCACCCAATCACTACATCAAAAGGGACACCTCACCCCCACTGGGCGGCCAGAACCCTGCAGCCAAATTCCAGTGACAACAAGCTAATGACCCAAGACATACAGCTAAAAGTACTGAAAAATGGCTGAGAAAAAAAACATTGGACTGTTCTTAAATGGCCCTCCATGAGCCTAGATCTTAACCCTCTCAAGGCAGGCGTTGCTGATTTGCAACAGTTAAAAACTAACTACCTTATTACCCCACATACATATT
>JAODJU010000130.1:4156424-4187540 GCA_026776725.1 Gnathonemus echidnorhynchus
CCTTGAGTAAGTCCATATGCGGACAGGTGAGATCAGACGATGACCGGACTGAGGCACACAGGATGGGGAAGGACATACTGTATATAGACATGGACGACGAGTGAGAGGTGGAGAGCGTCACATGTAATCACGCATGAGGAAAAGTCAATTATGGGAACAAACTGTGGCTGAACCAGAGGGAGACGCCGGACAGCCAGCAGTGACTTCTGCTCGCCAAATGTGAACAGGACAGGGGAGATGGATGCAGATCACGACAGATATTATATTATTAAATGTGACGATTTAATGTCTGTTATAGGAATAATTGAGCAGAACACTCTGCAGTAATTGGAAACTCACTTAATTTTAGAGGTTTTCACTCGCTCAGACTTTACTTCAATGTTCTATCTGTCCAGTAGTTTGGAAAATGGCCACTGGAGATTCAAGGATATGTGACCATTGTTTCACAGATTATTATTTTTTTGGTGGGGTGATTTTTGGCATGATTGTTTGGTGGGTGCAAGTGCAACAGTAATTCATGCAAAATGAAAAAAAAAATGCTTATATATTATGAAATACTAGACAAAGCAAATTTATTCACAAGTCAATAGCCAGTTGCTATCTTATGCAGTTTCTGAGTGGATCCTGGATGTCAAAATGATGCTAAGCTCTACTCAAGCAGATCAGTTTCCTCTCTTCTGTTCTTCTTAAATCAGCCCATCTTTACTACACCCTGTCAATGCTTGTCACAATGATTATCTGGACATGGAGATGTATTCAAGACATGAAGGACTGAGTCTGCTGGGAAATGTAGGAAATATTTATTATATATAATTTTAAATATTTATTATTAATATTTTAAATCGAGGAATCGTGGAACACAAATTGTTATTTGATTTTCTTATGAAAGTAAAATAAATGGGTTTAAGGTAAAAAGATGTATGAGAACTATACTGAAATAGTAAACCTCAAGTTCTAGTGTTCCCACAAAAATGAAATATCTGTCCACTGGTAATAAGATACTAAGTGAGCCTTGTAAATTGGGAACTTTGTGATTGGGTGGGAGGTTGGTAAAGGTAGGGATTGCAGGGAAGCAGCTGGTGTACTGACTTTGACTAAATGCAGTCAGGAATTTACAGTAAGCCCCCGGGAGGTATTCTTTATGAACACTAGTGTATGTTGAGTACTTAGATGCCCTGAATTAGACATGGAGTGTATCCAATTTAGAACAGAGGAACATGCTGAGGTTGGAACAAGTTCTACCAGCTGGGCATGCAGATGTAGATAGGTAGGACGTGAAGGCCTGCTGAATCTGATCCATTATATTCCACCTGATGGGAGCAATGGTACACATGCAGAGCAGTACAGTTGCTGGGACATCCTGTGGTTTCAGGTAATCTAATGCGTCTGCTTTGGAATTCTTTGAACCTGTAGGGCAAGGTAAACTGGCAGCTCATGGAAAACAGGAAGCATGATGGAGGTTTTCTCTCTTTCTTGTCCTGACATATTCCAGGTTGCAATGGTCTGTGACTAAAGGATGCTGAGTTCCCTCCAGCCAATGCCACCACTCTTCCCACAACAGTTTAATGGCCAAGAGTTCACTATATAATAATTCCTATCTGATGGATATTGCACAAAAGGAACAGTAGGGTCTGGGTGTTTCAGGATAAGTGCACTGGTGTACCTAGTCAACAGTTCTTCAAATGGCTGATGAGTGGCATTATATCTAAGTAGCTTCCCCCCTTTAGGACTGCAGTAAGTGGGGAACCTACAGTATTGAAATTCCAAATAAATCTGTGGTAAGAATTTGCAATACCCAGGAATCTTTGTAACCCTTTCACTTTCAATGGTTTAAGCTACCGCTTAACAGCTTTTTCTTTTGATTAATCAGTATGGTTACGCCTCTTTGTTTTGAGTTGTAGCAGGCTGAGTACATGTGAGGGAACTGTGGGAAGGTATGTATGTATTCATATGTTTTGGCCATATGAGTCTCTTGTAAAAAGACAATGTATGCCTTCAAATCATTTAACCGAATAGCAATTTTTAGCCTCTTTTTCCTGGAACCAATTCCACGTACATTCCATGTGACAAATCTCAGTGTGGACATATTTATATTAACTATTAGGATATTTGATGTTCGCTAAAGGTGTGTGTGTGTATGTGTTTGTGTCTCTGTCTGTCTTTTCCTTCAGGTTTTTTTCCTTCGGGTTTTTTTTCCTTCGAGTTTTTTTCCTTCAGGTTTTTTTCCTTCGGGTTTTTTTCCTTCGGGTTCTCTTCTTTCGGGTTTCTTTCTCTCTGTGACTGTGGAGGGTGACTGCCTGCATGCATCATGTATGACCTGCATGTGTGTATCTGTCTTATTTGTATGTGTCTGAAACGGACATGTATATATCTGTGTTGTATACTTGTGTTTGTGTTGGCGGTGAGTATACTTTGTGTCATTATTTACGCTGTGCATTGAGCAAATGGAAACCGGATCTTTCTTCTCTCCAGGATATTCTTGGCAAACTAGTGGTTGATACTAAAGTCCGTGCCTTTCAATTCCCAGCCACGGCTTTTAACCAGTTCTTTTTGTTTAATTTTTCTCCACATAAAAGACGCTGGACACTGCAGGTGAGGTGGACAGCTGAATAGGTCCTCGATCCAAAGCTTCTTGAATAAAATTATTATTTCATTGGGCTCAGGGATTGACAGTGGGTGGATAATACCTCAAGCGATAGTGACTCCAGGTAGAAGGTCGATGGCATAACCCCATTGGCCGATGAGGTGGCAGACAGATGATCTCCTTCTTATTGAAAAACTAAGCCAGGTATAAGGCCACGGGCAACACTGCAGTCTGTGATCCTGGGTCCCATTGGGGCTGTGCTGATCTCACCCCAGTCAGCTCTGAAGAGACTAGGCTTAGTCAAAAATGCTGCCACACCTGTTGGACTCACATCAACTCCCACCCAATAAAAGATGACCAATGCAGGCTCTCTCAGACACTCAGAAACCCAACCTTCCCCCTCCCTCTTTGTCTCTGCTCCTTTGCTGCCAAGTCACAAAAAGTCCACAGAGAATGTCTAAATATGAGAATCATTGTCTAATGTTAAAACAATTCTTCATGTCTCATATGAGTGGTATTGTCACGCCCGGCTCGTACGATCCTCGTGTGTGCCACGCCCCCGCCTCGTTACCTTGTGTTAATTCCTGATTGTACTCACCTGTTGCTTGTTCAGTTTAGCCTGTCTGGTGTATTTAGTCCGTGTCTAACTCAGTATCCCCAGATCTGTCATTGTAATGTTACCCCATGTTTTGCCTGTCCCATTCGTTCCTGTCCCTATTAAACCCCGTATTCGCCCCGACTACTTGCTTCCTGCGCCTTTGTCCACACTCCGAGCGCCGTGCGGCGTAACAGGTATCAGTCTTAAAACAGTATATCATAATAATATAGTTAGAAAATCTTGTTGGAAGGCTCTGTTCTCAACAAAACTTAACCCCACTGTAAAATTCCAAATTGACTGTAAGTTTGGGAAGCTGGCTTTTCAATGATCTATTTGTATACTTTCAAAAAGATAACAGTTACAACGTTCTTAGAATCTGTAATATCCCCTGGAAAAAAAAAAAAATCAACATCGGGTCAGCAGTAAGTGTAACATTCAAATGAAGTGTCCATTACTTGATTTAATTTGGTATTTAAATTGGAGTCCACACAAGATATCTGGGAAGACACATTTTAGCCAGAGCTCCCACATGGTAACTGTGATTGGTTACAATGCAGGTGAGTGGCTTCCTTATATTATACAGTTATAAACTTTATTATAATAAAGCAGGACAAGAAGCAAAACAACACAGACAAACGTCACATCAGGAGAACATTCATAACAACACGGTGAGACAACATGTCACAGTGACAGGCATAACGCAGTCAGACGAGGAGGAGAATGACATCAAGAACTCATCTTGACATATTTGGTCGATATGCAATACAACAGTCAAACGACAGGAAGTGCTAAGACTAGTACAGTTTAAAGTTGAACTGACACAAATGTTTTGTCAGGTGAGTAATCAACAAACAATCTTATTGTCAAAACAGATTTGTCACAGCTGAATTACAGGTCAGTGGGTAGTTCCTTACACAGGTCTCAATATTCAGGAAGCACAATTAGGTCCCCTTAAACCAGAGGTGTTAGACTCCAGTCCTGGACGGCCGGAGCCCTGCACATTTTTGGGTTTCCACTCATTTACACACCTGACTTAACTACTTGTGCTAATTACCACACAGCTCTTGAGCTGAATCATTTGTGGTGGAAGGGGGAAATAACTTAAGCTACACAGGGCTCCGGCCCTCCAGGAATGACACCCCTAACCCTGACTGGTTGATTGCACAGGTAGGGTGAGACACCATGAAAAATTTCCACGCAGCTCTTTCCCTGACCAGAAGAGTGTCCTGGTGCACCAACCAAGAAAAGTCTAAAATGACTTGATAACCATAAACAGTATGGAGTAAACCCACCCACTGGGTTGTCAGACTGGTGACCTGACTTATACCACTAATTCCTACAGGCTGATCATTTATGGCTCCCACAGATTAGGGTCCTGGGCAAGGAGTGACTGGGGTATTTAAACAGTATGTCAGTCATAATTTTACATACTGAGACAGTAAGTTATAGAGACAAACTGATCGTCTAAAAATAACTGAACCTGGAACTGCACTTCAGACTAAACAAGGACAGACAGGTAGTTCTCCCACCCTGTGTAATTCATTGGTGAGGATGAGAGGGTTGAGTAAGTAGCGTCCAGATTGTCTGCAAGTAAATCAGCTGTAGTTCCCTTCTCTGAAGACCCAAGCTGCAGGGGCGCCGAACTGCTCATGCGGGGTGCTTCGGGAGGTGATAGCCTAGAAATAAAAGATTGTTTCAGGTGCTGGGGAGACACTTCGCTAGTTCATAAGAAGTTATCGATCGGATAGTGAAGCAAATGTGTTCCCCCGACCAGAAATGTTCACCCTGATATACTTAGCTTAGATTGGAGGGCATGGGCAAGTCCCTGTCCATACACAGTCAGTATGTTTACATACATGCTAAGAAAATCTAATTATTGCACTAGTCCAACTCAAACCAGACTTTTAAAGTACATATAAGCATGTTAGTCCGACTGAAATTGTACTAAATCGAATTTCTCGAAGTCGGATTAAGACACCTAGATTGAGCGATTTTACCTGCTTGTATAAATTCAGACGGACTCAAACTGGCCTAGGCGCTCTACCCATGATCCACAGTTTCCCCCTGGACTTTGACCAGGAAGTACCAGAATACGCCGGTACACAGAAGAAGCTTGGAGTTTAGCAGAGGGCGTACAACATGTACGAAATGTATAGTGCTGTAAAGCTGTCCAATTCACCACTCAACTAAAAGGGTGCTTTTCCACCGCGCAAGGTACCGTACTTTTGGTACTTCAAAAAGGTACCAAAACTACAGTATTTCAAGGTGTTGGTTTTCCCACTGGCATAAAAATGGGTACTGGCGCAGAATGACATCACAACAGGTGGGGTATTCCGTACTGAATTTGAAAAATGGCTGTAGTAAGACTGGACAAGGTGCGATATTAGTACCAACATACCATGTTACACATCCAATTCTTACATAGCTAGTCAGCTAGATTAAGATCAGGCTTTTTCTTCAATTTGGTAATGATATTATAGTGCAGGGAGTTTCAGTGCAGTTAGCCAAAGTAGGGGAGACTAGAGGCAGTGCGCACACTAAGGTGAGTGTGATATGTAAGCTCCGGCAGATATGGCTATGGCAGCATAAGTAGGAGGGAGAAGCAAGTGGGAACGTAGGCATGGGGAGTCCCTGAACGTCAGCACTGCAATTCCACAAGGGGATGTGAAGCTAGAGTGACAGGCTGACAGGTCAATTCATCCAAAGCCTATGGCACCGACGCCCACCCAGCTCTACACCTCACACTGTAGGTCTAACTGGGAGTGAGCAGTTAGCTAGAACCAGAACACTGCATGCGTTCTCCGAGACAATCATAATCATTTTCATCCTTGCTGTTTAAATCACTCATAGATTATTTTAGAAACACTAAATTCATCCAAAATTCTCCTTCTTTTTTGTTTCATTAATACTCCTTTATTTATTACAGCAAAATCACATTGCAATATTTGAAAAGTTTCCAATACCGTGCTGTCATAGTAAATTATGCAAAATACTTTATTTCTTGTTATGCTATCCTGATCTTGTTGTATCTGTTCCCATTATTAATATTTTTTTAACGTGTGTGACATAACAGGTCAACTGGAAAAACGCAATACTAAAAAGCTGAAAGGAACCATAGCGCCACCTATTCTAGCAGAGTCGGACATACTTTAGTCAATAAATCAAATCCCTGGGACAAGGACAGTAGTCCGATTAAATGGAATAATCGAGCTATAAGTTCAATGGCATATGAACTTAGCTGCTCATATAAATGTACTGACTGATCATTGCCTGATCGTTCAATCCATTAATAGCTGAGGTTCAGAACTGTGACGTATAATCCACTGCAGTTTGGGTCTCCTGCAAGTCCGGAGAATGTTCCCCTGTGCTGCTTCCTTCGGCTGAATGGTGTAATACCTCAAAAATGCTTTATAAATACTGCCTAATGGACCTTGTTGAGACAAAACTGCTGTAGCTCACAGTAAAGCTGTACCAGTAAACCTGGAAACGATAATAGGTATATGGGTAGAGTTGCCATAATTGGTTGCTTTATGACATCTACCGAACACCGTAGGAAGAAATCATTGCAATTATCTGGAGAGCCATCATACTTATTTGGTCGGGCTGAACTCATCCTGTGCCCACCGTTCAGTGCGGGAGAAGCAACCAAGTCAGGTATAGTGCTGGGTGAAATGGCTGAAAAACAATATCTCTATATTTGATCAATATTCAATATATATTGTTTAATATACTATTAAAGATTTCTCTAAAATCCACTCTAAAACACTATACTTAAGGCCATGTTTTTAGTCATTTATAAACACATTCATAATGCATTGTAATACAGTTATAAAGCATTAAAAACTTGGCTGTAGAGGCATGTCACATTATAGCCATATTATAGCCTTATTATGCATTATGACTGCCTTAGGACGCTCTCATCTACAATGCACAATAGATGCATTTATAATGCAGTATAAAAGCATCCTTAATGCTTATACTGGCCATTATCATACATTATAAAGGTATGCATTATAGATGAGAGCTTCATAATACACATGGCTATAATCTGTTATACCTATTGATAAATATTTCTAGGCATGCTTATAATGCTTTATGAATGTGTTATTATTTGTTATGAATGTGTTTATAAATGACTAAAAACAAGGTCTTAAGCACAGTGTTACTGTATTTTTTGAAAATCAGGATAGAATATCAGAATGAATTATGAGCCATCAATGCCAACCAATCAGGTGTCCTGGTGTCTATTAAGCATGGGCGTTGTCGCCCATGCTTAACGTG
Organism: Gnathonemus echidnorhynchus; assembly: GCA_026776725.1. Classification (NCBI taxonomy): domain Eukaryota; kingdom Metazoa; phylum Chordata; class Actinopteri; order Osteoglossiformes; family Mormyridae; genus Gnathonemus; species Gnathonemus echidnorhynchus. The sequence continues at coordinate 4,163,888 of JAODJU010000130.1, forward strand.
TCCCCCTCACATTTCATAATTATTCGTTTGGATAATTTATGCCAGTGTGTTCCCCCCACATCCAAAATGCTTCTGATGCCCCTGCTATTAAGGTTGCATGTAAGAAGCTCTCCCTTAAGTAATCTCTTAAGAGATTGTTCAGGAAACAGATGCAAGAAAAGAAATATATTTCGTAAGATATATCTTAAGAGTCTTCATAAGATGATTAGAGTCGTTATCAGGAACACCAGATCACTCAGATGAATGCTTATATGTAAAATGTCATTGTATAACATTATTTAGTTCATTTAATTAGAAAAACTGAAATGAGGAAAAAAGTATTTCGAATATTTAACAACTAGGCAGTTCAAAAGTTAAATGTATGTGTCATGCCCTGCTCGTCCGATCCTCCTGTGTGCCACGCCCCCCTCGCTACTTCGTGTGGAATCCCGATGTCATCAGCTGTTTCAAGTTGTTTCCCGTCCTTAGTCCTGTGTATTTAAGTCCACGTTAAAGTATGTTTCCCCAGTCTAGTCATTGACATTATGTGGTTGTCTCCTGGGGCCTGTACTACGAAGTGGGGTTACTGGCTGATCGGGGTAACTTGTCGGATATAAGGTAGTCTGGGCAAAATGTAAGTGAATGAAAATGAAGTCCATTTAAACATAATAAGTTACAGACATGACTAACAAGTTTAGAAAGCATACCAAAGTTACATATAAGACCAGAAAGATTAAGCAGTCTCTCTTAGTATTCCCATGCAACTCTTCACATTTACTCAAATGACCAATGCAATAACATAGGGTAGAAGGTAAAAGATGCAAAGAATGTATATTTCATTGTATGCACCATAGAGAAGTCACCTATTACGGTGAAATAATATGTGTCATATGTGGACATAAAGTAATTTTAAATTCCTAGCAAATTTCCCAAACTCTCCTACAGGAAGGTTTAAGATGAATTAAGGTATGGAAAGAAAAGTAACTGCTAAATGCCTTTCCTGTAGAATTTATTGAGAATTACCAAAACTCATCATGAAATTGGATTCAAGAGGCTACGATGTGTTGAAGCAAAGAAAATACTGATTCCTTTTCCTGTTCTATTCACCAAACTTGTGCATGTCAACCATAAAAATACAGGGTTTAATGTGAAAGGGTTACTAGATACAAAATAACTCCCTTATAGCTTTTAATCATTTTTATTAGAGAGTTTACCTGCCTCTCTTTCTTCCCTGTGATCTCACCAAAATCATCAAAGAAATCAAATTCTATTATTCTCCTTAACAGAATCTTCATCTTTTCATACTAAATTAATCGAACTCTCAAAATTTGAACAAGGTTTAAGGAGAATCGGTGCACAGTTGTAAGAAACGGTCAGTGAACCCTCTGGAATTATTTCAATATTTGCAGGTATGACTCCAAAAATATGATCTGATCCAAGTCATAACAAGAAAAACATGGAACATTTAATATTTCCATGTCTTTATTGAACAAATAATTTTAACCTCTGGGGTCTGGGGCCTGTCAGCCACTTTTGAGGTAGACGACATTTTTACAGTATGTATTTCACCAAAAAAAAAAAAATCTAAATTTTTTCCCCCAAAATGCTACATATGCACGCACTCAGCACCAATAATCTGAGACCATTTAGTATGACAATCTATTTTTTGATCAAATCAACTGTAAACTCTTTTCAAAAAACTATTTTCAGAGGTACTGAGATATAAAAACACATTATAAACATTTCTGGCTAAACATACTGTAGGTGTTGGCTACACATTCTGTAGATGACTGAAACATTCAGAAATTTTATGTCCTAGTGTTAGAACTTTGGAGTGACATCATATTTTTCAAAGTCAGTGGCCTACACAAAGAACACTGACGAAGTAGATGTCAACACACCTGTAATGGTTTGCATGCTGTCAGTGGCTCATCAGTCAATGTCATTGTTACTGTCCCCCCACACATATCAGTTTGGAAAGTCAGTGTGAGTTGTAAAAGAATAAAATAAAACCTTTTTATATTTTATAACATGCACTGGATTAAATGCTCATGAATAAACAGTGCAATCACATTATATTACTAAAATAATACAAAACAAGAACTGAATAATAGAATAATAAATTGTCTGTCCTGATCAGGATGCTAAGCTTCAAAACGTTTCTGTCTGATTGAAGGCAAAGGTAGACATCACATGCTTTGCATTTCCAAGGATTTTTGTATATATAATAATAATATGATTCTCAAAATATATTAATATTTTACTGCTATCCTGGGGCATATTTCCCAAAAGCTCCCGTTAGCAACATAGATAGCTGGAATCATTCAGATGCATGGTTACAGATATGTAAGTGGCTAGCACAATTAGCAAGTAGCTAACACAATTAGCAAGTCGCTAACACAATTAGCAACTATGTTTTTTGGAAACATATACCTCTGGGCTGCTTTTGTTTTTTTGTTTTTTTTTAAATTTTGCATCGCAGCTTCACTCCTTCCATCTTTGAATGAACAGAGAATATGAGAGTTGCATTATTTATATGAATTATACATGTGTTTTAGTGCAAGAGTTTTCCATCAATTTATTCAGCAAATACAATCCATGCTATTTTAGGCCATTTTATGACATGTATTTTGAGAAACATAATGTCATGCCTCAATCGTGCCGATCCTCTTCTGTGCCACGCCCCCTCATCTACCCCATATGGAATCCCTGTGTTACCAGCTGTTTCTAGTTGTGTTAATTGCTGTTGTGTTTATATAAGTGAGTTTCTGTGAATCTTTCCCCAGTCCGGTCATTGACGTCGTTCCATGCTCCTTCGTTCCTCTATTCAGAAGAAACCACTTGTTCACCTGTGCCTGCTTCCCCACTTCGTGCCATGACACATAAGTTAAATAACCCGAAAACTATGTTTTTGTAGTCTTATATTTACAAAAAAAATCTTACAATAAACAGTCACAGTTCTTTGAAGGGAAAATATGTGAACCTCCAGGATAATCACCGTACACAGAGGTTAACTGGAGTCAGATGTTCCCGTCAATTCAGGTGTGGGTTCAATCTGCCTACAATATAAACAACATATTTGGTTAGGTGCTCTTCACAAATTTAAATAAATTTGTTAAAGCACATAGTCATGTATTCAAAGGAGATTTCAGAGCACGTCAGAAGTAGAGATGTTCCAATTTATGAAACTGGAAAGGAATATAAGAAAGATTTCTGAAGACTTGGGCTACCATGAGCAGATTCTCAGATCATTTCTACTCTCCCTGGGGGTAGGCATCCTATGAAGATCAGTACGAGGGCATACTGTAAAATCCTCACGCAAATGCTGAAGAGTCCTAGGGTGACTGCTCAGGATTTGCAAACATTTGACATTATCTGTTCATGAGTCTGCAACAAGAAAAACACTGAACGATCAGCTTTCCTTACCACAAAGGAAACTGCTGATTTCAATAAACACACTGCTGTTTGATAAAGACCATCCTCGTGTTTCACAACACTACAGAAACAATGCTGTGTAGACTAAGCTGAACTTAAATATACACAAGTATTATGCTTGGAGACAGCAAAACACAGCATATGAACTATGAAACTCCAAAACATTATTACTGTGGGGCTGCTTTGCTGGCAATCATTAAGGTACCAATGAATTTCAAGGTGTATTAGAAATTCCATATTCTACAATTGTCAGATCAAAGTTCCAACCTATTTAAATGTTATGACATGATCTGAAGACCTTATCATGGAAAGAAGTTTGGTATTTTCTGTTCAATTTCATGTGTATGACATATTTTCACAACATTACATTTTCTCAAAACATTTCACATCCTCCCTGCCCAAAGCCCCCAGTGAGCAAGCCAGCAGTGACAGTCACTACGTTTACATGCACACTTAGAAAATCAAATTCTTGTGTTAGTCTGATTAAAACCAGACTTTTAAAGTACATATAAACATGTTAGTCCGACTGAAATCTCAAGGTTGGACTAAGACACCCACATAATACGATTCACGGAGTCGATTTACTTTAATTTTTCCTGCATGTATACATTCAATTGCACGTAAAATGGCCTAGATGCTCTGCACATGATCCACAGTTTCCCCCTGGACTTTGACGCGGAAGTAACAGAAGAAGCTTGGAGCTTAGCAGAGGGCGTACAGCACGTACAAAATGTACAGTATTGTAAAGCTGTCCAATTCGCCACTCAACTAAAGGCGCTTTTCCACTGCACCAGGTACCAAAAAAATAGTATTTCAAGGTGTTGGCTTTCCACTGGCATAAAAACTGATACTGGCGCAGAATGACATTACAACACAAGGGGGGGTATTTTGTAATAAATCTGAAAAATGGCTGTAGTAAGACTGGACCACGTGCGATATTAGTACCAACAAACCATGTTATGCACATCCAATTCTTACATAGCTAGATTAAGATCAGGCTTTTTTTTCAATTTGGTACGAATATTATACTGCAGGGAGTTTATGTGTCGCTAAAACATTTTTACTCTGTCATGGAAAAAACCTAGCAGGTTTTGCAATTTTAATGATTATTCCTTTTCAAGATTTTCTAATATAGGTTTAAAAATCAGTTTAAAGTTTACCTCCACTGCTTTTGCATGAGCAGAATGTCTTGATATTTTGGGGTCTCTAGGGCAGCACACCTCAGGTGGGGTAGGGGTAATAAAATGTGCAGTTAGCCAAAGTAGGGGAGACTAGAGGCAGTGCACACACTAAGGTGAGTGTGATATGTAAGCTCCGGCAGATATGGCTATGGCAGCATAAGTAGGAGGGAGAAGCAAGTGGGAACGTAGGCATGGGGAGTCCCTGAACGTCAGCACTGCAATTCCACAAGGGGATGTGAAGCTAGAGTGACAGGCTGACAGGTCAGTTCATCCAAAGCCAATGGCACCGACCCCCACCCAGCTCTACACCTCACACTGTAGGTCTAACTGGGAGTGAGCAGTTAGCTAGAGCTAGAACTGGAGTCCTTTAAAAACTAGACCAAACCTGTGTGTTTTTTGTCTAGACTTGAATATTGAGAGTGAACCTGAATCTCACACATCAGATAGAAGACTATTCCACAGTTGCGGAGCTCTATAAGAGAAAGCTCTGCAGTCTGCCGTAGCTCTTTCTGCTCTAGGTACTAACAGATATCCTGCTCTTTGAGATCGAACCAAGCAAGAAGGGATGTAAGCGACCAGTAAATCTCTAAGGTATTCTGGTGCAAGGCCATTCAGTGCTTTATAAGTTAATACCAGTATTTTGTAGTCAATCCAAGACTTAATTGGAAGCCTGTGAAGGGAGCATAGAACAGGACTAAAATGATCAAATAGATTAGGAGAACAGAAGAGTATATCAAATAGTATAGAAGAATTAGCCGTAACAGTAAAACCACCCTTTCCCTATTTTGGAATCCAACTGGGCAGTGTTCTATGCACATAGATCTGCCCTTCTGAATAATGTCACTTAAATTTCAAATTAAATAGAATTACATTTGAAGGGTATGTATATGTGATTACGTAATTTAGAGTTACTCTGATTATTTCTATATTTTTCTTGCTTTTGATTACACTTGTTCGTTCTGGTCTACTTGTCATGCAGCATTCCACCTCCACTGGATTTGGACATAAATTGAAACTTGTGTGATCTTGGGATGGGGACTGCAGGGCAGCTTCAGACTGGCGGAATGTCAGCCTGTTTGGTCAATTCAGTTCAGAGACTCACACCCGCTCAGTTTGTCTGATTGAAGCTGCAAGGTACTCGTCAGTATGTCTGATCAATTCTGTGGCGGGACTGACATAGTTCAGTGAGTCTGATTGATTAAACTCAGAAGTTGCAAAGGGACTTGTCCACAGATTTCATGAATTCAGCTGAGGGACTAACATAGCTCAGTGTGTCTGACTGACTCAAGTTGGAGGCTGCAAGGCAGCCTGTATTATGTAGTTTCTGACCTTCAGTTTAGCTAACTCAAGTGAATAGTCAGAGAGCCAGAGTTACTATCCCATAGTGTCCTATGCTCTTAAGTTAACCCTCTCAAGGCAGGCGTTGCTGATTTGCAACAGTTTAAAACTAACTACCTTATTACCCCACATACATATTTTATGAGTTTTTTTTACTCATGATAATTTTCCCCAAATATCAGATTTTTCCTGTTACTAAAACTTAATTTGAGCCTGAAAGGGTTAATCTTCTAGCATATACTGCCCAGGAATTGCAGTCACTTACAGTACCTACCTAAAAATGTAGTAGAGAAAAACAAGCAAAAAGTTAATCAACACTTTTTTTTCCTGGGCAGAAATATCACACATCAGTTATAATTCCAAGTAACACACAGTGCCTACTACATAACGTAAATACACCAAGTTTGTAGAACAATCCAGAAAGTCAGCGTAATAGTGTTCCAGAAGAAGATTAACATCATAAATGTACAAGAGATATGATTATAGATGCTAAACACAGAATGATGTGGCAAATCTGGCTATAGACTGGCACCTTGGCTACTGTACCCCACACACCCCCTCACCCAAGGGAAAAAGAAGGAAAGAGTCCCGTTGAATAGGGTTCAAACTGATCAAACACTAAGTTTCTTGGGCACATAATATTGGAACCACAAACATCAGTCAGCCTTGAATCTTCCAACCGCTTATTCCTTATGAGCAGCCAGATGGCCAGTTGGAAAATAAACAACAGGGTATCAAGGTTCTGTGAACATCAATGGGGCAGAACTTTCCAACAGGGTAAGATCTGCCAAACTTTCTATATCTTTGTAACACTATGAGATAACGGTTTTAAGACATACCATTGTAATAGAATTAATCCAAGTATGTGTTCCAGCTGCAGTCACATAAAATAATATTTCTCATATATAAGTATGCGGTGTGGACATTGTGTGACCTGGGTTTAGGATAAAAGTAAGAGGAGAAGGAGGGAAGAGGTGATGGAAGACACCAGCGGACAGTTTGGACCTGGTAGTCTGTGTGAAGCTAAGCAGGCTTTGGTCTGGCCAGTGGTTGGATGGGAGCCCAGTTGGGTTGTTGGTGCCTTAAGGGTTGTTTGGTATCTTTTGGAAAAAGTAGGGGTGATGTCTTGACTAAAATCTGGCCATCTGTTTTCTCAGGCTATGGGTGAGGGTGTCTGGGAGCCCACATGCAGTGTGCAGGTTACACACATGGGGAGCTGGGGCTCCCATCCCAGACTACCAGGTCCAAACTACAGGTACCATGGTTACTGACAACTTGAAACACTGATCACTGAGAATGAGAGCTGGAGCCTAAAGAAAGCAACTACATCAGTGACCAGACACTAGGAGGGGGTGGCCAGATAGCATAGTGGTTAGCACTGCTGCCTCACAGCCCAAGGACCAGGGTTCAAATCCCTCCCCCCCCCCATAGGGGTGACATCACCCCAATATTTTCCAAAATATACCAAACAACAGACCAACTGGGCTCCCATCCAAACACTGGCAAGACCAAATCCTACTTAACTTCACATGGACTACCAGGTCCAAACTGCAGGTACTATGGTTGCTGACAACTTGAAACACTGATCACTGAGAATGAGAGCTGGAAACACTGATCACTGAGAATGAGAGCTGGAGCCTAAAGAAAGCAACTACATCAGTTACCTACAGCAGACAGTAGGAGGGGGTAGCCAAATAGCACAGTGGTTAGCACTGCTGCCTCACAGCCCAAGGACCAGGGTTCAAATCCCAGCTCCCCATGTGTGTAATCTGCACACTGCATGTGGGCTCCCAGACACCCTCACCCATGGCCTGAGAAAACAGATGGCCACATTTTAGACATAACATCACCCCTACCTTTTCCAAAAGATATCAAACAAGCCTTAAAGTAAAGAACCAGGATCTTCCCCAACCAACCTAAGCTCCCATCCAAATACTGACCAGACCAAATCCTACTTAGCTTCACGCAGACTACCCAGTCCAAACTACAGGTACCATGGTTACTGACAACTTAAAACACTGATCACTGAGAATGTGAGCTGGAGCCTAAAGAAAGCAACTACATCAGTTACCTACAGGGAAAGGTAGGAGGGGGGTGGCCAGATACCACAGTGGTTAGCACTGTCCCACACACAATAAACACACCAAGCTTTCCAATACACATATACTGTACAGTTACTTGTAATGATAACAGTAGAGGCATAAGTCAGTATATCTACTGTTCTTTTACAAAATGGCACACCCCAGACATTGAGACAAACCATTAGTGTGAGTACTTTTACTTAAAAAATACTTTAAAGTAAATTTAAAAGTAAGTACTTAGTACTTTCACTTAAGTAAGATTGTTGATGTAGCACTTCTACTCATGATTCTACATTAAGATTTCAGCGAGATATAAAGTGAAATAGACGCGAAAAGTACACGATGTCACCGAAAACATACTCGACCCCAGAGGGTTAATAATCCTGTGAGTGGAAAGTGCAGTGTTACAGGGTGGGAGGTATTGTCCATGATGGTCTTTGGACACTCTTCTTCTCTGAGCCAAGGGCCTCAAAGGTCTAGCTTTTATTCAATAACAGAGCTAGCCTTTCTGATAAGCTTGTACAGCCTGCTGGTATCCTGTACTCTGATTCCTGAGCCCTATCACAATGCAAAAGATGACACTTGCTATATCAGGCTGATAGGAATTGAGAAGCATTTCATTGCACTTGTCGATGGCACTGAGTCTCCTCAAGAAGTCAGACAACTCAGTTCCTCCCTGTAGGCAGTATCAATGTTGTCAGTCCATTCTACTCTGTTGTTTATAAAAACGTCCACCTATTTATTATTAGATACAATCTTAACATCATTGCTAAGGATGCAGATTGGAGTGGATGGCTCCATCCTACTCCTATCTGACTGTTGCAATCATCTAGAAACTGCATATGGCATGCTTCTGTGTCATAATTAGTCCGAAGTTAAGAATGTCTCTTGATGAAGCCTTTCGGCGTCAGCATCCAGGTGATGGATGCCTCCAATTGCGAGGACCTTATGTGTCTTTGTGATCCATCTTGCATTTTGTTATGCATTCAACTATTCCAAAGCTGTAGGGAACAGATTATACTGCTGTGGTGCTGATAGTTATTACATTTTTCTCATCTATTCCCTGGATGTTCTGACTTCTTGTCTAGATTACCATGCTTTAAAATGGTTGTGGCACATTCGTTTAGGCCATACTCAATCTTAGTGGCATCACTGAAATCTTTCACCAAATTTTTTTCTCCGGCAGAGTAAAATGTATGTGGAGTTTGCATGTTTTCTCCGTGTCGTCATGGGGTTTCCTCCAGGTACTCCAGTTTCCCCACACGATCCAAAGACATGCCGAGGCTAATTGGAATTATTAAATTGGCCATAGGTGTGCATGTGTGAGTGAATGGTGTGTATTTGTGCCCTGCGATGGGTTGGCGTCTCATCCTGGGTTGTTCCCTTCCTTGTGCCCATAGTCTCTGAGATTGGCATCCACCAGTTTTCTAACTTTCCTAGGGAGGTAACCGTGCCTTTCCTTAACTCTCACTTCTCCAAGTTTAAAACTAATAAAGCATCTTGCAATTGGGAAAATGCTTCCCCTAACAGGGACAAGTGGTGTTCCCAGGTATCTGACTATATCACCATGTCATTCAGGTGAACAACACAGTTCCCAGCATCTCACAGTACCTTTGTTATTAGCCTCTGAAAGGTAGTGGGAGCGTGGCACAGTCCAAAAGTCATAACGGTGTACTGTAGGAATTTATCTGCTGTAGTAAAAGCTAAGATCTCCAAAGCATGTGGAGCAAGCAGGAACTGCCAGTGTCCTTTCAAATGGTCTGACTTGGTGACAAATTGTGCTGTCTCCACACGGTCAATACAGTCCTCCATTCTAGCAGGGGAAATGAGTCTAGTTTGGTTGCTTCATTGATCTTCTGGTAATCTGTGCAAAACCAATATGTGCCATCGGGATCAAGACAGGGAGAACACCAGAGGCTTTCACTGGGAATGGTGAGACCATTTTCCTCCAGGCAAGCAGTGTCTTTCCTTAACGAAAAACTCTTTTGGCAGCTTTTCCGGGACTGACCTGTCTGCTGCTTGTTATGTGCATTTGGCGGTTTGTAACTTCATTGTGCTTCTTCTTTTTCACATTGGAGTCCGCCAACTTCCATTTGCATGGGTTTACCGTCACTCCCACTTTAGAGAAATTTAACAGCAGTGGTGGAAAGTAATGAAGCACCATTCTCATATATTTGTATTTTACTTAAGTAGATTTAGCCGTGGACACGCTTGAATTTTACCCTATAATACCTCGCAGCAAATATTAATACTTTCTACTCTATTACATTTCTACTTAGCATTGCGTTACATTGTACACTCCCATTGCTGTTTTTTTTTTTTTTTTTACATCAGATGACGACAGGGAAGGTTGTGATTGGACAGATAGTACTGAGATTTTGGAGCTTTTCTCATCAAAGTAAAGCCCAACGACTCAAAGCAGGATGTAGGCGTCAGAGGTTTAGAATCCTGTCAACTCCTGAAAACTTTTATAAAAGCAAGATGAACCCTTTGGGTGTCGTGTTTTTTTTTCTGGTTGGAGAGATCGATTGCTATACAGTTTGTACTACATATGACAACCTTTGGATTCATTATGGAAAGTGGCTCTGGGAAATGGCAAGAGGCGATGCTCGAATGTTTGTGATCAGACTTATCGGTGAATCGTGAATAGTATGTGGATAATGTCATGACAACAGTGTTAAAATCTGCATCCTGTGGCCATTAGCTAGTACGTCTTAATTAATAACCTACACATATATGGCTTTGCAATATGACCAAAATCTCACATCCCGATAGCCATGCATATCACAATATCACACACTTTTTCTGGACATTCAATGAATAAATGGTTTATATAAAATGACCATGTGGGAAAGACCTATGTCTTATGACATTTTGAATTATTTACTCGACAAATAAAAGGTACTTACTCATTTTTCATTATTTTTTCCTTTTATTTGGAATCTTTGTGCAAATTTCCAGTTAAGCATGTAGCAAAATATAGGATAGTAATGTATAAAATATAAAAAGGTAAACAGAAAACCGTGAACCGTGTAACATGTGCGGTAAAGATCAGGCAGTGGTATGAAATGTTGCGCAGTATATGTATGCAGGAAACCGACTGCGCAGGCAGCCACAGACGGGGCAGTAACAATAAGGGCCTTCACGCAAATTTCAATCTTGCACCCATGCTGCGTATATATAGAGTGTGATTTGCAAATGACAGATATGATATAAAAAAATATAAATATTTTACGTGTAATAATAAGCTTCAGCTGAGAGCTGCTCCCCCTACTTACCCTCCAGAACTGTTCTTCAGTGCCAAAGACACGTCGGCACCCCAGTGAAATCCCTCCTATCCTCGCAGATCCACCTCGCTGTAACCAGAATGCAGTGACAGGAGGGGTGAACACCTGATGGACCGGCTAGACACAGGCATCGCAGCGGCACGTAAAAACAAAATCACCTCAACACTGTAATAGTACTGTACGTGTTACATGCTTTGAAATGTCCATAGCTTTACATCGCTGTACGTAAACATATGCAAATTTAAGGAACGTCATTCATTGAGGTCCTTGACGATGTGCCCACACAAGCAAATTTTTACTGTGTCTTGAGGGGGAAAATGTTGTGTCTCGTATTCTGTCTCTTGGTTTATACACCGATTCGCATTTCATAACATCCTGGCATTCATAAGAGGAATTGAATTGGAGGCATACGACTCCGATATACTGAAAAATTTGGAACCAGTTATCAACTAGAATGATTCTCGTTTCTTACCCTTACCAATGGATAATGTACCAGGGACATTAAGAAACCTAGACACTTTAACATTTCAAGAACATTCAGATATTATGTTTCCATACATTAATTATAACGTCCCTAGAACAAAATATTGCTAGCTGGGTTGATCTTGGTCTATAGCCATTATGATCCCTCATGGTTCTGTCTCCTGTGCAGTGCGTGATGGTTTATTGTTGTGAACAATAGGGTTAATGTATTGCACAATTCATTGAACAGCTTAGCCAGCACTGCTGAGTTGGCAGCAGCAAAATGCCACCCAGTCAGAACGTGTCATAAACCAAACAGTCTTTATCGTAACGCACAAATCAGATGAGCTTCTGTGTTCAGAAATACGTGGATGTCCAGACAACAACAAAACACTGAATGAATAAAATGGAGGAATTGTATTTCGGTTGTACATTTTGGGAATCTATAAAGATAAATGTAAATAAATGTACCTGCAAGTAAGTCTATTTGGTGATAAATGGGTAAAATAATAAATGTGCATGGTTTTCTGCCAAGGTTTAAGAACCGCTTGCAATGTTTAAATGTTCTTCTTTTGAAAATGCATGATATTCTATATGTGCTGTGATATTCTGTATTCTGTATAGCTGGCCATAATTATCATGTACATTTTATTATTTTCCACATTGAACTTCCAAAGGCAGAAGGATGGCACAGGGGGAATAAATCAAATAGGTGATTTGAAAATCAAGATTAATCAATCAATCAATCAATCAAAATGTACTAATATTTATTGACACCCCCCCCCCCCACACACACACACACAATCCTGTACTGGCTGAGCAATGGGAAGATTGATAGATGGAATCGAATAGATATATTCCAAAGACTAGGCTTACTTCCATGCATAAATTCGCTCTCCATTTAGTCCCCAGCTTTGCTGATTTCTTTGTTTTCTTGTTCTGCTCTAAGGAAAGGGATCAAAGTAGGAGGATTATTAATCTCTTTTCACTTGTTTTCCAGAAAAAAATATCAATCAGTATTGCATTTCTTTGTTATAAAGCAAGCAGGACAGAATAAGGAAGTATTAAACATGCAGTTCAAAGGCCCGCTGTCTTGGTGCATGTCATGGACGTCGAAAGGAGAGCTGGCGCGGCTGACCTCTGGATGGTGTATTTCTTTTGGAGGATCATAAGCCATGCTTGAACCGAGAAGATGGGACCTCTTTTACTTAAGGAAAATGTAAAAACTGATAACATGCCCTGGATCTGAAGACCAGAATCTTCAGGAAGAAAGCAACAGAAGTTCCTGCTTTTTGGCTGAGAATGGTTATACAAGTTTTCTTCTTTTTTACATTTTTCATCTCTCTTCCCTTTTTTAATCCTATGAAGCTCACCTTAATGCTAGTATGATAATGTTTGGTCTGCTGCTGTCTCTGTGGTGGCTAAATCAGAATCAGATTTGGAATCAACTTTATTCACTCAGTACAGTCTGAGTACAAGGAATTTGTTTTGGTGTAACTCGTCACATTAAAGTAAATTACAAAAATAAAATATCATGGAGTACTATTATAGAGAGATTACCAACCAACAATGTAGAGTATATACAGGTAAGCAAAGTGATGGATCAGGTGCAATGGAACAAACCACCAAGACAGTCTAGTAATGTTCCTCCTTCAGAGCTTTCTCCAAGGCTGATTGTCTTGCTTTTTATCATATTACTGTTCTTAGAGCAGCTTATACTGATGATCTTTTTACCTGTTTTTCCTTCATTTTTAATTCCAGTTAAAAAATATTTATTTTGAGGTAACACCACCACACCTGTATCCAAAGCTAACACGATCATTTAAATCTTCCCTAATCCATATCCGTCTTATAACGTCACAGTTAATAACACACTTTTCATTTTCCCTGGGGCAACATAGAGTAAATAAAATTTATTTAGTTTTCATCCTGCCAATGCTTTCTGATGTGGGGGGTGGGCGGGGGGCAGTGAGGGGTTTAGGATGATTCCAAGGGCACCTGAGTGAATAGGGCCATAAACAATTTGGAGCACAAATTGGATTGGTCTGGATTGGGGGCCCATATGATGATATGCATTCATGGGGCCCAAAATCTCTAGCTGCACCTTTGTTCTGATGGGTTATGGGTGACTGAGGACCTCTCCTGTTTTCAGACCACGTCATTTAACTTTGGTTTCCCTTGGATTGGTTTGATTTGTTTTTATGCCTCTGAAATTCTCACATAAAAATTCTTAAGTAAAAGAATGTAGGACTGTATTAATCTATCACAGGTAATGTTCATGTTAACAGGATACCATCATATCCACTCCCTCTTTCAGGCACCAAATAATTAGGCTGGACACCATTCCTGTATTCCTTTATAGAGAGAAATTCCAAACTGATGAGCAGTTGAGATATTAATAATTTACATTAAATATGAACGAACAAACCCTCTGTTTCACTGTAAAAAGTCAACATTTTGGTGTCCTTCAGTATGGGAAATGACATATATTTGATCAATGTAATTTTGAAACTATTTTGTTTACTTCATAGTATCCATTGTGTTAATAATAATACTTAAGTATGGTGAATCATATTTTGCGTCTTTGTCATCTCTCAGTTTACACAAAACAATGAGTTGTCATATGGCCAGTGTATTACATGTGTGGATCTGGGGGGTGGCAAGGGCTGACCGTGGTTACCTTAGGCGGAAACCTGGCCACCCCACTGGCCACCCCCCTCGTATTTGCATTTTTGTGGTTAAGTGACACATTTTGTTTTTATGCAGCTGATCATTAAATAGCTAGTCTTCAGTTGTTGATTGATGTCATTCAAATGTGGATATCATTTAAACATGCAGTCCAGAAGGAGAATGCAGAAACTGCGACCCTGAATGGCAATACGCAGCATCCACTGCAGGTTGCATTATTAAATCAGTAAAAAAAATGATATACTAATAAAGAATGAGCTTGTAGTGCTGCTGAGCTAAACATGCTCTCAGAACAGTATTGCAGAAGTTTGGGGATCTTGTACTTAGTGTAAGCTTGTTACCTCAACTGCAAGAAATTGATTTATTAAATGTGTATCTGATAATTCCACACCTGCCTGAATTATAAACAATGTAGAGTTATAGTGTTTAGGTGCCTTAAATATTCCCCTTTTTCTACATGCCTTATATTTATTTGCCACCCTAAAATGACTTGACCCTGGCCAGCCCACTGAAAATTTTCTGGTTACAGAAATACTTCTGAAAATGTGATAGAAAATTTAAGTAATCTAAAACTTTGTAATGGAGATATTAGAACAAATCATCGCTTTTTCATTAGCATATTTCGATCCGGAGAACAAACTTGGGCTCTAATATGTTGCTGAATCATCAAGAACGCGTTCGTTTTTATAGTGATGGTCATGTATGTTATATGTTAACCAGCAGATGGCGCAAATGTCCTACACGTTTGAAATCGGGGAAAAAAATCTGGAAACCTACTGAGGAACACGGAATAAATATTACCCTTCTATTTCTGAAAAACACACCAGGAGGTCAAGAAGACCTTGCTAATGAGAACAATGTCTTGAATCAAATATAGTGACCTTTAACTAAAACTTAGTTTAAGTACTAAAAAGGTTGAATCAAGGCACAGACTCAAAATATTTCGTGATTCACAGTAATGATGTGCGTACAAGCATTGTTTATGATAGCAGGATATGGTAACTGTGTGCTTCTGTAAAGGGTTTACCTCCAGGGTTATGGATTTTTGCTTCTTAGAATGAAAATGAGGCTGAATTCATCTTTCCTATCAGCATGTCTCCTTTGCCAATGTTAAGATTTACTTAGACGTTCTCAAGATAAATTTGCAGTTTAAGGTGGGCAATAAATTTTGTATATTATTTACCATCTCTTGATTGATTTCTTGCGTTCACAGGATATTTGTATTATCTTATGTAGCAAGATACGCAATTAAGCACAAATAAAGATATGAGTAAGTAACATAGCAGGGTTTGTCTAATCCTCAGGACAAAGCACTAGAACAACAAGAAGTTAGGCTGGTTTAATATTCATTGGGCTCCTTTAAAATCAGTCCTATCACATTAAACAGAATTACATGCAGATTATTGGCTAAGACAATGAACTCCACCCCCGGGAGCATTTGATTAACTCCCCTTGGTGTAATTCAGGGAAGTGATCTTGGCAAACCTGTTGTGTCTGTCATACAGATTATAGTGGCTGGGGAGCCAGATTAAGACCCTAACAGACTAAAACCCGTTACACAGATTCTTTTAAAAGGAAACTTCTTCAAAGCTAGAAATTAAGTATAAATGGACCAACCAGTCAATGTAATTTTATTAAATGAATGTGCTGTTATTATGGTAATTTCAAACTGGAGGGGTAATTTTAATAAAATGCATCACAAAATTTCTTAAGAAACCTTAGAGGCCTTGAATCTGATATTTATGTTTCGGTTTTTCCCTTATAAAGAAATTTGTGTCCCTATCTGTCAGGTCTGTCCCTCACTGTTGGACACCTCTGCTCCAAACCCAATGGGCTGTCAGATGGTGACTGATATCGAATAGTTCCTCTAACATTACAGCCAATTTTTGACTTCAGCTTGTGGGACCCCATGGATATTTGGCGGCCTAATCATCTGTGAAACTGCACCCATAGAAGTAGGGTGATGCTTGGGTTCAGTGCCCCAAATGTAGCGAGGACAGACCCTGGAAGATTCACACACTCCTCTTCCAACGGCTTACCCTGGACAGGGCCCTCACCATGGGCAGGGAGACCCAGTCCCAGGCAGCACAAGGCAAGGGAACAACCAGGAGAAGATTCCCATTCATCCTCAGGAACACAGGACACCATTTAGAAATTCTAATTAGCCTGACTCCATATCTTTAGATTGCAGGAGGAAACCAAAGTACCTGGAGGAAAACTGCACCACGGTGGGAGAATATGCAAACTCCATGCACAAAGACGGAGGGAGGCTGCATCCGAATCCCAAGCCCTGCAGGTGTGAAGCGAACGAGCCACTGTGCTGCCCCAGAAGAAACCTGCTGCTTTTATATTGAAATTCCTCCATACAGCAGAAATTTTTTCAATATCACCTCTTCTGGAATCTTGGGTGTCTAGGACCCATCAGAGTGAAAGCGACATCCACCAAAAAGTCAACAGCCACGGTCTGTCCTAAAACAAGGGTAACTGCCTCCAGAGCTCGAGAGAAAGAAATTGAGAAATAAAAAACAATAGGGATCCTGCAGTTAATGCTGCTCGGTCCCCTAACGATAGCTAAATAATGTTGGTGAAAAGCTAGAATAATGCTAGCTGACAGCATGTAAAATCAAGCTGTGGGTTCCCTGACACCAAGAAAATCAATATAATATAATATAATTGCAGCAGTAGTTGTTGTTATTGTTATAAATTAATATTTATAACGCTAATTATAATAATAAATAATAACCATATGTTATACATGAATAATATAGCTGAGGACAGTTCAGTGGGCGTGGCTAGACTGCAGTTTCCCTACCATCCTCCTATCAAGCATGAAGTATTCTGAATCAGCTGTATTATTCTAACTGTTATTATTATCCAGAAATGGGACACTATTTCTTCTGCATCTTATACAATAGAAAAGCTACATAAATAATGATATCTATACAACTTTACAAGTTAATCAAATATGTAGTTATTGAATTATATTCACACCAAAGACAATTAAAAGTATCCCTGGTGAGCAAGATACACTCTTTTCCAAAATATAGTACAATAAATAATTATAGTCAGAAACATTATATTAACATTACAGTTCTAGTGACACTGGGACACTGAACAGAACTGAAGGTTCTATAGCTGAATTACTCAAGATGCTACGCTTTGTGGCTTGGTGACGGGCAGATTTTATTGATGTTCATAGATCCACCTCCAATGGACTTCATCTGGACCGAAGTGCTTGGCATAGGAAGATGTTCATAGCTGTTTTTGTGCTTTTGCACTCCACAATCCCATTGCGCACTTCTGAATCTGTAAATTAGTGAGTTTGTCTCTATATCTTATAACATTATTCTGAACATAGAACAGAATGTTTACGCGTTGATGTTTATGTTTGTCATTAAGACATTTTCCAGATAGCAACAATGGAGACGCATAAAAGCAATTTAGGACACATCTGCCAAAAGCATTTAGTTTATCGTAGCATAAATAAACAGATGTGTGATTTTCACTTGAAGGGATCAGTTGGCTTACTGTCATGTGCACAAATTTACCAAGACTAACACGCTGTGTTACGTTTTTGTTGTCCATGTGGAAACTTAAACGCCATAGCTCTTGATGTGGTTGTAATTCATAGTACTTATTATAGTACAGTACTTATATTTATCAAGATCGAGTGATGAATGAATGAATGGACTGGGAACATGTTCTGTATGATGCAATGACTTAGGAACACAAACACAAATTTGATACCTTAAAATTAATGCTTTGTGGTAATTTATTTGCCAAAAAAGTAAAGTGTCACTAGCAAAACAAAAACTCAGACACAGTGATGTTTTGCTTTTTACGTCTAGTTCGTTTAGCCACGCTCAAACAAAAACATGCTTTTTGCCCGTTTCGTCTCCGTCAGAAGTAGGGCTGGGTCATATATGTAGAGTATTTTCTTATATATGATACATTTTTACATATGAAATGGCTTGCTAATGCGTCATTATATGGATTTTATTTATAGTAGATGTAGACAATATGGTTTGCACTAAACTAGCTGAATGAACTAATTGGGCAGTGCCAGAACTATGTGACGAGGTGTACCCATGCTCAAAAATGCTGTACGTGTGCAGATGTGTAAGGTACACATCAGGCAGGATGGTACAGATTGGGGTGCATTTCCCTACATTAGCAACTTACATACTTGGGCAACTGAATGGGGCTTTTTGGAAATGCATCCTGGGTAGTGACAGACAGCCCCTACAAAGCAGCACCCGCCTCTCCACAAAGCCTCAGCCACCCACATCGTGTCAGAAAGAGGCCAAATAGTGAAACACAAAGGAAAAAAAGGCCTACAGCACAAAGGAAAAGAAGTATTGCAAAGTGCAACACACATACTGTTTTATATATATATATATATATATATATATACACACACACACACACACACACATGTACACACACACACACACAAGTATTGTTTTCAATATATATGTGCTTCTGTTTCCAATACATACATTTGTTTGCAGTGCTATATTGCTGCAATTTGACTCTATACATCTAACTTTAAAACAACCTGTTTATTAAATACTTGAAATCTCTTTTTTATATTTCACTTACTCGTATTTAGTCTATTTGTAATTCTTTTTAGGTTAAGGAGAGGAACAAAACAGCAGTGAGAAAATAAAGTTATATAATTATTTTGAATATAAGTATTTACATCTACAATCTAATTGTTCAATAATTGTTTACATTCCATGCACTTGGATATTTAGTCAAA
The DNA here is from genome assembly GCA_026776725.1 of Gnathonemus echidnorhynchus. Taxonomy (NCBI): domain Eukaryota; kingdom Metazoa; phylum Chordata; class Actinopteri; order Osteoglossiformes; family Mormyridae; genus Gnathonemus; species Gnathonemus echidnorhynchus. Next base: position 4,183,101 of record JAODJU010000130.1, read on the forward strand.
TTATATTTTTTCTAAGAATTAAGAGGCTTTTTTTAGGTTATGTTTGGCAGGAATGCATTTCTTTTGTTTTTCAGTTAGGAAACATTGGTGTGAATAAATAAAACCATGGTTCTTACTGTAAAATACTGTACTGTACTGTGTTTTACTGTAAAGTACTGTACTGTACTGTGGTTTTACTGTAAGGTAAAACCATAGTTCTTACTGTACTGTTCTTAGTGTTTCGGTAAAATGTATTTAGTTGGGAAACATTGAGGTGAATAAATAAAACCATAATTCATTCTGAATTTTTGTTCTGACTTTTAAAAAGTAGCTTAGAGAACACACACACAGGTTTGTAATTATATCTTTGTGGGGACTCTCCATTCATTTCTATGGGGAAAACTCTAATCCCAACATAACAATTAACCTTAAACCCTACCCATCCCTAACCTTAATCATAAGTAACCAAACAAAATACGAGACGTTTGACATTTTTACTTTTTTGATTGTATTCATAGAACCTCAAAAATAAAAAAGCATATTTTCATTACATTGTGGGTGACATTTGGTCCCCACAATGCAATATAAAACTATTCGACACACACACACACATATAGACATACACACAGGGGTTGGACAATCAAACTGAAACATTGGTCAATATAGTGTTTGAGGTTTCAGCCTGGTGACCAATCTTTACTGATTGCACATTCCATCAGTAACAGCATAGAGTGAACGTTGAATTAGCAGAGCAATAGCACAGCTGTACATAAAATATTGCAATCCACACAACATAATGGGAGACATAACAGAGTTCAAAAGAGGACAAATTGTTGGTGCATATCTCACTGGTGCATCTGTAGGACAGGCAGCCTTTGTGGTGCATCGAGAGCCACGGTATCCAGGGTAATGCTGGCATACCGCCATGAAGGATGAACCACATCCAACAGGAGTAACTGTGGATGCAAGAGGAGGCTCTCTGAAAGGGATGTCAAGGTACTAACTCAGACTGTATCCAAAAAATATGCCCAACTCACTGCAGAACTAAAAGTGCACCTCAACTGCCCTGTTTCCACCCAAACTCTTCATCAGGAGCTCCACAGGGTCAATAGTCATGGTCAGGCTGCTATCGCCAAACCTTTGGTCACTCATGCCAACGCCAAAAGTCAGTTTCAATGGTGCCAGCGTAAACCTTGGGCTGTGGACAATGTGAAACATGTATTGTTCTCTTATGAGTCCACCTTCACTGTCTTTTCCACATCTGGGAGAGTTACGATGTGGAGAAGCCCCAAAGAAGCTTACCACCCAGAGTGCAGCACGGGGATAGATCAGTGATTCTTTGGGCTGCAATATCCTGGCATTCCCTAGGCCCACTACTTATTCTAGATGTACATGTCCCTGCCAAGTCCCACCAAACCATTCAGGAGGACCATGTTCACCCAGTGGTTCAAACATTGTACCCTGAAGGTGGTGCCGATTATCAAGGGTGATAATGCACCAATACACACAGCAAGACTGGTGACAGAGTGGTTTGATGAACATGCACCTGAAGTTGAACATCGCTCATGACCTGCACAGTGACCAGAGAAATATTATTGAGCCACGAGTCAGGAAACGTTTTCCTCCACCAGCATCGCATAGGGACCTGGCCACTGTTCCGCAAGAGGAATGGTCCAAATCCCTCTGGCTGCTGTGCAGGACTTGTATCTGTAATTCCTAAGACGAATGATGCTGTATTGGCTGCAAAAAGAGGCCATACACTATACTAATAAACACATTTGGTCTAAAACCAAATTTTTCAGTTTCATTGTCCAATCCAGCCCTATGTTAAAAGTATTGTTTTAACACCAGTATTGGAAAAATCCCAAACAATACCGAACCCTTCTTATAGCACTACAACATAAACATTTAGACAGTAAAAGGCATTTAGACAGTAATAAACAGTAACAGTGTAGAGAATGTCCCAAGGTATTATACAGAATTATGTAGTAACGGTCAGAAATAATCAGTATTGCACAGTCCTTAAGTGTACTAGTTTTATTGCACTGGGCAGAGTGTTCTGCCCAGTGGATTGTGCAATGAATGAGTGATTGTACTGAGAGTGTTCAGTGAAATGTGTTTTTAAGCAGTTCAGTTCCTGTTCCCCCCCATTCATGTTCTATTTTAACAGTGCTGACTTGCATTTGTCAGTTTAATTGTTTTTATTCAGTCATTATTTGATAGTAGGACTATCCATCCATTACTGCTTATCTAGTGCAGGTCTCAGTGAGCCTGGAAGCTACCGCAGGAAGCACTGGGCACAAGGCAGGGGAAGCCCTGGATGGGATGCCTGTCCTTCACGCTCATGTAATCACACGCTATCGCACACTATAGGACATTTCGAGACACTAATTCACCTAATCGTATGGCTTTGGACCATAGGGGAGTATCTGGAGGAGACCCGTGTGGATGCGGAATGAGCAGGCAGACTGCACACACACTGAGCCAGAGAAGGAATCAGCCGGGCTGCCCGTGTCACTGCCTGCCTGCCACCTATCAGTGCCACCCTGCCTGGTCACCGTCTGCCTAGGACACCTCACCTGCCCATCTGCCAGCCAGCCTGCTCCATAATGCCTCTACCTACCTGTGCTGTCCCAGCATTTGCCTGAATTTACCTTGCCCTGAAATGATATAAACCTGTACAGCGTTGGCCAGAGGAACACGGGCAACTCCTACCCACACCGCCCTCCCCCCAATGAACCTGGTTCAAGGTTTGTGACAACGCAATAAGTAGTAACCCCACATTATCTAATAACTTGACAAAATCTAACAAATTTTCACATGTAATAGCACCTGCAGCTTGTAATAGACAGCTTGAACACAGTATGTAATAAATTTCCCCATATTTTATCATTAATTATTATATATTGCAGCGGTTATTACAAAATGTAGGAGTTTTTATTATGAAAATATAATAAGAATGTGCATTGTGTAATAAACAACCCAAATGGATCTGTTCATTCACACTTTGTCAAGCTTTTACATAATGTAGTGTTATTACATAATGTATGAATTAGTGTTATTACATAATGTATGGCTGATTACTCTCTCTGAGAGAGGTTTTCCCTGGTCACTGATGCCTCAGGTTTACTGTCTGGGGACCTCAGGCCTGGGCCTCAGTGAAGTTCTTTGTGACAATACTCCTAGCAAAAAGTGCTACATATATAAAATTGGATGGGGCTAAATATCACAACCCTGGGAGAGGTGAGGCCACAGTGCTGTCCACTGAGCCACTGCTCCATGCTACATTGATACTATGGTATGTACTGTATCTTCTGTCCTCATTATGATGGCACAAAAGCCCAAAAAGTAACTTTGGGATTCCGGATGTAACCAAGTACAGAAATCTGTGAACTATATTAAAAGTAAGGAGACTTCTTGGTTGACTCAGATAATACAACGGGATGAATTCCGCATTCACTGATTTGAATCTTTACTCACTCACTTCACAGAATTGATCATACAGGTAATTCTCACATCGGCAGGACACTCAACAAGCACACACTGATACCATAGTGATGAAGTGTTCATACCTCAAGGCTGCCTATGATGATGAGTTTACGGGGGAATTGAGGGTGTGCATAATTTAACACTGCAGCTACTGAGACGCTGGGATGGAATGTGCAATGTGTAATGGGGGGGGGGGGTTACTTCCTTTAGATGCTATTAGGCTGTTTTTATGGTGTAAACACAAACCAGACCACGCTGTTTGCTTAGATCACAATCTTTTATCTATGATTGAAGTAGCATCATCTTATTCTCAATACTTAAGTGTAGCCAGACTCCCTTCTAGCACTGTTTTGCTATACCATAGTGACATCTGTTTAAACTGAAATCCATGGTAAAAAATCCATGGTAATCTAGTAGCTACTGTTTATGTATTACCCACATACATCATGCATTCACTTATTTTAGCAAACTTTTATCTGCAAGACTAATGTAATGTAATGATAATTAACTGTTCAGTTTGTTTTCACATTAAGTTCTTAACAGTGCATTGTACTTTCATTTATGACTTGTATGTGATATTTCAATAACACACGGGTTTGGTACATTTCACTCTTCTGCAGTATGTTTGTTTGTTTGTTTGATTGTAAACTTGTTTAGTTAAGGGAATGTCTGCTTCCATCACCACATTGACTTTGAATTCTTACTGTTAAAGCACACATACAGTGGGTGCTAAAGTGGAGGCTAGTGGCTGCTAATTTAAATGAATATGGCATAAATATTTGCCTATTTATCAGACACTTTAACCCAGTATACAAGATTACAGAAAAGAAGAGCAATAAATCCAATAAAACGGAATCAATGAACATAAGTAACTACAACTAGCATTACAAAGACATCTAACTGTCCTTTGCCCAGAAGCTGAATAATCAATAATCACAACCATACCTTTTTTCAGCTGTCTGAAGGACCTAA